>BPLQ01012782.1:0-330815 GCA_021605075.1 Caerostris darwini
AACAACTTACATAAATAAACAATCAATATAAAACAATCTTGATTGCTACCTTCTTAAATATTGTGTAGCAAATAAATATTTATTCGTTGAAATTAAACTGATACGCGATCAGAAATGATATGTTTTTCAAGTTAAATAATTAAACAATAACAAAATTCTAAAATAAAAATAAAATTTAAAACATAATCAGAATTTAAGTACAGTTGTAACAATATTATAAAAAATAATTTTTCTATTTATTGATACTATAGAAAGAGCTTTAGCGAAGAACGATATCTTCAACGATGTATCATTTTTATCAAATGCATTTTTTAACACGTGCAATATTTAGAGATCATATTTTTAATACATGTTAATTAATAATATTTCATTTATCGGACAAAATATAATTTAAATAATTTTCAACAAATAACATTAAAAACAAATGAAACAACATTTCTATAAACTCCTGTAGTATTAGTTAAAGAAAATCAGAATTGATATATTTTTCCATGTTAAATAATTAAATATCAATAACAAAATTATAAAATTAAATTTAAAAAATTTAAAAACATAATCAAAATTTAAGTACAGTTGTAACAATATTAATAAAAATAATTTTCCTATTTATTGATACTATATAAAAAGCTTTGGCGAAGAACGATATCTTCAAAACATAAACAACAACAACAACTTACGAAAATAAACAATTAATCAATATAAAACAATCTTGATTGTTACCTTCTTAAATAGTGTGTAACAAATAAATATTTATTCGTTCAAATCAAGTTGATAGGAACCAGAATTGATATGTTTTTTAATTTAAATAATTAAACAATATCAACATTATAAAATTAAATAAAAAAAGTTTTTAACAACATAATCAGAATTTAAGATAACGATATTATTAAAAAATAATTTTTCTTTTTATTGATATTATATAAAAAGCTTCAGCGAAGAACGATATCTTCAAAAAATAAACAACAACAACAACTTACGAAAATAAACAATCACTATAAAACGATCTTGATTGTCTCCTTATTAAATATTGTCTAACAAATAGTTAAAATACACAATATTTAAAAAGTTATATTAATATATTATATAATATTAGATAATATATATTAGATAATATATATTAGATTATATATGATATTTAAGAAGTTATATTATTAATAATATATTTTGTCTTTATATATATAATTCTTCTGTACTCAAATATATTTTTTAACAAATAACATTAAAAACAAATTAAACAACATTTCTATAAACCTTTGTTGTATTTAGTTAAAAAAATCAGAATTAATATGTTTTTTAAGTTAAATAATTAAAAAACAATAATAAAATTATAAAATTAAATAAAAAAAGGTAACAACATAATCAGAGTTTAAGTACATTTGCAACGATATAAATAAAAATAATTTTTTTTATTTATTTATGCTGTATAATATGCTTTGGCGAAGAACGATATCTTCAAAAATAAACAAGATCAACTTACGAAAATAAACAATCAATCAATATAAAACAACAATGATTATTTCCTTCTTAAATAATGTGTAACGTATAAATATTATTCGTTCAAATCAAGTTGATAGGGAATCAGAATTGATATGTTTTTCAAGTCAAATAAACAATAATAACAAAATTATAAAATAAAAAAATTAAAAACATAAACAGAATTTAAGTGCAGTTGCAACGATATTATCAAAAATAATTTTTATATTTATTGATACTATATAAAAAGCTTTGGCAAAGAACGATATCTTCAAAATATAAACAACAAGATCAATTTACGAAAATAAACAATCAATCAATATAAAACAATCTTGATTGTCTCCTTCTTAAATAGTGTGTAACGAATAAATATTTATCCGTTCAAATCAAGTTGATAGGAATCAGAACTGATATGTTCTTCAAGTTAAATAATTAAACAATAACAGAATTATAAAATGAAATAAAAAAAAAGTTTTAACAACATAATCAGTATTTAAGTACAGTTGTAACGATACAATTAAAATTAATTTTCCTTTTTATAAATACTATATAAAAAGCTTTGGCGAAGAACGTTATCTTCAAAAAATAAACAACAACAACTTACGAAAATAAACAATCAATATAAAACAATCTTGATTGTCTCCTTCTTAATTATTGTGTAACAAATAAATATTTATTCGTTCAAATCAAGTTGATAGGGAATCAGAATTGATATGTTTTTCAAGATAAACAATAATAACAAAATTATAAAATAAAAAAATTAACAACATAATCAGAATTTAAGTACAGTAGCAACGATATTATTAAAAAATAATTTTTATATTTATTGACACTATACAAAAAGGTTTAGCGAAGGACGATATCTTCAACGATGTATCAGTTAATATGTTATTTTTATCAAATGCATTTTTAACACGTGCAATGTTTATCCATTAGTTTTAGAGATCATATTTTTAATGCATGTTAATTAATAATATTTCATTTATCGGACAAAATATAATTTAAATAATTTTTAACAAATAACATTAAAAACATATTACATAAACATATCTGTAGTATTAGTTAAAGAAAATCAGAGTTAATATGTTTTTCAAGTCAAATAATTAAACAATAACAAAATTATAAAATTAAATAAAAAAATTAACAATATAATCAGAATTTAAGTACATTTGCAACGATATTATAAAAAATAATTTAAATTTTGGTTGATACTATATAAAAAGCTTTAGCGAAGAACAATATATCAGTTAATATGTCATTTTTATCAAATGCATTTTTAACACGTGCAATGTTTGTCAATTAATTTTAGAGATTATATTTTTAGTGCATGTTAATTAATAATATTAAAATAGTATTTCTGACGAAATATAACACATAATCTAAATTATTTTTAATAAATAATATTAATAATATTAAAAACAAATTAAACAACATTTCTAGTAACTTCTGTTATATTAGTTACAGAAGATCAGAATTGGTATGCTTTTCCAAGTTAAATAATTAAACAACAGTAGCAAAATTATACAAACAAAAAAAATTAACAACATAATTTAAATACAAAATGATATTATTAAAACTAATTTTCTTAAAAAAGCATTGGCGAATAACGATATCTTCGAAAAGTAAACATAAACAACAACTTACAAAAATAAACAATCAATTAATACAAAACAATCTTGATTACCTCCTTCTTAAATGGTGTGTAACGAATCAATATTTATTCGTTCAAATCCAAATTGATAGGGAACACACTTTCAATCAATCTGATAAACACAATTTACTGCTTTAAGAGAGCTGTGCTTAAAGCAAATTTCTCACCTGTTAATCCTCGTTCTTCGAACGAACTGCTTGTTCCAAACTTTTCGCGCGCCGAACCACTGCGCATCTAAACCGAAACTACTTTCTGCCGCGTTTTCTCTCTTCTGCAGCGAAGCGGTTCAAGAACCCTGAAGGACATATTTTTGAAATTCTTTTTCCCCCCCCCTCTTTTCCCTTCCGCCCTCATGGCTGACCACCCCATCTGGGTCAAGGTCCCAGGAAAAACAGTGTCCCGTTGGGCACAGCACACAATTCACTGTTGTGCAAAAGAGACGTGAACGCTGCTTTCTTTGGAGTTGTTAATCGGACAAGACTGTTGAGAGATAAAAACGTAACACATGCCTCGCTTTGTTTTAAGTAACTGTTGGGGTTACGGATGTGGATTGCGTGGGTGTATTGGAATATGTTAGAGCAGCTTTTTTTCCATTTTTTTCCTGAAAAAAAAATAAATATTTATAGAACTTGAACGTTTTGTAAAACAGCATAAATTTTTTGAAGCCTGATGGCCAGTGATTTCTCACACCAATTTAAACCATGGAAGGGGGTGGCCAACACCAAATGATCTTAGGAGACCGGGACCGGGAACCACTACAAACAAATGCACCTATGTAACCGATGTGTAATTTTCTGTAACGGATTTTTTTTTTTTTTTTTTTTTTTTTTGGTAGGACAACGTATGATGTGTTCTGATAGTTGAGCAATAAAAACGTAACATAAGTCTTCCTTTGTTACTTTTGGGGTTAGGGTTGGAGATTGCGTGGCATATTGAAAATTATTTATCCCCATAAAATTAGAATTAAAAGATCCCTTATATAAATTTGAAGTTATAGATATTTTTGGCCAACCCAAATGATCTTGAGCCACTTCGAAAAAAACGGGCCTCATATAAAATTATAAAATAATTTTTGGAGTGAAAAATTGAAACATGATAAGTTATTATTATTGTTTATTTGAGGCTTGAATGGACGAGTGGCTGGAGCTCGGTACCACATATTTCGGGTTCGAGTCCCGGCGGTGCCATGGATGCTTGTACTGGATCGGAACCCACTTTAAGCCGTAGGTCCCGGTCTCCTATGACTGTAAGAGTATTACAGAGCAAAAGTAAGACTTCTACCTGCGGGTGCTCCTTCACAACAGAAGCTGCTACCTTCAACTATGAATCCATACAGCTTCGTGGGCTTGGTCTAAATTAGATATCTACCAAGTGGGATGTCACAACAACAACAACACACAACATTATTGTGTTTACTTTTATTCTTACATGTAAAGGTAAATGATGCAATAACAATGATAATAAACGCACATTGTAAAGAAATATAGAATACTAAAAATGAATATATAAAAAATATATAAATATAAACGAAATAAAAAAAAATGAAACCATTAAAAAATATTTATTTACTAATGAAATATTTGTTTTTCCATTCTTTCACTTTGTTTTTGCAAATCGATCTCAATTTGGATCTTTGCACATCGTAATGGGAGCTGCAGGTTAGTGTCCGTTGTGTTTGAGCGTGTTTTGTGTTGGGTCAATTTCATTTTCGAAAAAAAAAAAAAAAAAAAAAAAAAAAACGATTCGAAGAAGTGAGTTGAACCAAAAGCACTAACAACTTCAACAAAGAGTCTGGTTTGCTACGCTACCAACAACCAACTGTGCGTTTCTAGGGTTGGTCACTGAAGTCTCTTAAAAGTGAAACATAGAACCTGTTATATTAGACGTTCCAAGAGGCGTGCGCATCATGAATTCGCAGAATTTAATTATTCCGCGAACTCATAAATAAAACAGGGAATATCGGTCCTATATTCGCAAGAATATTATTTTAAAATCAGAATTAATTTTTTCTCATCATTTCGGCAGTTCATTTTTAAATAGATGGATGCACATATAATGTATTTTTTTAATACGTTGCTCTTCACTACTTTGCCATTATACAATAAATATATTTTGTGAAAGTGTGATATATCTCACGAGTCGGAAAAATATTCAAGGCGGCCCGCGGGTTGGCTAACCCTACTTTAAATACTGAATAACAAAGAAAGTCGTATGCATTAAATAATGCATATGAAATTAAGTAATCCGGCAAGACAAGAAAATTGACAGAGTCACGTATTACAAGACACGTGGATTTAAGAATTGCGCCATTTAGAATATTTCAACATAAGTTTCACATGACTTAAAATGTTATTAAGAGTTGAAAGTAATCTTTTGCAAAATTCTCATTTTTTTTTTATCCATAGTAAGTGATTCCTACAAATTTACATTTAAATGCATATAAAATTTTTATTTAATTTGCGCCAGCAAAAGAAATTTTTAAATGGATTATTATTGCAATTCTTTATGCAATAACTCTCTATAATTTTTCGATTCTAAAATTTTCCACAATTATTTTGAAGGCAAGTCATTTTCCATTCAAAATTCGAAAATTTTTCACTTTTACCCTCCTAAAAAAAATTTACAGTTTGATAAAAAAGAATGATAATTTAATGATAATGATAATTTTTATAAAAATGATAATGATAATTTTAAAAAAAAAATGATAATTATATTTTAAAAAAAAATAATAATTATAATATTTTTAAAAAATGATAATGATAATTTTTTTAAGAATATTAATTAGGTTAAAGATTTTCCTCATTCAAAACGTATTGGAATAGCTGAACTTTAAATGCTAGATTTGAAAAGAGTAATCGAACAGAGATTTATGTTAAAAAAAATTAATATAAAAGAAAATAATTAAAGAGACATAATCATTAGCATTGAAATGAAATTTTTTTTAATGATTTTGTATTAAAAGAGATAAATTAATTGAATCACAAAGTGGTTTCTGTAATGCATTATTTTGATCAGTAAAGCCAAAATAGCTGCTGTGAAAATTGTAAAAACACTTAAAAATATTGACATTTTGGTCAGTAAAATCAAAATAATTGCAGAAAAAATTGAAAAGAAAATGAATATTTAAAAATATTGGCATTATGATTAATAAAACCAAAAGAATTGCTAGAAAACGAAAATTTAAAAATACTCAAAATTTTGATCTATAAAACCAAAATTATTGTAAGAAAAATAAATACTTAAAAACAATGATATTATTTTGATCAGTAAAACCAAAATAATTGCCGAGAATTGTAAAAAAATGAACACTTAAAAACTCTTACATTTCGATCAGTAAAACCAAAATAATTGCAGTGAATTGTAAGGAAAATGAATACTTGATCAGTAAAACCAAAATATCTGCGGAGAAAATTGTAAATAAAATGAACACTAAAAATACTGACGTTTTGATCAGTAAAACTAAAATAATTGCGGAGAATTGTAAGAAAAATGAAAACTTAAAAACACTGACACTATTTTGATCAGTGAAACCAAAATGATTACAGATAACTGTTAAAAAAATTAATATCTAACACTAACACTATTTTGATCAGTTAGCCCAACACTGACACTGACACTGACACTATAAACACTGGCACTATTTTGATCAGTAAGCTGACATACAAAAAAAAAAAACACTATTGATTGACACTAACACACACAAAAAACACTGAAATACTTGTTGAATAAGCCAAATAATCGCAGATAACTGTAAAATAAGTGAATAATTAAAATCACTGATAATATTTGATCAGTAAAATCAAAATAATTGCAGATTGTTGTAAGAAAAATGAACATTTAGGTAATGATAACTTAAACAACGTGAATCAGTATTGTAAAATGAAAAGAGTCGAAAACCGGGTAACTGCGAGTTCGAGTAAACCAGGATACTAAAATAAACTAACATTTAAACCCATTGCGCTAAATAGGGACAACAGAATTATTTTTCAATACCAACCGAATAATTGTAAAACTAAACCTAACTACTTAAATCCACATGCACCGATTCTTCAAGTTTTCTTTTATAAACTTGATTTGAAAGAGGAAAAACATCTCACCCTGAATTTTTACGAGACACCGTCCAGGAAAGGTCAGATTTGACGGCGAACAGCCAGCCCGGCAGCGGCCTGTCGAGGAAAGTCATTGGCTTTTTTTTCTTTTCTTTTCTTATCGGGCATTACTTCCTTCCGAAGGCTTTTTGGCCCAATTCTTCACCGATCTTTCTTCTCTTTCTTTAGCAACCCACACACTCGAAATTAAGCACTCTTCGCGGTAATTAAAACGGAAGCCAAATGAAGCCAAGTCAGAGGATTACAAGAATGGGAACTTCTGGGAAACAATAAATAATGTCCAGATTACATTATTAGACAGTATTGCACCCGGTCCTTAGTAGATTCGCTAGATAATCGTCTTTGGCATAAATTGTATTAAATTTAATTTTGAATTGTATCGCTCTCTCAAAATAATGTCTCACCACAGAGGAAGTAATAAAATATAACGAATCTCCTTATTCTAAAAAATACAGAAAGTTGGTGCAATCATTTCCGGTCCATTTCGTACTAGAGTTGGCGCTGTATCGCCCCTTGGCTCCTTTTCCCTGCTATTTAGAAAATGTAAACTTATTACGAGATCTGATGGCCGAGTGTCTAGCGCTTTGCTGCTCGGTGCCACAGGGTTCGAGTCCCGGAGGTATCATGGATGTTTGTAGTGGTTCGAAATCCATTTTAAATTGTTCAGGTCTAATGTCTAACTGTCTAGGATCTAACAGCTCCAGGTTTAACTATCTATCTAACTATCCAGGTCTAATATGACTATAAAGCGTTGGGCTTAACACTAGTAACCCTACCACGTAAAAAAGAAAAACGTCTTCTGTCTAAAATTCTTCCAGTAGGCAGACGGTCTTGGCCCACCAGGGAGTTGATAAGATGGCAATGATGATAAAAAAAAAATATTACAAAGCAATTCTGAAAATTCCAAGAAATTCTTCTTCTCATGTCATACATTTATTTAATTATATACTCACTAAAGGTAAATAGATACAAGAAATGTTACACTTATGTCCATAAATTAAGGATAATGAAGTTCAGGCAAAGAAAGAGACAGAAGCAAAACAAATTTGATTTATTTGTAAAGTCTATTTATTAAACAAAAGGTAAAGAGCAAAAAAAAGACCTATATGTTTGACATAATTAATAAAAATTGCGATTTTTACTCCCTGGAGCAAATTTCAAAAAAGAACTATTTACAAAAAACAGTATAACATGGTTAGTATGATGGTTAATGTGGAGTATGTACGATGCAATACAGGCCTTACAACGCCTAGGCATGCTGAGTATCAAATTATCAATCTGATCTTGGGGAATATTACACCACTCATCAAGCAATGCCCTCCGAAGTTCCGGTTGACAGGTGGGAGGAGGTTCAATTCGTCGGCCAAGCATATCCCACACATGCTCTATTGGATTCAAGTCCGGTGAGTATGCTGGCCAATCCATACGGGGGATATCCTCCAATTGAAGGCATTCGTCTACAATGTTTGCACGGTGAGGACGGGCGTTGTCATCCATAAAAAGAAATTCAACACCCATGGCGCCCCGAAAAAACGTACATGTTGTTCCAGAATGACATCTCGATAGATGTGGCCTGTCATCGTTACACTCTGAACATGCAGGTCAGTTCTGGAGCCAAGAATAATTCCTCCCCAAACGAGTCATCCTGCACCACCGTAACGGTGTCGTTCAATGGTGTTCTCTTGGTGGTAACGGGTACCTGGCGCTCTCCATATGAAAGTCCAGCGAGAATCAGACTGCAAACTAAACCTGGACTCGTCGGAAAACATCACACCAGACCACTGTTGCGGTGTTCACAATGCATGCTCTCTACTCCAGGTTAATCGCAGGCGACAGTGAGTTGCGGTAAGTGGAACACATCTGACAGGCCCTAAACGTCTGTACACGGTCTGCCTTGAAACTGTCGTACCGGTAGCTGAAGAGAGCTGACGAGACAGGTCTGATGCTGTGCTCCGTCTGTTTTTTTGGCAGTAACTGCTAAATACCGGTCCTCATTCGGCGTTATAACTCGGAGGCGACCTGTGCTGTAACATCTACTCACATTACCATCATCTTGGAATCGTTGCCAAAGTCTGGAGATGACACTCTGGGCGATTCCAAGTTCCTCGGATACTTCCAGCTGGGTACGTCCACATTCCAGTCATCCGATAATTCTACCACGTAAAAAATCATCCAAATGCTTCCTTTGTGCCATAACTATGCGGTTATTGCACTGAAAGGCTTTTAAAGCGCTTGTGAACAATTTTACTTCTTGCCACCATTCCTTATATACCGCTCTCTTACACTCTCACCATTGTGACGTACTATTCGCGCCATCTGGTGGTTTCCTGTAATTTGCATATTCTTCTTCAAGATGTGTGTGATAATTCTACAGGTGAAATTTTTATTTTAGAGTTCAATTTCTGTGCGATTCTGAATTATCCTTAATTTATGGACATGAGTGTATTTTGTTCATAACTCTGATCCTTTTTTAAGAAAAATGATAAAACAGTAAAAAAAGTTCATATAAATGAATATTTCCTATTTTAAACATTTTGGGAAATAAGTTTATTAATAGAATATAAATGCTATATGTTTAGAAACATTAAATTTTCATTTATTGACAGCTAAACAAATAAACCATTTCTGTTGAAAATCGTTGTAAGATAGTAGACCTTTTTCAATTCCTTCTTTTAGCTCACACTCTCCCTATATATATATATTGTTCAAATTTCCAATCGTTCATAAAATACTTTTTATTCTTCCGCTCAACTTCAAATACATTTTTTTAACTTGCAGGGGAGGACACTTGATGCTAATATACTTTTTTCAAATATCAATTCAGTAATTAAATTTAATTAATTAATTTTAGTTATTTTTAGACTTAAGTTGCATGTGTCTACCCATAGATGGCACCAGATAAACTTAAAAAAAATGAATGAACATTATTTATAAAGGACTTTCTGCAATAGAGTGAAAAAAAAGTAGGAATTGACTTTAAAAAATTTGTTTTTATATTACTTGTTCTCACTTCGTTTAATCTAATGCTTCAGTACCAATTACACTGAGTAGCAAGGGCCAACAATAAAGATTGTTGCCAGAAGTCCCCTAGCTATGATCCCAGATGTTAAACCACAAAAAGCCTTACATGAGTGCAGTCTATTCCACAGTGCAATATAAAGTCTTTTTTTTTTCTTTTAAATGCAAATAAACAAAAGTGACCAGTCCTGTACAGATGAATGACAGAGGGACCAAGAGAGTGAGTGACCAGACATCACACCATTCTGACAGTGTATAGTGACGATTGTGAACTACACGAGGTACATAATGTTGTTGTTGTTGTTATCGTGTCCATGGATTTAAAATATAATTATCAAAGTTAGATTAAGTCAAAAGTCTTCACGATAGTGGCCGCTAGCAACGGCGCCGCTTCACCATACAGAACTTATCTTAAGTTGGCCTCGATTGGCACTCTACCCAATTGCAAAACATGGGAAGTAAGTGCTGGGCACTCTAGAATGTGCTTAGGTGTTAGGAAAGCGTTGGGGCAATTTCTGCAGGGGATGTATTCTCTGGTCTTGTCTGGGAGAATCTTCATCCCTCTGTAATGATTAGTTCTGAGTCTGCTTCCTAGGGCAGTTGAAGTCCGTGATGAGTGGCTTCTTAAAGTTATGAGGAATGAGTCGGCTTTTGGCAGCTGCGTTAGCATCTGCAAGTGTGATGGTAGTCCTGGGTTGATCATTGTCGCTGGCTTCTTTGGCTAAAGAGTCAGCGCAATCGTTTAACTCAATGTTGACATGTGCAGGAATCCATTGAAGGAGGTATATGATAACGTGAGGATTATATTTTCTCCAAACTGACATGGTCTAGAGACGAATAGAATGGCCTTTTCCAAAAACCTTCATGTACACCGTACGATCTCCTTTATGTTGTGGATATGTCCTTAAAATTACATACAAAAAAGTATCGCGTAAAAAAGACTTCAATTTATTTCGAAAAAAATAGGAATTTGCTCCGTAGTTTTCTAATGTCGCATAAAATAAAATGAAAGCGTTAAAGTTCAACATAAATAAGTTTTCAGGAATTAAACTATACGTAGGGTGTCCCAAAATACGAATATTCGAAAATATACAGTATATTGGATCTGGTACATTCGGAATAGTAGGCATATACAATACATCGAATACGGTATATACGGATTTTCGAAAATATGCGGTATATGGATACGATATATTCAATATATATACCGAATAAAAAAAGAATCCGTTTATGTATATATATATATATGCTGTACATAAATATATTCCTACATAAATACAGAAGTTCAGCGATATCTTCCAAGAATAATCCATATAGAAATTCAAATAAATATAGTTAGGGATTGCATTTCTGTACTACAGTACCTCGAATCTATTTAGATAAAACTATTTTTTATAACAGTTTCAATCTTTTTATATTGTTAAGATTCCATTGTTACGTTTGCATATAAAAATTTCTGGTAGCCATGGTACTGGTATAGGTTTAGATTTTGAATATTAGTAATAATAAATAAATTTATTGTTGACCAATATTAAACTATTTTTTGTATCAAAACGATGATACGTCTGGAATTTATTTTTTAAAAAAACCTTTATTTTATGTGTTTATATGGAACATATAGTTCAACTTAGCTTATGTATAACTTCAATAGCAATTTTTTCTATGATATTTTGTGTATAACCTTGCATTCTTTTGTATACGAGCCTTTTTTTCGATTCCAAAAATATTACTAAATTTTATTATTAAATATTATTTCATTTTTCGTTTAAAAGATATAATATTAGGTGAGACTATAAGTTTAAAAATGTTTTTTCAATTCCTTCTATTAGCTGACACTCTCCCTATATATATCTCGTTCAAATTTTCAATCGTTCATAAAATACTTTTTATTCCTCCACTCATCTTCAAATACATTTTTTTGAACTTGTAGTGGACGACACTGGATGTTAATATAGTTTTTTCAAATATTAATTCAGTAATTAAATTTAATTCATTCATTTTAGTTTTTTTTAGATTTAAGTTCCATATATGTACCCATAGAGGGCGCCAGTTAAACTTAAAAAAATGAATGAAAATTATTTATAAAGGACTTTCTGCAATAGAGTGAAAAAAAAGTAGGAATTCACTTTAAAATTATTTTTTTTATATTACTTGTTTGTATAAGTTTCAATATATGTTGCACGATCCTTTTTTCATGAAATAAAAAAAAAAAAACATGTTTCCTAAATAAACACTTTATTATATTATTTAAAATTTTTTCTTTCACGAGCTTTTTATAACAATATTTATTTGCAAAATAAGTGAGTTATTATTAAATAATTTAGTTAAAAAAATTAATTCAGAAGATAAATTATCGTAAAATCGTTCTAAGAGATCGTCTGGTGAAAGCAGAAGACAATTTTATTTCAAGTTGAAAACGAGATTTTTCAAGAAAAGAAAATCGTTTGTAATTTGATAGACTTAAAAAAAAACCCTTTTTTTCTAAAGATTGTTTTTATCCGTTTTGTTCTTATATTGAATTCTAAATTTTATGGGTAACCTGTATAGCAGCCCAGCTGATTACAATTTTTTAATTTTATTTACCCGAGATTCATTACACGCAATATTTATTTACAAAATATGTAAATTATGTATCGTAAATATCATTACAATTATTACAAAAATATATTATTATAAATAATTATTAAAATAAATATTAAAATTTTATAATTATTAAAATATATATTAAAATGTATATATTATTAACAAAAATATTACAACGTAAATTATTACAAATTTACATTATTAAATAATTTAGTAAAAAAATCATTCAGAATAAAAATGAATGTAAAACCGTTCTAAAAGATCGTACGATGAAAGCAAAGACAATTTTATTTCAAAGTGAAAACGATATTTTTCAAGAAAAGAAAATCGTTTGGAATTCGATAATTTTTTTTAAATTTTTTGAAGATTGCTTTTATGCGTTTTGTTCTTACATTGGATTCTAAAATTTATGGGTAACCAGTATATTGGCCCAGCAGATTATTATTTTATTTTTTTAAATAATTGAATTATTATTAAATAATTTAGTAAAAAATAAATTCAGAAGAAAAATTATCGTAAAATCGGTCTAAATGATCATCTGGTGAAAGCAAAGACGATTTTTATTTCAAAGTGAAAACGACATTTTTCAAGAAAAGAAAATCGTTTGGAATTCTACAGTATTTATTTTATTTTTTAAGATCTGTTATGTATTTTATTCTTACATTGGATTCTAAATTTTATGGGTAAGTAGATTATATTTTTAAAAAAATGTTTATTCTTTTAACTTTTATTTTGTATTAAAAATTGTTTTTTATTTCGTTTCTTTTATTTTATTTTTGCATTAATTCTTTTTTGTATCGAACACTTCTTCGAACTATTACAATTTTCTTTTGAATTTTTTTTTTACTCTTTTATTTACTTAGCATAGTAAAAAAGTTTAGTTTCTTTTTTTTATCTATTGCTTTGTGTAAATAAAATTTTCATTCCACTACTAGGAATTCCGAGTTTATTGTGAAATCTGTAATCAGACTGAAACTTAAAACTGGAAACCTTTGAGTAATACTCTAGTTATTTTTCTGTTCCGAATTGTACTTCATTTCATAATGTCATTATTATTCAGATAAATTCTTTAAACAAGAAAAATTCATCAGCATTTTTTAAACGCATTACTAAGAATAATTTACTTTCTAACCACAAGAATTTTTCTTTCTAATTTTAGATGGAAATTTGTTGTAAATATTGACAACTACTGTATATGAAACAAAACAATTTAATCGTATGGTTTTTATAAAATTTTATGAAAACTTTATTAAAAAAAAACTGAAAAGTAGTGTTCCTTTATAATTAATTATAATTTTGCAAAAAGGCTACGATTATATTCATAAGAATAAATCGTATGAATATAATCGTATTTCAAATAAATAATTTCAAATAAATAATTAGTAATTAAATAATGAATCATATTATGAATCAAATATTATTTAATATTTTAATTTAGTCAATTATTAATTTAAATAATAAGTTAATAATTTGATTATATTTATAAATTGTGGTTATAAAAATGATCAAAATTAAATTGTTAAATATTGTGCAAATGGGACTCCTATAACTTTGATTCTAAGGAAATTAGAAGCTAATTCTTTTCTTTTGGCGTTTCGGGTTCGAGTCCTGGAGGTGTCATGGATGTTTGTAATGGTGTAAAAAATATTAGCGCAATATTGTGAAAAATATTGTGTTAGCGCAATATTGTGAAAAATAAAATTCCATAAATCTTTTGTATACAGATATTCAAATGTGCAGGGTTATCGGAGGTAATTGCCATTTGTTATAGGTATAGAATTATAACAGATTCAGCGTTACCCAGGATACTCAGGAGTTACAAAGCAGGATTCTACAATGTATGACGTAAGGCTACGCGGGATGTAAGGACTACAACGCACAACGAACATATTCAAAAGACATCCCAGAAGTTTGAAACTGACTTCTTCTTCCTGTAGCCTTATGGAAGGACTTTCTGCTTTACAGATTTATCTTACCCATATCCGTTACAAACAGGTCTGTATATAGATTTTATACGTATTTTCACATCACTATTAATAACCAGAATTTTATTAAATTCTAAAAATTAAATGAAATAACTAAAAAATAATAACAATTATGAACTAATAACAAGTACTAACTGTAAATAATAATAAAAGTCATAAACTAATAAGTAATAGCTCTAAATAACATTAAAAGTTATGAACTAATAACAATTGTAAATAATAATAAAAGTTGCGAGTAATAAAGGAAGTTACAAGTAATAACTCTTATTATAACTTAGAATTATTACTTATTATTAGATCGTAACTTTTATTGCTATTTGCTATTTTTTCTCAACAAGTAATAACTCTAAATAATAACAAAAGTTATGAACTAATAACATTTTCTAACTACACTAATTTTGTTTATTTAGAGTTATTACTAATAACAAGTAATAACTCTAAACATACAAAAGTTACGAACTAATAACAAGTCATAACTCTACATAACAATAAAATGAACTAATAACAAATAATAACTCATAAGAATAAAAGTTATGAACTAATAACAAGTAATAACTCTAAATAATAATAAAAGTTATGAACTAATAATAAGTAATAATTCTAAATAATAATAAAAGTCATGAACTAATTTAAATCCCATAATTAGAAGACAGTTTTGTTATAATATCAACAGTGCAAAACAAAGTACTAAATGCAACAAACACAATTTGAAATCTTTGGTATGTTATTTCTTATATCATTATATCATTTTCGAAATATATTTAACAACTATTTTTTTTAAATTTCATTAGCCCAGAATACAAAAAGCATTTCAACACCCTGAAAAAAAAAATAATTCTTAAATATTTAGAAATTTTTTTTTTAAAAAAAGCACAACGCTTACATATTTATATACATTAAAAAATTCAATTATATAGCATTAACTTTAGAACAATATTGTGAAAAATAAAAGTCCATAAATCTTTTGTATACAGATATTCAAATGTGCAGGGTTATCGGAGGTTAAAGTTGGTATATTCTTTATTACATCATTCTATGTGTTCAAATAAATTAAAATTTACCTTCTTATAACGCTTTAGGTGTAATTTCTTCCAAAATGATTCTGAAATGTCTTCATTATAATATCACAACTGAGGGAAGTAGCAACTGTCAAGTGGAAATCTGTATGTGACAATTCGCTATCTTTCCAGGTAAGTCCACGAGGGTTTGTCTCTGGAAGATAACAGGAAGTTATTGTCCACGAGAACATATCTTTCGAACACCAAACAACACAAAATAATCGAACCGTTTTATCTGACTGGAAAAACACAAAAACATTTTCTACAAAAACCGGAGCTATCGCTGGAAATTTCTGATAGCTCGTTTCTGATCTGAATCAGCTGACAATGCAGTTTGCTGATATTTAAATCTAATTTTTTTGCTTACTCACCCTATCAGTAATATTTGACAATGTAGACGATTTTTAGAATGTAAGAAATATATATGTACTAGACAAAATTAATTTTCGTATATTAAAGGTTGCTGTTGCTGTTTGTTGATATTGTTATCGACGATGTTGTTGTTTCGTATATTGATGGCAGATTAATATACGATGTTGTTGTTTGGTATATTGATCTGATTAATATACGATGTAGGCATTTCGTATATTGATGGCAGATTAATATACGATGTTGTTTGGTATATTGATCTGATTAATATACGATGTAGGCATTTCGCATATTGATGGCAGATTAATATACGATACATTATTAATATACGATGTGTTATCTTCTTTTTCTTTTATCATTAATTGACACAACTTCAGTTGATATATATATATATGAATTTTATTGGTACCAAAAATATTTAATCGAACCACCACCTGCCATCAGCAACTCCGTCGGGTTCCTTTTCTGCCCTTGCTCTTACATTGGAATCCCCGTACAAGACAACAGCCTTATATGGAGTTACAGCTCTTGTTCGTGGCGCCATCTGATGTCTTTTATAATAACAAATAGTTTACAGATGTTATTTTGTATATTGATTACTGATTAATATACGATACACGATTAATATACAATGTTGTTGTTTCGTATATTGATGTGAATAATAGACGATGTTGTTGTTTCGTATATTGATTGCTGTTTAATATACGATGTAGGCGCAAAATATATGACAGATATTGATGACAGATTAATGTACGATGTAGTTATTTTGCATTTTGATGGCTAATTAATATACGATACACGATTAATATACAATGCTGCTGTATGTTAATCGTGTATAGAAGTGCTCTTTGAAAAGTGATATACGAACCAAACGGTGCAACAATTTTCGTTAATTAATTTATTTTTGAGAGTAAAATCCACTTCTTTGACCACATTCCATTGCGCCAATTTTTTTCTCACCGCCCAGACTTATGGAACATCACATATATGCTTCCGATAGTAATATGACACCTAGTGGCGAACATTTGAACTATTTTTAAACGAAAAAAGAACAATAGAATGCATGGCAAGGTTTAGCTAGAGACCTCATCATCGTTTGGCAACTTAGTACTTTTTTATAGATTTTGATTTTTACAAAGTATAGCTCACTTCGCTAATTCTCAATTAGATTTATAGTTATAGAAGCATTATTGTATTTGTAAAACTTATACCTTTCAAGCTTTTTTTATTTTCTTAATTTATAGATGTACTTCGTCAGATTTTTTTTTTTTTTTTTTTTTAAAAAATCTTTCGAAAAAATCTTTTTTCCGTAATTACTATAACCTCAAAAATTAATGTCAAATGTATTATTTTTTTAAATTTAATATTAATTTCTGTTCCTGTTTACACAACACACACGCAAACGAAATCGAAATTGTTGTTAAGCTATTAATTTTGAGTTCAAAAAAAGAAACTGATTCATTATGTAATTTAATAGAGCATGTCCGGTTCGTTGTAAAAGTGTTATTCGCTAACAATTAGGTCTCTCTAAAACGTCGCAATTTTTTTTTTTATTTTTGTGTAATAAGCTTGTTTAGAGAAACATTAATTGTTTAAAATAGATTTTAGATTTTTAAAAAAAAAACCTTCTTTTTACATATTAGTCTTCTTTTACAATATTTTCAAAACAAACACTTGTGCATTGTCATTTAATTCTATATTAGACAGTTACATTGTTATGCGCATAAATGAAAATTTTTGAAAAAAAAAAAAAAAAAAAAAAACTTCATTTGATGAAATATTTTTTTTAAAGTTATTTAAAAAAAAAAAATAAATAAATAAATAAATAAATATGGGAAAAAGAGAGAAAATATAAAGGAATTGAGTAGAAAGTATTACGAATTTAGAAGTTTGACAAATGTATCAATAGTTATTATTAATTTATTATACATAATATAACAGTAACTATTGATTATTTTCAAATTTATTTTACATGCTTAAAAAGAATTTAATTAAAAAAATAATAATAAATAATTCTTGTATGTGAAGAGCTATAATTTGTAATTATAAACATTTTTAGCTATTATATATAATTTAACGGCTCTTTAAAACTGTAAATTTTGATAATTGATTCCTATTTAAAGTATTTTGCTATGCTTATTTATATATTATAGGTTAACTTTAATTGAAATAATGTGAGTCGTTTCAAAATATTTTGGAACTGACACAAAAACCATTTCATTTTATGCACTCAAGAACACATCTATAGCGCCATCTGGTGAGACTTAGAGAAGTTATTTAAATAAAACGATGTTGGTTAAATAAATTCGCCCTCTATATTATTGGTAAATTATGAGGAGAGTTATACATATTAGAAAACGGTAATAAGTAATTTTACTTAAAATAATTTATTAGATATTTTTTTATAAATTATAATTATTTTTGCTTATCAACTTTTGATTGATATATTTCAATAATTTCATGATTAAATACTTCTAATTAATAAAAAGTACAAATCTGTCTTAAAAATAACAATGCTAAAATTCTGCTTTAATTATTAATTAAATATTTTAATACTAATTAAATATTTGAATATTATGCATATTATAAAATGGTAACAAACCATTTTACTTAAAATGCATTTTTTTATATGTTATAATTATTTTTGTACCAATATTATTTGGTTGATTTATTTTAGTTATTTTTTATGATTACATATGTTTAATTAATCAAAATACATATATTACGTAATCTGTTAACTTTATATTATAAATTTGAATTTTTCAATTAAATATCAATTTTAATTACCAAATTTTAAAAATAGCACTTTTTAATATTAAATTTCACAATTGTTCTCATAGAGGGCAGCACAAGAATGTTTAAAATAATGAATAAAATTTTTTATTTAGTACTTACTTTTGAACTTGACAACTCAGATTTTGCCTCTTAACTATTTTGTGATTTAAGCAGTATGAACCGAAACTGAACTGATTACTAAATAAAATCTGTCTGAAAGTGTGTTCCGTCAAAAACAAGTTACATTTACGCATAATACAGCTAAACAAACTTCAATTTGAAAATTTGATTTTGAAATAATGCTTTTAAACCTATAAAATGAATTTTTGCTGATGTTTAATCATAAACATTATGAAAGTGGAATGCAATGATTTTACGTTTGATTAAAATTGTTTTATGCAATAAAATGTTAACTGCTCACCTCTCAGACGTTTCAGTAAGATATAATAGGATGACAGAATACCTTCCTATGATCCAATCATACGCTTCTTACTGACAGAAGACATTACTGAAAACCAGTCTTGTCTTTTGATGTTAGTACAACAAGATTGTCAGGAGGAATTGGCGATTCATATCGTTCAAATGCATTTTTTAAAAATTCTAAGATTCATATCGTTCATTTGCATTTTTAAAATTTCCACATCTAAGAAAATTTCCTTAAATTTCGTTTATCATTTATCAGAGTAATTAATGATAAAAATAATTTGTTAGCATGTAGATTATTTCTGACTTTTTTTTATATTTTACTCTAAACAAATTTTTTCATTTAACACTTTTACAAAAATATCTTGAAACATAAAGTTACAAAAATGTCTAAAAGATACTAATATAAGTATTTCAAACAAATGTTTGAATCTTAAATTAATTTCACATTTTATTAACATTTGTTAGTAAATTATTCACCAATATTGATATTTTTTCTTCACTTTCTCGTTAAATATTTCTAATTTCTAAAAATTACTGAATTTTTCTTCCCAATTAATACATATTTGATTTCTCAGCCACTATGCTGTTACTTATCAAACAACATAGTGACTGAAAAATCAAACATGTATTAGTTGGGAAGTTATATGTTATAAAATATGAAGTTATGTGTTCACTTACTATGTTATAACCAATCAAATTTTTAGGAATGTAAAGAACTATATTTCATAAATTATTATTTTTTCATTTAAAATTGATTCCATATACTATTTAATAAGAATTTCAAGGTTAAAATTTAATAGGATATTAATTTTTGAAATGGTTGATCTATCGATTCTTGAAATAAATGAATTGATCAATTTGAAATGAGACCTCTGTTTTTTATGTGTTTACTGTGTTCTCAATCTATAATATTTCAAAAAACTTAAATTAGTAATTTTCTAATGGGGGTTAATGTGGATAAAACTTGATATAAAAATGCCGACATAATTATGTATGGTACTATAGGATAAACAGGAAAATAAAAATAAAATAAAAAAAATTTTCTATGCGAAGATGAACTATTTTCAAAATGAACCTAGGTTTGTGTAAGGATCATGTTCATTTTAATGTGCAAATATACGCATTTGTACAAACTTTCACGAAAGTAGAATTTTAGCTCCCAAAAACTGGTGTACTTAAGGTGAATATGATTATTGAAATGTTTTACTTGATTGGAGACATTGACACAAACATATCATTTATTTTCTACAGCGCGACGCGTAAACAACAACTAACCAACTTGTAATTTTTAAAACGATGAAACACTTTACTGTTGCCACACATATCAATAAAAGTTTATTTAAATATTTTTCTTTTTCTCTCCGCACGCGGTTCACTATATAGTTCTCGTGGGAATACATGGTGAATTCTTACTCTTACATTGTAAATTATACAATATAATCAATATAAATTGTAGCAGATCGTAGTTTGGAGATTTCTGCTGTAAGATGTTGTCAATACACGGTTTGGCTGCCTCAACTCCTAGTTCTTCATTGGTGACATAAATTTCATAATAGTCGTTCACTATCAAATAACATTTTTACTCTGTAAAAACATTTCTTCAACTTCAAATGCCATGAAGTTTCTTTTTAAAGAAGCCTGATAAATCCATAATTAAAATCAATTACTGAACTTTAGTTTAATATTAATCTTTAGTTTATATGAGACAGGGCAGATTTAACAGATAAATACAAATGGAACATTACAACTATTCTATGAAACAACCCATTCAAGTTCCTTCTAGAACAAAATGTGTTCTTCTCATGCCATGAACATGGTAAAAATTTATTGGTTTATGCTAAGTTGCAGGGGTAGAAAGTCGGCTGAAAAATTATCGACTCAAAAGCTGAATTTTTTATACAAACTCACAACTCCTCACTCTTTACCATAATTATAAGAACTACGATCTTTACAAATGAATTTAGAAATCTTGTGAAATACATGAATATAATGTCTTTTTTTAACTCATATATACTCTTATGTACTTGTACAATCTTAAAATATATTCTTGTGCTCGTGAGGAGGGTATTCTTGTATTCTTGTAAGGTTTAAATGTCTGACTTCATGTCATTTTCGTGGCAAATATAATATAAAAGTATACTATCCTTCGAAGCGACATTTAAACAGAAAGAGACTCTATACAGCTCTATAAACTACATTTGCCTACCTTTGTTGTACGCAAAGAAGATTGTATAGCAGTTTGGCAATCTTCGATCTCTCTGCAAAAATAGATACAGTCCTTGAAATTTTTTTAAAATGTCCAAATTTACTGCTGATATAATTACCTGTAGATCCGGATATAATTTTTATAAGTTTTTCTTGTAATTTTTATTATATATTGTTCATGTTATTTTTGTTATGGCAAATCTTTATCTTTTTTTAAACTTTATTGTTTAACAAGAATGTGAATTGTTAAAACATTGCTAATTTAGCTTGTAAATTGCTGTTAACTGATTATAGAGAGAGTTATCTCATATAAAAATAAATAGATCACTACTGAATTAGATGATTCATATTAAAAGCGGAAAAACTTTTTAATTAGAGAAACAAAACATTTCTTTCAATTTTTATCTTTCAATCCTATGGTACACTGTATACACACTTTCGTTAACTATTGATTCACCCCTTTTTACAAAAACTTTTATAATAATTGACTAAACTTTACCGAGATAAAAGTTTAACCCATTCTACATTTTATTTGATAATATTGTTTCTGTAGATTAATAACATGATAAGTTTTCCTTTGTTTGAAATCCGGTACAGCAGCAATTTTTCATTATTTTAACACTACACCTTTCAAAGCTTTCGAGCAGATGTGAATTTTCAAAAGACTTCCCTGTGCTTTAACATCGACATGCTAAATATTACATTTTAAATTTACCTCTTATCGTGATATTGTTAAGATATCTCTTTAATCTATCTTATGAAGACTCAGATGTGTGGATGAATGCCCTTGAACGGTTTGGACTGCACCTACCTGGTTAACGAAAACAATTAGAAGGCGTGGTAAGTGCTCTCATATCTTTTTAACAAGTTGTTGTTGCAATGTAACGTGATAATGCTTCACACTTTTATTTTTCTCTTTAACTTCTGAGCTGTTCAGTTTTTTTTTAAATTTTTTAAGTTTTCATATTTTAATTTTGATGTGTTCTTGTTGGACATGCTACATAAATCATTATAAAACAACTAAATGACATAAAGCAACTAACTGGATCAAGATTATCATGATATAGACCAGGGGTGGGCAACCAAATGATCTTGCGGGCCACTTTGGAAATACATCCTAACTCCGCGAGCTGCATTTAAATTTTGGATCCCCATATTATATTTAAACCCACTAGAGATCCACATATTTAAATCCCCTATAGTGAAAATTTGAAACATAATAAGTTATTATTTTTGTGTTTACTATTATTCTAACTGGTAAACATATATAATGTAATAATAATGATACTAAACGCACATTGTAAAGAAATATATAACGCTAAAAACGAAATATAAAATTATATAAATATAAATGAAATAAAAAAAAATTGAATCATTAAAAAATATTTATTTTACTAGTGCGATATGTGTTTCTTCACTCTTTCACTTAGCTTTTGCAAATCGATGCGCGCCCATAATGAGTTCGCAGAATATAATTTAACTATTGCGCGAACTCATAACTGTAATAAATAGGCAATCAATAAAACAGGCAATATCTGTCGTATGTTCGCAAGAATATTATCTTAAAATCAAAGTTAATTTGTTCTCATAATTTCGACAGTTAATTTTTAAATGTATGGATGCACATATAATGCATTTTTTAATACATTGGTTTTCACTAAAAATAAATTTATTTATATTATAAAATAATTATAAAATAAATATATTTTGTAAAAGTGTGATACATCTCACGGGCCGGAAAAAAATTCAAAGCGAGCAGCGGGTTGGCCACCCCTGGCCTAATAAATTGTGCACAACATGACAGTAGAGCTACAAACCAAACAATAACAAGTGAACAATAGTTCTTTTCAAATACTTTTTCACAGTAATTACAATCAAATTTAAACAAAATAAGCCTACGTTAACAATTTAATGATTTTCTTCTTTTAAATAATATATGAAACTCTTTAGATTTTAAACTATATTAGATTTTATGATATATTTAATATACAAAAAATACAGCTGAAAAATAATCAGAATATTATCATTATTATTATTTATTTATTTATTTTTACTATTAAGAATTCTAAAGACATTCCATCACATCAGAAACTTTACAAATGTAACATCATACCACTTGGAATATTCATATTTCATTTAAAAATATTAACAAAATTGAGATTGCAGATTTTGGGAGAATTTATTAAAAATGGAGTTGGCATAACACTTGAGAGTTACATAGAATAATTTTTTTTGTTCCTACTAATTTTGTGTTTTTATAAAATGGTTTTTGTATTCATTGAAAGGTCCCCAATTAGCCTCCTGTGATTAGGAATTTTCGTGGGATTATGTATCTCACTTTTTTATGTTGCAATTAAAAAAAAAGTAAGGCTAGTATTCTTAATGTTAGTTTCCAGAGTTGCATGCTAATAATAGCTTCCGTTTTTTCACATGTTATTTTTTTTAACTGTCTGAATGCGGTTTTTAAAAAAAAAGAAAATTAGTTAATTTAGTGTAATGCACTAGAGAAATGATGAAAGCGTGAGATGAAAAGATATTAGCGATTACAAGATGCATTTGGTTTCTTTAAGTTCTTTTAAACGATTTTAATGTATGAATAGAGTTTGTTGTTCAAGATTAAATGTAAAGGAATTATTTTGCTAAGAAAAATAGCATCGATTGATTGACTAAATTAAGTGTTTAGTAAAAATAAGTTGAAAATAATTCGTGCTACCGGAATTTTTGATATTCCAGAATTCTTAATTCTTGACATACCAGAATTTAAGCATTAAATATCCTTATTACATGTATCTTTATTGATTACATATTTAATTACAAAAAATAATTAGCCCAATTGTTTTGATAGATATAATAACAATAAATTTTACTTTCCCTGACTTTTATATACAATGTCCATAATTCAGGATAATGAAGTTCAGGCAAAGAAAGAGACAGAAGCAAAACAAATTTGACTTATTTGCAAAGTCTATTTATTAAACAAAAGGTAAAGAGCAAAAAAGATGATATATGTTTGTCATAATTAATAAAAATTGCGAATTTACTCCCTGGAGCAAATTTAAAAAAAGAACCTATTTCCAAAAACAGTATAACAAGGTTAGTATGACGGTTAATATGGAGCATGTCTCCCGGACTATGCAATACAGGCCTTACAACGCCTAGGCATGCTGAGTATCAAATTATCAATCTGATCTTAGACTTGGACGCCGCAGGCGTGCCCCTGACTCCATCACACAAGGTGACGCTACGAATATTACACCACTCATCAAGCAATGCCCTCCGAAGTTCCGGTTGACAGGTGGGAGGGGGTTGACGGGCTGCAATTCGTCGGCCAAGCATATCCCACACATGCTCTATTGGATTCAAGTCCGGTGAGTATGCTGTCCAATCCATACGGGTGATATCCTCCAAATGAAGGCATTCGTCTATAATGTTTGCACGGTGAGGATGGGCGTTGTCATCCATAAACAGAAATTCAGCACCCATGTCGCCCCGAAACAAACGTACATGTTGTTCCAGCATGACATCCCGATAGATGTGGCCTGTCATCGTTACACTCTGAACATGCAGGTCAGTTCTGGAACCAAGAATAATTCCTCCCAAAACGAGCCATCCTGCACCACTGTAACGGTGTCGTTCAATGGTGTTCTCTTGGTGGTAACGGGTACCTGGCTCTCTCCATATGAAAGTCCGGCGAGAATGAGACTGCAAACTAAACCTGGACTCGTCGGAAAACATCACACAAGACCACTGTTGCGGTGTCCACAATGCATGCTCTCTACACCAGGTTAATCGCAGGCGACAGTGAGTTGCTGTAAGGGGAACACATCTGACAGGCCTACGAGCAATGTGCCCTAAGCGCAGGTACTACCAATGTGCCCTAAGGGCATGTACACGGTCTGCCTTGAAACTGTCGTACCGGTAGCTGAAGAGAGCTGGCGAGACAGGTCTGATGCTGTGCTCCATCTGTTTCTTTTGGCAGTAACTGCTAAATACCGGTCCTCATTCGGCGTTGTAATTCGGGGGCGACCTGTGCTGTAACATCTACTCACATTACCATCATCTTGGAATCGTTGCCAACGCCTAGAGCTGACACTACGGGCGATTCCAAGTTCCTCGGATACTACCGGCTGGGTACGTCCAGATTCCAGTCATCCGATAATTCTACCACGTAAAAAATCATCCAAATGCTTCCTTTGTGCCATAACTATGCGGTTATTGCACTGAAAGGCTTTTAAAGCACTTGTGAACAATTTTACTTCTTTGCCACCATTCCTTATATATCCCTCTCTTACACTCTCGTCATTGTGATGTACTATCCACGCCATCTGGTGGTTTCCTGTAATTTGCATATTCTTCTTCCAGATGTGTGTGATGATTCTACAGGTGAAATTTTTATTTCAGAGTTCAATTTCTGTGTGATTCTGAATTAACCTTAATTTATGGACATGAGTGTAGTTGTTTTAAATTATTTAAATCTAATTATTTTGAACAATAATTTTCAAAATGACTAAATTCATACAGAGTAATTTTCAGATGAAAATATTTAAGAAATTAAAAATATATATATTTTCTTCTTAATTTTACTAAATTAGAAATAACAAAATTTACTGATCTTCTAGCACGTTTTTAAAACACCTATTTTTCTCCCATTCTTATTTCTACTATATATTAAATCACAAAAAACCCAGAACCTGAGGAATTCCGATTAAAATTTCATTTTAATAGTTGAAAAAGACATGCGTATCATAAAACGGCGTGATACTTTACAATTTTGTTAAATATTTGTTACAAATTTGTTAAAATATATAACGGAATCATGTTCAATATTTAGCAAAATTTGATTTTATAAGCACTCTAAAAATGTCAATATAATTTTAATTAAGAAATAATAAAAATCCTCAAATCATTTTCTATTTTTGAGATACATATGTAGAAATGTCATTAAAGAGAATGTTCCTGCTCTAACTATGATTTTTATTTCAGCATTTCAGTTTTTCGGATTATCTTTATTTATTGTAGTTACCCCAACAATATACTATGCACATTGTGTCCTAGTAAAATATAACAGTAATAGACAGTAATTGCATTATATTGAGGTTATAGAACATTTAACACAAAAAATTCAATCAGAATTTCAATAACTTTCTTAACCACTACAAAGTCCAGATCTAATTAACTTTTATACATAAAACACTTAGAATAAGTGGGCAAAATCAACTTCTCTGCCTCCCATTTTCCAAGTTGCAATTATTATTGTTATGCATGAGCATTGTATTACATTCTTTGAATTTAAATGCATTCCGCAATTCTGTAGAATTTATAATCAAAATTATGCAAACTGTTTCCTCCATAAAAATAAGATTCAATAAAATATCGATTACATATTTAAAATTCCAGAGTGCGCATGAGAAATAACAATGTAATTAATGTTAAATGTTATATTTAGCCCATTCGTATTTCCTTTCCTAAATTATTTTTTATTTTAATGATTAAAATTTCTTGACATGCTCACTGATCTAAAAAAAATAAGCTGCATTTTTATGCAGTGGTATTTTGTGCTTATTTATCTTATAGTATCTTAAACAAAAATCAATTTTTTTTTTCTGTTTTACATTGGATTTATTATGTTTGACTTCCAAGAGAACTGTTTTTTCAAAATAGAGTGAAAAATGTGGATACCCCTGAAGAATATGATTCACATCTACTAAGAGGTAGTGTATATATATACGATATGTATGTAACAACTGTAAACGTATTTTTTAGAAAAAATTAATTAGAAAAATAATTGAATCTTCGAACTCTGTAATTGTGTCTATTTTGCAGCATTGTACTATATATATAATATATATATATATATAGTACAATGTTGCAAAAATAGACACAATTACAGAGTTCGAAGATTCAATTATAATTTTATATATATAATATTACATACATAATATATATATATAATATATATATATATATAATGTATAAATATATATATATATATCAATACATAGTAGCCTATTATCTCTTATTTTTAAAAGTGAGTCTGAAGTATTTTTAATGTTCTATTAAAAAAAACCAGGGGACTTTTTTTTGTTTAGAATTAACGCACAACAAAAAAAGAATAATACTTGGGAAAGAATGACGGTATATGTGAGATTTTCCATCGTTATTGAGAAGACATCTATATTTTATTGTCTATTGTACAATTTTGACCTCTTGAATTAAAACAATCAACCTGCATTTCCTTTCAGAATACATAGGAACGTATAAAAATTTGGCTTATTACATTGATTTTATCCGAAAATGCAACGTGAGTCGTGCCGTGGACTAAAATGTTGTCCTTGTTGTAAATATTGTCATAAATTGATGACGAAATTTATGGTAGCAGCTATCAACATATTATGTTATGTGTTTTACATTCAATTAAACTGGACATCAAACAAATTTTGAGTAAAGTAAAAATGCAGCAGATTTGCAAGACAGAATCAAGGCAAAACGAAACAGGAGTGAGTTCTAGCCATATTTGTTCGGAAGAGCAGTTCTGTCGTGTTACAGTTTTCACTCGAATATATAGTCATTTTAATGGATCTTAAGAATAAGATTTAATGGCATAATGGATCTTATGAACCGCTATCACTTTCCTTATTATATTGCTTCAAGGAAACATTTTACTTCAGAGAGCTATTGAGACAATGATTTCAGTCAATTTTTCAAATTGGTGTGTTTCTGCTGTTATCCAATATGGCTTCTATCTGTATTTGTACCTAAACGTTATGTGTCACTTTTTCTTTATCTCTGTCGTGTTCTTTTCTTTAATTTTTGTTTTCTTGCATTGCTATTAGAAATAAAATATAATATTGAAACGAAGATAATTTCACAAATACTGGGAATTTATTATTACTAAACAAGTAAATAGCGCAAGTTAATGGGTAAATCTTTCAGAAAATAAGATTCATGCCCGGAAAGTTGACCTTTTTCTTTTCGCCATCAATATTCCTGCCAACTTTCGAGCAACTGGCCGTAGCCTGTTTAAGTCAGGAGATTACACTGCCGCCATCACTTGGCGGTCAGTAAATTTATGGCTTTGATTATCTCTTAAGTATTCTCCGTCTATTGAACTATTTTGGTTGACGCATCTAAAGCTTAACTGTTTGTTTTTGCAAACCATTGTTATAGAGATAAGATGAGCAACATTTATTTACCAAACAAAAAGTAGTGTCCTGTATTACTCATATCTGCCAAATGTCATTCTTAATATATTAGAAACCCGTACATATAAGGGTAGATCAATCTTTTATAACAATTCTCCTTGTAACAATTCTTATACCACTGGTTTTATTAGTTTTTGTATTGTGGTTTTATCATGAAATATTTAAAAGTTGCTATTGATAAGTGAAGTTTCAAAGATAAGCTTGTGTTTCTTAAGTATGTACGTTTCTTATTTATTACTATTTATTTCTCATTTTTACAATGTGTTGACAGTAATTCTATAACTAAAAACTTTACATGATTTAATAACATTTAACGAATTTAGTTTTTGAGATTTTTGAGATTAACCAACAAAGGCAAATTTGAAAATTTAAAAAGTACTTTTAAACTTCAGTATCAAGCTAATGGAAATAATTTTGACTCACAAGCATGATTCCAATCATTGTAGTGTAACTGATTAATCCAAATCAGTAAAAAACTATTGTCTTCTATTTTTGTTTATGTGAACTTAAAATTAGCACTAACTTTATAAGTTTTTTTTATTGTGGTTTTATCATGAAATACTTAAAAGTTGCTAATGATAAGTGAAATTTCAAAGATAAGCGTGTGTTTTTATGTATTTACATTTTTTATTTATTACTATTTATTTCTCATTTTTACAATGTGTTCAATTTAATGTTCTCATTAAAAACATGGTAAAATGTGATGAATTTAATTTTTAAAATTAACATACTATACTTACCCTTTTTTTAAACTTATTTTAAAGATTATCCCTAAGAGCCAAATCTGAAACCTAAAGAGTACTTCGGTAGCAAGCTAATGGAAATCATTTTGACTTACAGGTGTGATTCCAATCGTTGTAGTATTCCGTAAGTATTCCAAAATAAAAAAAGTATCTTTTTTGTTTATACGAACCTACGATTATTTTCTCTTTTTAAAAAAAATCGGTAATCAGGATTTGAATAATGGACGAAAAATTCAGAATTCTGCATAGATTACTTTAAGATGTTTTTTGTGCTAAAGCTAAAAAAGTTTTTATAACATTTTTACATGTGGTTGTTCTTATTCCTCAAACTTGCATGCTGACAATCAGAACTTTGTATTTTCATTTCTGATTAACTGTATAAAAAATATTCTGTGCAATATTGAAAAAAATTGAAAACCTGGTTTTATCATATATTTAAAAGTGGTTTAGTGGTGGTTATATATTTAAAAGTGGTTATATTTTTGTTTTTAGTTTTTATAAAGTGGTTAGTTTTTTTTAGTAGTTAACATATATTTTAAAGTTATAATAATATTATAAGTTCTTTATTATTTAGCGATTAAAAGTGGTTCAAATCAAATTTGGCATTTTATTTTTGATTAACAATTAAAATTATTGGTTAAACCTAAATCTCGGATCTCTTACATTAATTTTGAAATCCCAACAATGGCAATTTCCAAAATTAGAAAAAAATTATTATTGCTAAAAGCAATTTAAAAATTTATTTTAAGCGAGCTGGAATGAATTGTTTTAAGAATATGAATATATTAAGTTTTAGATTTTGTCGTAACTTAAATACAGAAAGAATTTTTTTTCCTTTTTGTCAAAAAATAAGTGGTATTTGATAAAATATATCTTAATCTTATGAAATATGGATTTCATTATTACCATAGTTTAAATACATTCTTAAGCTAACAGAAATGTGTGAAATGTTTTTATAATCAGAAAACACTTGGAAAATTTGTGAAAAAAAACACTATTCGAGTAAATAACCAAAATTTTTTAACACGCCGACTCTTGCTAGTACAATATTTTTTTATAATGAGAATCACACTGGAAAGATTTTATTTTCATAAATTACTAATTATTAAAAATTCATTTATTTTTATTAATTTGTGATAAAAATATTATTCCAGTAAATAACCAATATTTTTGTTAACATGGCAACCATTTCTTATGCACACTGTGTAAACCTAATAAATTTTCAAAAATGATTGTTATTTTATTTTGTCACTTAAATTAGTTATTTAAATATCTAATTAATTTCTATAATGTCTTCAAACTTAATATATTATTTTATGCTTGCAGTACCCATAATTAACAGTTAAATGATTAAACACAACAACAAAACAGCAGTTTTTTTAACTTAATTTTTTAAACAACTTAATTTTTTTATTAACAAAAAAATTAAGATTATTCAGTTTTATTAAATCTATTTATATTCAAAATCTTTACAATGTATTTATTCTTTTTATAATAATAATTTGCATTTATTTTTTAAATAATAAATCAGCGATAATTCTATGATCTTCAGAATTATTGCTCATTGTTAAAAATTACGCACGATTTCACAAGCATCAATATATTATTCTTTACATTTTAGGTTAAAATGAGCACAGTTGAAAGATTTAAATAAAGAGGAATAAAAAACTTCATTTAGGTATGAATAGCTGAAGCAAATTTTGTAACTTCAATCCAATAAACATCTATGAATTATAAAGAAATAACTTCTCCAGACGTACTACGAATGTGCATCACTGACTTAATGACATTGTCCATGTCAGTGAAACTCATTTATTAAAGCCTTTGAAAGTTGGTCGTTGTTCCAGTTAATGGCTTTCTGATTACAGTCTGAAAACTCCCCCTCATCCCTTGGAAGGGAAAGGAAAATCTCTTGAAAAGTATTTTGTTTCGATCGGTTGAACCTTTGACCATTTTTTTGTTTTCCTTTGATTGACTACATTTAACGTTGAATTCAAAAGAAAAAAAGCAACAGAAAAACATGCATTTCTTTCAAGCTAACTTTATTCGACCAAAAAAACGTCGAAATTTTTTTTTATTTCGATGTTTTCTTTCTTCAGCACATTAAGTTACTTTATTTTAGTGAATAAGAACCCACAAGGAACCTGGAATCTTGTTCCTACTTATTTTGTGTTTTTATACAATGGTTTTTGTATTCATTGAAAGGTCCCCAATTAGCCTCCTGTGATTAGGAATTTTCGTGGGATTATGTATCTCACTTTTTTGTGTTGCAATTAAAAAAAAATTAAGGCTAGCGTTCTAAATGTTAGTTTCCAGAGTTGCATGCTAATAATAGCTTCCGTTTTTTCACATGTTATTTTTTTTTCCTGTCTGAATGAGGTTTTTTTAAAAAAAGAAAATTAGTTAATTTAGTGTAATGCACAAGAGAGATGATGAAAGCGTGAGATGAAAAGATATTAGCGATTACAAGATGCATTTAGTTTATTTAAATTCTTTTAAACGATTCTAATGCAGGAATAGAGTTTGCTGTTAAAGACGATTTTGAATTAAATTTAAAGGAATTATTTTCATAAAAAAGCATAATTATTTTTTTGTGTTTCAAAATAACTGAACTTTTCTTAGCATTGATTAAATGTTTAGTAAAAATAAGTTGAAAATAATTTTTTGTTCAGAATTTAAATCTTAAATATCGTTTTTAAATGCCTTTTTATTGATTACATATTTAATTACAAAAGAAATTAGCCTTATTGTTTTGATAGACATACGAACAATATATTTTAAATTGTTTTTTTTTGTGTTCTAATGCAGCTGGCAAACAGTTAGACAGCTTGGTTTTGTATGCCTTAATGTAAGCGCTGCACAGACGTTACTCACTTTGCATTACCAAGGGGGCGCGTGTAACTGGAAGATAAGCCACGGACGCGGAGTAACAATGCCCCCGCAACGCTCTACGATCCTATTAGGACCGGGACCTACGGTTTAAAGTGGATTCCGAATTACTACAAACATCCATGGCACCGCCAGGACACGAACCCGAAACCTGTGGTACCGAGCGCCAGAGCGCCAGCCACTCGGCCATTCAGGCCCCATATTTTAAATTGTAAAAATATTAATTTCCTTAATTTTTGTATAGTAGTTTTCATTATTTTAATGTTGCTTATTTTCAAAATATGTAGACCTAATTTATATAAAGTAACTTTTAGCGTTTTCTGGAGGAAAAAAAAATCTTCGTTTTCAATTTCGCAATAACCTCATGGTGAGCCAAGGGCTCTGCCTACTGCCAGATTTAGAAAAATGAAATGTTTTTTCTTTTAACGGGGTACTGTTGTCAGCCCTACTCCCAACACTCATACTGGACCAGGACCTACGATTTAAAGAGGATTATGAACCAGTGCAAGCATCCATGGCATTACCGTGACTCGTGCCGGAACGCTGTGGCACCGTGTGCACCGTGTGGCGTTGTGTTTTTTACAGTCTGAATGTGGTTTTTTTTTTAAAAGAAAATTAGTTAATTTAGCGTAATGCACAGAGAGATGATGAAAGCGTGAGATGAAAAGATATTAGCCATTACAAGATGCATTTAGTTTCTTTAAATTCTTTTAAGCGATTTAAATGTATGAATAGAGTTTGTTGTTAAAGATTAAATTTAAAGGAATTATTTTTATAAAAAGGCATAATTATTTTTGGGAGAACAAAATGCTCTTAATTTTAACTTTTCTTAGCATCGATTGACTAAATTAAATATTTAGTAAAAATAAGTTGAAAATAATTCTTGCTACCAAAATTTCTGATGTTCCAGAATTCTTAATTCTTGATATACTAGAATTTAAGCATTAAATATCCTTATATGTATCTTTATTGATTACATATTTAATTACAAAAAATAATTAGCCCAATTGTTTTGATAGACATAATAACAATACATTTTAATTTCCTTTATTTTTATACAGTTGTTTTAAATTATTTCAATTTAATTATTTTGAACAATAATTTTCAAAATGACTAAATTCATACAAAGTACTTTTCAGACGAAAATATTTAAGAAATTAAAAATATATATATTTTCTTCTTAATTTTACTAAATTAGAAATAACAAAATTTACTGATCTTCTAGCAGGTTTTTATAAAGAAACTAAGGAAAATACCTATTTTTCTCCCATTCTTATTTCTACTATATATTAAGTCACAAAAAACCCAGAACCTGAGGAATTCTGATTAAAACTTCATTTAAATATTTGAAAAAGACATACGTACCATAAAACGGCGTGATACTTTGCAAATTTGTTAAATCTTTGTTACAAATTTGTTAAAATGTATAACACATATATAACGGAATCATGATCAATATTTATCAAAATTTGTTTTTATAAACAGTCTAAAAATGTCAATATAATTTCTATTTAAGAAATAATAAAAATCCTCAAATCATTTTCTATTTTTGGGACACATATGCAGAAATGTCATTAAAGAGAATGTTCCTGCTCTAATTATGATTTTTATTTCTGTTTTTCGGATTATCTTTATTTATTGTAGTTACCACAGCAATACATTATACACAATATTTCCTGGTAAAATATAACATAGACAGTAATTACATTATATTGAATTTATATAACATTTAACTTCAATCAGAATTTCAATAACTTTCTTAACCACTACGAAGTCCAGATCTAATTAATTTTTATACATAAAACACTTAGAATAAGTGGGCAAAATCAGCTTCGCTGCCTCCGATTTTCCAAGTTGCAATTATTATTGTTATGCATGAGCATTGTATTACATTCTTTGAATTTAAATGCATTCCGCAACTCTGTAGAATTTATAATTAAAATTATGCAAACTGTTTTCGCCATAAAAATAAGATTCAAGAAAATTAAAAAAAATATCGATTACATGTTTAAAATTCCAGAGTGCGCATGAGAAATAACAAAGTATTTAATGTTAAATGTTATATTTAGCCTATTCGTATTTCCTTTCCTAAATTATTTCTAATTTTAATGATTAAAATTGACATGCTCACTGATCTAAAAAAAAAGCTGCATTTTTATGCAGCAGTATTTTGTGCTTATTTATCTTATAGTATCTTAAACAATTTTTTTTTTGTTTTACATTGGATTTATTATGTTTGACTTCCAAGAGAACTGTTTTTTCAAAATAGAGTGAAAAATGTGGATACCCCTGATGAATATGATTCACATTCTACTAAGAGGTAGTGGATATGTATACGATATGTATGTAACAACTGTATAACGTATTTTAGTAGAAAATAAAATTAGAAAAACAATTGAATCTTCGAACCCTGTAATTGTGTTTATTTTGCATCATTTTACTATATATATATATATATATAGTAGCCTATTATCTCTTATTTTTAAAAGTGCATGTCATGTAATTTTAATGTTGTATTAAAAAAAACCCGGGATTTTTTTTTAATATTTAGAATTAACGCATAACAAAAAAAGAATAATACTTGGGAAAGAATGACGGTATATGTGAGATTTTCCATCTTTATCGAGAAGACATCTATATTTTATTATCTTAGCATAATTTTGACCTCTTGGATTAAAACAGTTAACATGTATTTTCTTTTAGAATATATAGGGACATATACAAATTTCATTCATTAGATTGATTTCATCTGAAAATGCAACGTGAGTCGTCCTGAGGACCAAAATGTTATCCTGTTGTAAATATTGTCTTATAGATTGTTGCTGAAATTTATGGTAGCAACTATCAACATATTATGTTATGTGTTTTACATTCAATTAAACTGGGCATCAAACAAGTTTTGAGTTAAGTTTAAATGCAGCAGATTTGCAAGAAAGGAATTAAGGCAAAACGAAACAGGAGTGAGTTCTAGCCATGATTGTTTGGACGAGCACTTCTGTCGTATTATAGTTTTCACTCAAATATATAGTCATTTTAATGGATCTTAAGAATAAGATTTAATGGCATAATGGATCTTATGAACCGCTATCACTTTCAGTATTATATTGCTTCAAGACAACCTTTTACTTGAGAGAGCTATTGAGACAATGATTTCAGTCAATTTTTCAAATTGGATTGTTTTTGCTGTTATCCAATATGGAGTCTATCTGTATTTGTATCTAAACGTTATGTGTCATTTTTCTTTATCTTTGCACTGTTATTTTCTTTAATTTTTGTTTTCTTGTATTGCTATTAGAAATAAAATATAATATTGAAAAGCAGATAATTTCACAAATACCGGGAATTTATTATTACTAAACAAGTAAATAACTCTCAAGTTAATGGGTAAATCTTTCAGAAAATAAGATTCATGCCCGGGAAGTTGACCTTTTTCTTTTCGCCATCAATATTCCTGCCAACTTTCGAGCAACTGGCCGTAGCCTGTTTAAGTCAGGAGATTACACTGCCGCCATCACTTGGCGGTCAGTAAATTTATGGCTTTGATTATCTCTTAAGTATTCTCCGTGTATTGATCTATTTTGGTTGACGCATCTAAAGCTTAACTGTTTGTTTTTGCAAACCATTGTTATAGAGATAAGATGAGCAACATTTATTTACCAAACAAAAAGTAGTGTAGTGAATTACTCATATCTGCCGAATGCCATTCTTAATATATTAGAAACCCGTACATATAAGAATAGATCAATCTTTTATATGTTATTGTAACAATTCTTATAGCACTGGTTTTATTGGGATTTTTTATTGGGGTTTTATCATGAAGTATTTAAAAGTTGCTATTGATAAGGGACATTTCAAAGTTAAGCTAAGCTTCTGGTTTTTTTAGATAAATACATTTTTTATTTATTAATAGTTATCTCACTTTTTTCAATGTGTACTCATTTTTATGTGTACTATTTATCTCTGTACGTTTTTGCAATGCGTTTTTTTTGTGTGTGTGTAATTTTCTCATAAAAACATCGTTTGAAACAAAACAAATGAATTTAATTTTTAAAATTAACAAGGTTACCCTTTTTCTAATTTATTATTAAAATTATCCAGAATGGTCAAATTTGAAATGTAAATAGAATTTTTAAACTTTGGTAGCAAGCTAATGGAAATAATTTTGACTTACAGGTATGATTAAAATCATTGTAGAGTCAATAAGTACTTCAAATCAGAAAAAAAAAAAAAAAAAAAAAAAAAAAAAAAAAAAAAAAAAAAAAAAAAAAAAACTATTGTCTCTTTTTTTTTTGTTTATGCGAACCTTAAATTATTTTCTCATTTCTAACAATTCTCCTTGTAACAATACTTATATGAATAGTTTCATTTTTTATTGTGGTTTTAGCATGAAATATTTAAAAGTTGCTATTGACTAGTGAAATTTCAAAGATAAACGTGTGTTTTTAGGTTTTAGTACATCTTCATTTATTACTATTTATTTCTCCTTTTTACAATGTGTTCAATTTAATTTTCTCATTAAAAAATAGTAAAATTTAATGAATTTAATGTTTAAGATTAACATACTTTTCCTTATTTTAACTTATTTTTAAGATTAACCAGAAGTGTCAAATTTGAAATCTAAAAAGAACATTTTAACTTCAGGATCAATCAAATGGAAATCACTTTGACTTAAGGGTGTGATTTCAATCGTTGTAGCATTCCGTAAGTAATCCAAAATAAAAAAAAATGTCTCTTTTTTGTTTATACAAACCTACCATTATTTTCTCATTAAAAAAAATCAGGATTTGAATAATGGATGAAAAATTCAGAATTCTGCATAGATTAACTTAAGATTTTTTTTTTGTGCTTAAGTTAAAAAGGGGTTTTATAACCTTTTTACATATGGCTATTCTTATTCTTCAAACTTGCTTGCAGACAATCAGAATGCTGCATTTTCATTTCTAATTAATTGTATAAAAAATTTCATTTCTAATTAATTGTATAAGTGTTATTCGCGTCGTTAGCTTGAAGATATTCATCTCCAAGCTACATATGCCTCCTGGGTAGTGCTAAATGAGTAACAGCGGTGCAGCCATTGCTTATGGAATAAAGATTAATTGTGTCTGTATTGCCAGCTGCATTAGAACAAGAACAATTTCCTAAAATTTATATAATATTTATTTCAAAATAAAACAATATCATATTCATTTTCATTAAGTGTAAACATATGTTAAGATTTCCATTAAGTATTGTAAATTTCAGACTTCAATTTTTCATAATTTTCATTCTTTAAGTAAGATATCTATTTGTAATTTTTAATCTTGCATTTTATTACAATACTCTATTTAGACCATACAAAAATTTCATTGAGTATTTTAATTAATACTTTAACTTATACTTTAATTAATTACTATGTTAATTAGTCCTTAAAAACATTTTAGTCAATATGTATCGTATGATTTAATAATGTTACCTATTCACTGTCATTACCAATTTATTTTGTCTATAACCAATTTTGTTTTTCTTATTGAATAGTAATATACCATTCTGCTATTTTAAAAGAACTCAGAAATTCGTTCATCCTTACTATTTATATCCGAAAACAAAATGGCTATAATACTTTCAAAAAAATTATTGTTAAAAATTAATTTTATAATAAAATTTTAATAGTATATTTATGATAAAAAAATTAAATATTCATATTCAATTTCAATACATATACAAAAGAAAAACCCATGTAGAAATCTTGCATACACCTCGTTTAAGTAGACTTCACTACAACATTTTTAATGAAGTGCAATAAACGCGCGATTTCTGACAACTGTTTTAAAATAGTCTTAGGAAAGGGATTATTACAAAGAAAATTTGGGAAAATTAAATTGATTTTTTTATTGATTATTACAGTATCTTGAATATATTTTTACTAAGAAATCTGAAAAAAAAATTACATTTTGTCAATTTTAGTTTTAAACTTTTAAAAATAAATGTTCTTTTTGAAGATCTATGTTGATAAAAATTATGAATTGCTGAATTTTCACTGCTAAATATAGTTTCTCCTTTATTTTATACAAAACAAAACAAAAAATATTTTAGAAATAATATTACGTTGACTGAAAATAATGCTACATCTTTCCGTCAGTCCTAAGAAAGATTACTTACTTTTTTTTCATTAGTAAATCATACTGATCAATTATGTTTTATATTTTGTTCTATCTGCATTTTTATAATTTAATCCACTTTCATTTTAAAAGAAAATTATTATTGAATTAAAAGAATTCTATTTATGAAATTAATTAAGAAAATTACTATTCAATCAATAATTACTTATTCATTTTAACAGAATTTTTCGTAATTCTCTCAAAGTCATCAAACGTATCCATAAATAGACATTCTAAATCAGATCAGTTTTATAAGAAATTTACAGTGCTAAATTAATTTTTAAAAAATTTTTTGTTAACTTTTTATGATATTTTTATAGAATACATTTTAAAAATATATATCACCTACTGTTCCTAATATGTAACCAACATTTTTGAACCGATAAGTGAATTTCCATTTCAGTGTACTCCATTGTATTCCATTTTCTCCAGTGTATTCCATCAATCCAGAGAAAGATTTCTTACTTTTTTTTCAACAGTAAATCATACTGATCAATTATGTTTGTTCTAACTACATTTTTATAGATTAATTCACTTTCTAAGTAATACATTTTAAAGGAATTCTCCGTGAATCGCTCAGAGTTATCAAATACAAAAATCAGAATTTGATAAATGAGCATTTTACATCCCATCAGTTTCATAAGAAATGTACAGTGTTAAATTAATTTTTAAAATTTCTTCATAAAACTATTTCTTTATAAAAAATTAGATTAATCAACGTCTGCAAAAATTTTCTCAAAATGTTAACTTTTCAAAATATTTTTTATTAGGCATATATTAAAAACTATGTAAGCAATATTTTTGGAACTATAGGTGAATTTCCATTCCGATATGCATTGTGTTCTATTTTCAAAAGGCAAGTTATACAAGCCATCTTAATCAGTGAATCTGAATAAACCATCATATTATTGTTGTATTCTTAACTAAAAGGCTGCTCAATAATATTTTTAAAATAAAAAAAAAACAATTAAAACTAATATCAGATTTTCAATATGAATGGGAATTCTTGCAATTGTTATTGTGGAAATAACGACAAAGAACATTTTCCAATTTTTTTTTACATATAAAATGCGCTTTGTTGTTTGAAAAGTAAAACTTTCTGAAATTGACTTTTAATCTATATCTCTAATTTTCTCAAAGTTTTGATAAGTACTTAGAAAATTAGCTGCTGGTTTACACCGTGATATCGATTTTCATAGTCACAGCAGGGTAGCGACAGAACTAGGAAGACAGGGAAATCAGGGATAAGTCAGGGAATTTTATCGATCTGAAACGTAAGGGAAATTCGTAAAAATATCTAAAAATCAAGGGAAATTGCTGGCGACAGAATTTCGAGCAAAGCATACGCGCTACAAGCGATTTTGTAGTGAAACATTCTTAGCAACTTGGATTATTACTCATTTTAGGAAAACTTTGCTGACTGTCCAGTTTATGATTTATCTCATTTTTAAACATGTCTCTTTTACTTGTGCTCTCCTGGTACTCGTGCTATTATTTATACTTATGCTTTTTATTTAAGCCAATTTTAATGTGGAATGTAAGGATTTTAATATGTTTTTTAATATTTATTAATTATTAATATTTCCTTAATTACTACATTATTATTGTTTATTTATTGCATATTAGGCTTAAAATTAATCTTTAATCTAATCTCACAATACTTTAGTTTCTGCATTAATTAATGTACGGATATAAAATTATTACAATTAAAAATTAAAAAAAATCACATTAACTAGATGTAGTGAAGAATTTAATTTGCCCATTTACCAAGATCTGCTTTAAGACACTGAAGTTATAATGGATTTTTATATCGCTTAACTTAAGTTAAATTCTTAATCTAAGAATTATTTAATTGAAATTACGCGCTATCTTAAAGAACTAGGTCTTTGAATTTTACTGAATGAATTTCGACGAAATTAAAGATTTTAAGTACAATTAGTAGCTGAAAGGATCTTTAAGAGTATTTCATTTGAAACTAATTTATAATATGCTTATACATCTATGTAAATATATATATATATATATATATATATATATATTATAAGTTAGTTTAAAATGCAATATTAATATTTATATATGCATTGTATCGATATTGTTTTAAAGTATTCCAATGTTACAATAGCACTAGTTCTGAAAATATAATTTTATATTGGGATTTTAAAAAGGATAATATAGATCTTTAATAATAAAATGTTACAAAATAATTGTATTAGTACCAAAATAATTAGTTAATTAGTTGATCCAAAATGTTGATTTCTGTTTAGACATAAAATTTATCTTATATTGAGATGGATATTAGAATAAAAATATGCAACTAACCTGTAAAAAAGGTTACATATAAAATTCGTGATAAAATGTTATAAAATATAGTGATCTTGTATATAGTAAAGATTTCGTCAAAGTAGCTTAAAATGGCCAAAATTCACCTTTTTATACAACAGAATTATGCTAAGTTGGTACATAAGGCTTTGGTAACTATAAAATATTAAATAATAATACAAAGACAAGTACAATACATAGACGAACAGTAATAATACATACTTAATAAAATAATAAGTAAGGTACTAATAAAGGTTATAAGAAATAGCTGTAAGATGACGAATTCTATAATATTAGCTGCAAATCCTTTATTATTAGTGAAAGTAACGCTTTTATATTCGACTAAATGTTAATCTATTTTTTAATATGCATACATGAAAAAAAATTATAGATTTGATAACAAAACATTATATAATACAAAATTTTTCAACATTCACAACAAATATACACTATTTTCTAAAAAATTGAATCAAACTGGAGGCATTCAAGTTGTGCTAAAGATGTATCTTATTTTAGGATGCACATTCCATTTTGGTGCATTTGTCCCAATTCGCAGACTGTCACGAGATGTCACGTCTTTGGAAGAAAGGCGAAGATAGCCCGAAATTCGCAGCGCCTATTCCCTATAAATCACGCCCTTCGAGCAGTTGTGGATGATGGCGGGGCTTTTAGCTGCCAAGAGGAAATTTGGCACAATTTATGACGACTCCCCCGACCAAAGATTTATTAGAGAATTTGGACGAAGACGATTCCGAAGACGATCTTCCAAGCAGAAACGGACGTCCGCTCATTCGGATGGATGATTAACAGGAAAAAACAGAACTACTACATGCAAAGAGCGTGGCGTGTTTATGTTTATTGTGTGGCATAGAACTTAAAGGACAGATAATGAATCACGCTTCGCATTGAAATTGAATGAGTGGAACTGAGTTCCATTTTTTTCTCTCGTGAAATAACTTCTGTTGTGGAATAAATTACATAAATATATATGCGTGTGCTAAAAAAACAAGTACTTAGAATATGAATTTAAAAAATAAAGATTAATTTATGTTAAAATTAATCATAGTTTATCGATGCAATGGTTCTTTAGTAAAATAATACAATGTATGCATTTTTGTTTATACTAAGATTTAATATTCAGAAAATATAATAAAATTTCGTTACTGCTACATGCTGGAAAATATTTCAGATAATTCCATAGTTTTAATTATTTGGATGATATTTGACAAGTAGTTTTTGTAGTTTAAGTTATGTTGTAAAAATTAATTAATTTACCTAATTTAATGTGTAAAATTATTTCTTTTGCTAAACTCCAGAAGCACATTGTACATAGTAAAATATTAGAAGTACAGCCAAGAGCGCTTTTTTTGTGAACAAAGCTGTTAGTGTTTGCTAATTTATTCAGCAAAAATACTAGATTTGGAAAAAAGCATGAAATAGTTATTAGTTTTGCATTTTTAAAAATAATCTTCATGTTGCTTACGTCACTCTTAGAAGAAAGTAAATTGCATTGAGTTACAAAGATAATAAGCAGCAATTCGATGAATAGCAGAAAGAACAATCTTGAAAGCCTGAATAAGTTGAGTAACTGCCCACGTGCAATAAACCAGGTATAAGAACGTAAGGGTTTGATAAAAGTTATAAGAAATAGCTGTATGATTTCGAATTCTATAGCAACAGCTGCAAATAAATCTATTTTATTATGAGACAAAATAGAGCTTTTATATTCGACTAAATATTGATCTGTTTTGCATATCATAAAAATTTACAGCTTTAATAACGAAACATTACAAAATATTTCTCTACTTCAACATTCCGTAACATGCACTCCAAATGCATACTATCTTATAAAAAACTGAATCAAACTGGAGGCACTAAAGTTCTGCTAAAGATGTATCTTATTTTGGGATGCACATTCCATTTTAGAGCATTTGTCCCAATACGCAGACTGTCACGGGATGTCACGTCCTTAGAAGGAAGGCGAAGATTCGGAGCGCAATATAAATCACGCCCTTCGAGCAGTTGTTGATGATGGCGGGGCTTTCAGCTGCTAAGAGGAATTTTGGCACAATTTATGACGGCTCCCCCGACCAAAGATTTATTAGCGAAATTGGACATGATTCCGAAGACGATCTTCCAAGCAGAAACGGACGTCCGCTCATTCGGATCAAAGATTAACAGGAAAAAACAGAACTACTACATGGAAAGAGCGTGGCGTGTTTATGTTTATTGTGTGGCATAGATCTTAAAGGACAGATAATGAATCACGCTTTTCATTGAAATTGAATGAGTGGAACTGAGTTCCATTTTTTTCTCTCGTGAAATAACTTCTGTTGGGGAATAAATTACATAAATATACATGCGTGTGCTAAAAAAACAGTACTTAGAATATGAATTTAAAAAATTAAAGATTAATTTATGTTAAAATTAATAATAGTTTATCGATGCAATGGTTCTTTAGTAAAATAATACGATTTATAAATTTTTCTTTATACTAACATTTAATATTCAGAAAATATAGTAAAATTTCGTTACTGCTACATGCTGGAAAATAATGCAGATAATTCCATAGTTTTAATTATTTGGATGATATTTGGCAAATAGTTTTTGTAGTTTCAGTTATGTTGTAAAAATTAATTAATTTACCTAATTTAATGTGCTAAATTATTTCTTTTGCAAAACTCCAGACGCACATTGTACATAGTAAAATATTAGAAATACAGCCAAGAGCGCTTATTTTGTGAACAAAGCTGTTAGTGTTTGCTAATTTATTCATCAAAAATACTAGATTTGGAAGAAAGCATGAAATGGTTATCAGTTTTGCATTTTTAAAAATAATTTTCATGTTGCTTGCATCACTCCTAGTAGGAAAGTAAATTGCATTGAATTACAAAGATATTAAACACCAATTCGATGAACAGCAGAAAGAAAAATCTTGAAAGCCTGAATAAGTTGAGTAATTGCCCTCGTGCAATAAACCAGTTATAAGAACGTAAGAGTTTGATAAAAGTTATAAGAAATAGCTGTATGATTTCAAATTCTATAGCAGCAGCTGCAAATAAATCTATTTTATTATGAGACAAAATAGAGCTCTTATATTCGACTAAATATTGATCTGTTTTGTATATCATAAAAATTTACAGCTTTAATAACGAAACATTACAAAATATTTCTCTACTTCAACATTCCGTAACATGCACTCCAAATGCATACTATCTTATAAAAAACTGAATCAAACTGGAGGCATTAAAGTTCTGCTAAAGATGTATCTTATTTTGGGATGCACATTCCATTTTGGAGCATTTGTCCCAATTCGCAGACTGTCACGAGACGTCACGTCCTTGGAAGGAAGGCGAAGATTCCGAGCGCCCTATAAATCACGCCCTTCGAGCAGTTCTGATGATGGTGGGGCTTTCAGCTGCCAAGAGGAATTTTGGCACAATTTATGACGACAACTCCCCCGACCAAAGATTTATTAACGAATTTGGACATGGTTCCGAAGACGATATTCCGAGCAGAAACGGACGTCCGCTCATTCGGATGGAAGATTAACAGGAAAAAACAGAACTACTACATGCAAAGAGCGTGGTGTGTTTATGTTTATTGTGTGGCATAGCACTTAAATGACAGATAATGAATCACGTTTCGCATTGAAATTGAATTACTGGAACTGCATGCTATTTTTTTTTCTTTCCTGAAATAACTTCTGTTGGGAAATAAATTTTATATATATATATATATATAGTATATATATTAGATCCTTGTTAAAGAAAATAGTTCTTAGAATATGAATTGAAAGAATAAAGTATGTTAATATTAATAGTTTACGATGTAAAGGTTTTGATTATTTAACCACCGTTTTATTATTTATAATATTATTATATTATTTTATTTCAGTTTTATTTTATTTTTGTTATATTATTTTTATTATTGTTCATTGTTTAATCATTGGTTTTGGTTATTTTTGATAATGGTTTAGCAAAATAATGCGCTTTATAGTACATTATGGCTTAGTATAGTAAGATTTAATTTTCAGATAAAGTAGAAAAATTGTGTTATTATGATATGCTGAAAGTAATGCAGATATTTTACTACTTTTATTAAATTGGATAACACTTACCAGTTAGTTTTGATATTTTAAATTATCTGTTCTTTAAATTAATTAATTTACCAAATTTAATATGTTAAATGCTTTATTTTGCAGTGATCAAATGCACATCGTACACGGTAAAAGCCAAGATAGCATTTTTGAGAACAACTTTACAGGTTTTCGTCAATGCTAGTTTCGCATTTTTAAATATAACATTCCTTTTGCTTGCGTCACTCCTAGTAGGAAAGTAAATTGTGTTGAATTACAAAGATATTAATACCAATTCAATGAATATCAGAAAGAACATTCTTGAAAGCGCGAATAACTGAAAAAAAAAAGATTTTAATTGGTTTGAAGTGCTAGTTGAGTAATTGACCTCGTGCAGTAAACCAGGTATACGAACTTAAGGGTTTGATAAAAGTTATAAGAAATAGCTGTAAGATGAAGAATTCTATAATATTAGATGCAAATAAATATATTTTATTATGAGTTAAAATAGTGATTTTATATTCAACTAAATATTAACATATTTTGAATTACGTGATAAAAAATGCAGTTTTCATAACAAAACGTAACAAAATACTTCTATATATCATAATTCCGTAACATTCACTACAAATACATATTATCTTATAAAAAAATTAATCAAACTGGAGGCATTAAAGTTCTGCTAAAGATGTATCTTATTTTGGGATGCACATTCCATTTTGGAGCATTTTGTCCCAACTAACAGACTGTCACGAGATGTCACGTCTTGGATGGAAGGCGAAGATTCGGAGCGCCCTATAAATCACGCCCTTCGAGCAGTTGCTGATGATGGTGGTGCTTTTAGCTGCCAAGAGAATTTTGGCACAATTTATGACGACTCCCCGAGGCAAGATTAATTAGCGAATTTGGATATGATTCCGAGACGATCTTCCAAGCAGAAACGGACGTCCGCTCATCCGGATGGAAGATTAACAGGAAAAAACAGAACTTCTACATGCAGAGAGCTCGGTGTGTTTATGTTTATTCTGTGGCATAGCACTTAAATGACAGATAATGAATCACGCTTCGCATTGAAATTGAATGAGTGGAACTGCCTGCCGTTTTTTTTTCTGCCCTGAAATAAATTATTTATATATATTATAATACATATACTACAAATATGTGATATCTTACAAAAAATTGAATCAAACTAGAGCAGGAACTATTATTAAATATAGAAAACAATAATTAACTCATTTTTCAAAATTGTAACACATTTTCTTTCTCTTAGAAATTAAAATTCTTCTTAAAGTGGAATAATCTTTAAAATTACTTTAAATAATAAGAACTTTAAAGAGGTTTTGTATATTCTTACAGGATGGCAAATTTATGACTTCAGTTACGACTAACAAAAATTATCAATTATTTAATATTTCTAACATTACTTAATAATTGTTATTATTCATTGTACGTAATATTATTGTTAATTCATTATACATAACATTATTGCTAGTCATTCATTATATGTAACATTATTGTTAGTAATTCATTATACATGACATTATTGCTAGTTATTCATTACATGTAACATTATTGTTAATTCATTATACGTAACATTATTTATATTCATTATATGAAACATTATTGGTAGTAATTCATTATACGGAGCATTATTGTTAGCTATTCTTTATATGCTACATTATTGTTAATTCATTATGCGTAACATTATTATTAGCAATTCATTATGTGTAACATTATTGCTAATAATTCATTATATGTAACATTATTGCTAATAATTCATTATACATAACATTATAGCTAGTAACGATATAACGTGACATTGCTATAACGAAACATTACAAAATACTTCTCAATATCAAACTTTCGTAACATTTACTACAAATACATACTATCTTATAAAAAAATTGAATCAAACGTGAGGCATTAAAGTTCTGCTGAAGGTGTATCTTATTTTGGGATGCACATTCCATTTTGGAGCATTTTGTCACAATTCGCAGACTGTCACGTCTTTGGAAGGAAGGCGAAGATTCGGAGTGCCCCATAAATCACGCCTTTCGAGCAGTTGTTGGTGATGGCGGGGCTTTTAGCTGCCAAGAGGAATTTTGGCACAATTTATGACGACTCCCCCGATCAAAGATTTATTAGCGAATTTGGACATGATTCCGAAGACGATCTTCCAAGAAGAAACGGACGTCCGTTCATCCGGATGGAAGATTAACAGGAAAAAAACAGAACTTCTACATGCAAAGAGCGTGGTGTGTTTATGTTTATTGTGTGGCATAGCACTTAAATGACAGATAATGAATCACGCTTCGCATTGAAATTGAATGAGTGGAACTGCATGCCGTTTTTTTCTCTCTCCTGAAATAAATTATTTATATATATAATAATACATATACTACAAATATGTGCTATCTTACAAAAAATTGAATCAATCTAGAGCATGAACTATTATTAAATATAAAAAACAATAATTAACTTATTTTTCAAAATTGTAACAAATTTTCTTTCTCTTAGAAATTAAAATTTTTCTTAAAGTGGAATAATCTTTAAAATTACTTTAAATAATAAGAACTTTAAAGAGGTTTTGTATATTCTTACAGGATGGCAAATGTATGACTTCAGTTATGAATAACAAAAAGTATTAATTATTTAATATTTCTAACATTACTTAATAATTGTTATTATTCATTGTAATATTATTGTTAATTCCTTATACATAACATTATTGCTAGTCATTCATTATATGTAAAATTATTGTTAGTAATTCATTATACATGACATTATTGCTAGTTATTTATTACATGTAACATTATTGTTAATTCATTATACATAACATTATTACTATTCATTATATGAAACATTATTGTTAGTAATTCATTATGCGTAACATTATTGCTAGTTATTCATTATATTTAACATTATTGTTAGTAATTCATTATACGTAACATTATTCTTAGTAATTCATTATATGTAACATTATTGCTAATAATGCATTATACATAACATTATTCTTAGTAATTCATTGTATGTAACATTATTGCTAATAATGCATTATACATAACATTATTGCTAGTAATGATATAACGTGACATTGCTATAACGAATCATTACAAAATACTTCTCAATATCAAACTTTCGTAACATTTAATACAAATACATACTATCTTATAAAAAATAGAATCAAACGTGAGGCATTAAAGTTCTGCTAAAGGTGTATCTTATTTTGGGATGCACATTCCATTTTGGAGCATTTTGTCCCAATTCGAGACTATCATGAGATGTCACGTCCTTGGAAGGAAGGCGAAGATTCGGAGCGCCCTATAAATCACGCCCTTCGAGCAGTTGTGGATGATAGCGGGGCTTTTAGCTGCCAAGAGGAATTTTAGCACAATTTATGACGACTCCCCCGACCAAAGATTTATTAACGAATATGGGCATGGTTCTGAAGACGATCTTCCAAGCAGAAACGGACGTTCGTTCATTCGGATTGAAGATTAACAGGAAAAAACAGAACTACATGCAAAGAGTGTGGTGTGTTTATGTTTATTGTGTGTCGTAGCACTTAAATGACAGATAATGAATCACGTTTCGCATCGAAATTGAATGAGTGGAACTACATTCCATTTTTTTTCTCTCCTGAAATAACTTCTGTTGGGAAATAAATTATATATATATATGTATGTGTTAAAAAACATTACTTAAAATATAAATTAAAAGAATAAGGAATAATATATATTATAATTAATAATGTAATGTTTCTTTAGTAAAATTATACAATTTATATTAAGTATATCATGTCTTATACGGAATCTTATATATCATGTCTTTTCAGAAGTTACTAAGATATAAAGGAAATAATGTATATAATTCTATAGCTTAATTAAATTGGATGAAACTTCACAGGTAGTTTTAGTAGTTTTTTTAAATTATATGTTCTTTAAATTACTTAATTTACCTAATTTAATGTATTAAATTAATTCTTTTGCAAAATTTCAAATTACAATGTACATGGTATATTGTTTACCATGTGCAATGTACACGGTAAACATTGGTTAACATGGCAAAAAATTAGTTAACTTTGGTAAATGTTATACCATGTACTTACATTGTACATGGTAAAAGATCAAATATACAACCGAGCTAGGCTTTTTGGAAACAAAATTTGTGAAGTGGTTTAGTTTGTTTGAATTCGTTAGTGCTTGCTAATTTATTCAGTGAAAATACTAGGTTTCAAAAAAAGCATGAAAGATTTATTAGCTTTGCATTTTTAAATATAATCTTTCTGTTGCTTACGTCACTCTTAGTAGGAAAATAAATTGTATTGAATTAACACCAACATTGCTATAACGAAACATTACAAAATATTTCTCTATATCCAAATTCTGTAACAGTCACAACAAATATATACTATCCTATAAAAAATTAAACCAAACTGGAGGCATTAAAGTTCTGCTAAAGAGGTATCTTATTTTGGGATGCACATTCCATTTTGGGGCATTTGTCCCAATTCGCAGACTGTCACGAAATGTCACGTCTTTGGATGGAAGGCGAAGATAGCCCGAAATTCGGGGCGCTTATTCCCTATAAATCACGCCCTTCGAGCAGTTGTTGATGATAGCGGAGCTTTTAGCTGAAAGAGGAATTTTGGCAAAATTTATGACGACTCCGCCGACCGAAGATTTATTAGCGAGTTTGGACATGATTCTGAAGACGATCTTTCAAGCAGAAACGGACGTCCGCTCATTCGGATGGAAGATGAACAGGAAAAAATAGAAATACTACATGCAAACAGCGTGGTGTGTTTATGTTTATTGTGTGGAATAGCACTTAAATGATAGATAATGAATCACGTTTCGCATTGAAATTGAATTAGTGGAACTGCATGTCTTTTTTTTTCTTTTCTGAAATAATTTCTGTTTCAAAAAAAATTATATATATATATATTATGCTTGTTAAAGAAAACAGGTCTTAGGATATGAATTGAAAGAATAAAGTAAATTAATAATAATTAATAATAATAAGCTATAATTAATAATAGTCTAACGATGTAATGGTTTTGGTTTCTTAACCATTATTTTATTATTTATATTATTATTATATTATTTTATTTCATTATTTTTATTTTTTATTATATTATATTATTTTTATTGTTATTCATTGTTTAACCACTGGATTTGGTTATTTTTATTGATGGTTTAGCAAAATAATGCGATTAATATTATATTATGTCTTATGCTACGAGTTAATTTTCAGAAAATATAGTAAAATTTTGTTACTAAGATATGCTGAAAGTAATACGGATAATTCCATAGTTTTATTACATTAGATGAAATTTGCGAGTTATTTTTATTATTTTAAATTATCTGTTCTTTAAATTATTTTGCAAAACTCTAAATACACATTGTGCATGGTAAAATATCAGAAATAAAGCCGATTGACAAAACAAATACAAAACTTGTGAGGTGTTTGTTATTGCTTGCTAATTTATTCAGTGGAAAACTATATTTCAAAGAAAGCAAAAAATGGTAATTAGTCTTAGCTTTTTTAAAAATAATGTTTCTGTTGCTTCAATCACTCTTACTAGGAAAGTAAATTGCATTCAATTACAAAGATATTCAAGACAAGCTCGACGAATAGCAGAAAGAAAGTTTCTGAAATCATAGAGATCTGCAGGGAAAAAAGTTTTTAATTGTTTAAAAATGCTAGTAGAGTAAATGCTTTCGTGCGGTAAACCAGGTGTGTTTATTTTTAATAGGAATATTTAGTTGTGCAAGAGGTATATTCGCTATTACGAATTGATATGCTTATATTTTACTATTTACCTCGCTTGCGTTTGATGTCCAAAAGCTAGAATTGTATAAAATTTCGTCTCTTTTTTAAAAAAAAATTGTTTTCTACTTTGTTAAAGAAAATTTCCCCCAAAATAATCAATATTCAATATCAACGTATAAGTATTATCATTTGGTATAATTGTCATTTAAAATATTAAACATAGTAATAATAATATTTACAATTTATTTAAATACAAGTTTTTTTTATATTTCAAATGAGAAAGATTAACAAATGAGAATATAATGAATAATCTTTCATATGCCATTATTTATATTATATAGTTTAGTAATAATGATTCGTACTTTATTTAATGATATGTTAATTTTTATGTATTTTTTATGTAGAAATACGGAAACATATAAATACTGGTTAAAATGTGCATATATATATATATATATATATATATATATATATATATATATATATATATAATATATATATACAATCCAATGAAATTTTTTTTTTTAAATATATAAATTTAATAATAATGAATATAAATTTTAATACCTTAAAACATTAAAAATAGAATTTGTTTTGATTCAAAGAAATATGGTTTGTTTAAAATTTCTTCTTTACATAAATTTTCCTATATTTTCAAAATATCGTTTTTATTATTATTGTAAAATTTCTTATTTAAAATAGCGTTTATTTTCTTGTCTTAATTAGTTAATTAATATCTACGATAAATTATTTTCTTTATTAATTATCGTCTGGGGTCCTTTTCTTTATTGATACATAATTTGCATTTCATTCTTTAATGTTTTTTGTTTGAAGAAAAATGACAAAAAAAAAAAAAAAAAAAAAAAAAAAAAAAAAGGAATAATTTACGTTTGAGTTATTTAAATATTTATATTATCAGTAAGCTATAAAACCACAGATATTTTTAATTGGTTTTTTTTCCCAAGAACCATATACTATAAACTCTTATGGCATTTAATACATTTTTAAAATAAACATATTTTTGCAATTTGTAAAATTAAAAATAAATACGATATGACATAATTATATTTACATTCCTTAATTATATTAGATTGTTAATAAGCCATTAAAAATTAAAATATGTTTGAAATAGTTAATAAATCAAACTGAAAGAAAAGAGAAAATATTCAGTAAAATGCTGTAAATTTTGCAATTTTTTTTCTCCTTGAAAATAACATATAATTAAAGTTTTATATTTGTTATATATTATATCCTAATATAAATTTATTATACTTATGCTAAAAAAAAGCATTGGAGTACATAATTTTTATCAGTGTTCTTTCTCCATTCATAATTCACTTTAATCAAAATATTGTATATAAAAATTTTTAAGACATTCAAAAAACTATTACAAAGCATATGTTGTAATAATTTAATTTTATCTATTTTTTATGTAGAAATACGAAAACTTATAAATCCTATCTAAAATATGCAAATTATACAAACAAGAATGAAAATTTTAAGTACTTAAAATCTTGAAAGTAGAATTTGTTTTCATTCTAAGAAACATGACTTGTTTATAATTTTTTCTGATATAAATTTTCCGAAATTTGCAAAATATCGTTAGTATTATGATTGTAAAATTTCTTATTTAAAACAACTATTACTTTACTTGGCTTATTTATTTGATTAACATCCAAAATACAATAGTTTCTTTATTAATTATCGTCGTTTTTTTTTATTTTATTTTTAATTTTTTTAATCTCTTTATACAAAGTATTTGGGAGGTCTGAGATGTACCATCTTGGTAAAAAGTAAGGTATTCGGTTCCCATATAAGTCATTAAAAATTTTAAAAATAGCAGACTAATAAGCAATTAGATAGTAGGCTCTTATGCTGTCAATCATTGCACTGATAATTTACTGTGACTCCTCAATTGTTATACAATGACAAATACTATTTAAGAATTCATCCATGAAATGATTATATTTTACATGCAATAAATCAATTTATTTTGAATGATGACACTAAATTAACTAAATCAATACTAGACGAGTAAGACACATTCCTGACATGAAAAAGAACTGAATTCCAAGAGACTGAAAGAATATGACAATGTATAGAAAAATTCGAATTTATTCAGGCGTTATCTTTTAACATTCCTGGGATATTTTTTCAGAAAGACCTATTAGATTACTTCTACTAAAGTGATTGGCATTGAAAAATTGGATTTATATAGAATATTTTAAAAGTCAGTTTTAAACAGCATTAGGACATTTTGCCTTACAGAAATCATCGTATACTTGAATTCAGCTCGAAGATTGTATGTTCGTAAAATCATAAGAAATATTTATTGAAATTGAAAAAAAAAATGCGATGACTTTAAGGAAAAAATTAAACGATATGTAATGAATTTATACAGCTAAAAATTACAATTCATTATGTTGAAACAATTTAAACTGTTAGAATATATTATGTGTCTTTGATCCATGATGTTTAAACTTTTTTCCCATCTCGTGGCTGAGTGGCAACACGCGCCGTTGGTGAGCAATAGGGCAGAGGCTCAACGGCTGACGGCTTCATTATAGACACTGTTTCAAAAAACAAGGAGACTCTTTGGCATTTGTGATATTCAACCTCTTGCCTCGTGAGTTGGACTATCTAGTGGGAGATTTCCATGTTGTATCCCATATGATTCGCCATTGGGGGTAGTTCCCCCTAAAAGTCCTTCCAGAAGGCACGGCGAACCTTCTTCAGCAACACATAGCCAAGCCAGACTTCTACCTAAGGGTGATCCATCACAACAGAAGCTGCCTCTTTTCCTAAATCCAAGAGTAGACTGCTCAAGGAATACTTTTCCCGCACTGCCGGACACTGATGATTAGACATACATATATATGAAATTTAGAATTTAATGATATGTATTATAATTTTATAATATAACGAAAAGAAAATTTAAATCAGAGTGTATTTTGTAGAATTCTGATTAAATATAGAAAGCAATAATTAACTATTTTTTAAATATTGTAAAAAAAATTTCTTTTTCTTTGAAAATAAAATTCTTTTTTAAGAGAAATAATCTCTAAATTTACTTTAAATAAGAGGGATTTAAAGGCGTTTTGGCATTTTTTTACAAGATGCTAAATTTATGGTACTATTAATAAAATTCTCAATTATAGAATAGTTCAATCATTACTCAATAATTGTTAGTAATTCATTATACGTAACATTATTGCCAGTAATTCATTATATTTAACATTATTGCTTGTAATTCTTTACGTGTATCATTATTGTTAGCAATTCATTATATATAATATTATTGTTAGCAATCTATTATACGTAACATTATTAAACGAATCATTATTTTTAGCAATTTATTGTATGTAGCATTATTGTTAGTAATTCCTTATATGAAACATTTATGCTAGTAATTCATTATATGTAATACTATTGTTAGTAATCCATCATGCGTAGCATTACTAAACGTAACATTAGTGTTAGTAGTTTATTATATGTAACATTATTGTTAGTAATTCATTACATGTAACATTATTCCTAGTAATCCATTATACGTAACATTATTGTTAGCAATTCATTATATGTAATATTATTGTTAGTAATTCATTATAACATCAGTAACATTATTAAACGTAATATTAATGTTAGTAAAGTAATTAATGTAACATTGTAGTTAATATTGTTAGTAATGGTAGTAATATGTATGTTATTGTAATCCTAATACGAAACATTCCTGTTAGTAACTTATAAATACTTAACATAATCTTACCAACTGTACAGAATTTTCGAATAATTAAGCAATCAGGCAATAAAATAGAATTTATTAGCTATAAATTTGAGATTGTAAATGAAAAGATATTTCACAATTAAGTCATGCAATGTTTGGTTACATTATCGCTTAATATATTCAAATTAATTCCGAAATCAGATAAATCTGTTAAACTTGAAAACTCGCAATCATTTCGTCAGAGCCCATCAATATTACTGTCTCGCATGTCAAATAGAATGAATTATGTTTAGTAATTTAACTATGAATATTTGTATAGATATAATTCCTTAATTGATCTGAAAACTAAACTTTTGAAAACTTCTAAACTTTTCATCATGTGTTTATTAAAATTACAGAAAAACGTCTGTCAACATAATTCAATACATTTTTGGGAAAAAAAAATAAAAATACAAATTTGAATTGTCTGTATGAAAATATTATTTAAATTTATCATATTCTATAATAGGCTTCAGCTGTTTAATTACTCTTTTATTCATTTTGTTTTATTTTTTAAAAGTAAAGATTTTGCATTGTAAAACAGGTTAATCATTGATCCATACCGTTAAAAAAATTCTTAAAACTATATCAATTTAACTAGGTTTTAATGCGCAATTGTGGTTTAAATAAGTATTCAATAAATCTACTTCTACAAGTTTGCTAATAATGAAGAAATGTTTCTAAATAGCAGTAATTCATTAGATGTAATATTATTGTCAGTAATTCATTATATGTAATATTATTGTTAGTAATCCATTATACGTAACATTATTGTTTGCAATTCATTATATATAATATTATTGTTAGTAATCCATTATACGTAACATTATTAAACGTAATATGGTTGTTAGTAAAGTAATTAATTTAACATTGTAGTAAATATTGTTAGCAATGGTAGTAATATGTATGCTATTGTAATTCTATTACGAAACATTACATAAATAATGTTTTCATTATTTACATAAATAATGAAAATAAATTTTAGCATTTTATCACTTGTTTTGCATCTCATCCTTTTCGTTTGAATAGAAAGTTCTAGATTTAGATATTTTTGTTAAAAATTTTAAATATGATTGCAAATATCTCTAATATATCCGATATAGAAATTAAATAAAAATCAGGAGTTTATAATCCTAATATCATTTTGAAAAGCACTTGAAAATTAATTATAAAGAAAGTTGAGTAATGATTATGATTATATAAAAATATTTAAAAAAAAAAAAAAAAAAAAAAAAAAACCATCACGCCTGTTTTAGACGTATATGCTTCTATAAAGCTTTTTTTACAGTTGAAAATCTTCTTTTGGTCGAAACTTCGATACTGATTCTTCAGATATATAACATTCAGCGTATTTCAGATTATATCACATGAGCTACAATTGTGTATGAACAGCTTAAGTTAGTCATCTAGAATCCTTTCTTGTAATACGGCTACTAAACCAAATAAACAGACTCAACTCTACAGTTAATTTTTAATAGATCCTTTGGCCTTGTTATCCATTAAATATAATACGTACTATTAACGAATGGACAACTTAGATGTTCGTGGGCACAAAGCGTTTACCATATATCCTGGCTAACGATGCAAGACTAATAAATTTATGTCTTGAGTCACTTATGCCGATGAGAAACGCTTATGCTCCTCTTCGAAGGGTAGTGGTTATGGAAATGCTTATGTCTTGAGACACTTATGTCAAAGTGAGACGCTTATACTCTAGTCTCCAGACGATAGCGTCGATGTATATCGGCTTATGTCTTGAGACATTTATGTCGCTGTGAGACAATTATACTCATCTCCATCGGGAAGTGCCACGATGGAAATTTATGTCTCGAGACACTTATGTCAAAGTGAGACGCTTATACTCTAGTCTCCAGACGATAGCGTCGATGTATATCGGCTTATGTCTTGAGACATTTATGTCGCTGTGAGACAATTATACTCATCTCCATCGGGAAGTGCCACGATGGAAATTTATGTCTCGAGACACTTATGTCAAAGTGAGACGCTTATACTCTAGTCTCCAGACGATAGCGTCGATGTATGTGGCTTATGTCTTGAGACACTTATGTCGATGTGAGACAATTATACTCATCTCCATCGGGAAGTGCCACGATGGAAATTTATGTCTTGAGACACTTATGTCAAAGTGAGACGCTTTTATCTTGAAACACTTATGTCAATGAAAGACACTTATATATCGAGACAATGTCGATGCTAGATGCTTTATCAAAATCGGCATCGTGTCTCCATAATAAAGAAAGCAGGAACTGCGACAGACAACACCAATGGATTCCAATCTAAATCCTCTTGAAAGCTTTTATGCTATATTGTATATTTCTGGTTTGACTTGTGCTTATGTCAGTTGCATAGTACCGTAGTATATTTTTATTTATGCGTTGTAATTCATTGCACTCATGTAATTCTGTAATTGCAACCATTTCTTTTTCAGTTACAGGGATGAGAAGGGTGGTAAAATAAAATAAAGTCTCATACACATTGTCATGAGTCGGTCAATTTTCACAGATACAGAAATTTTTGTTCGAGTCTAATGTCGGATTTTGAACTGATCTTATAGTTCAGAAATCCAATGTGGTTTTTCAAGAATTTCATACTTTATAAGTTAACAAAGACAAATAAAAACATTTTTCATATTTCTAACTTTACATGTTAAAGAATCATCGAATTTATTTGTGTTAGTTTTCAAATATATGAAGTACAAATTCATTCTCTTGTTTTTTATTTAATATGTCTCATTTATATTATTCATATTAAATTACGTCTTTATTTTAATGGTGCGTTAAATAAGTACAAATTTGTCAATAACAGATTTTGTAAAATTCGTGACTTAGATGCATTTCTCATTCGTGCTGAACTATTTTTTCAGATAGGAATTCTTTACAAATGTAACATCATCTCTAATTAATTTGTATTGTTATCATCTCATCTTCTCTGACGCTCGGTGCCACAGGTTTCTAGTTCGAGTCCGGTGGTGCCATGGGTGTTTGAAGTATTTTGGAATACACTTTAAATCGTAGTTCCCAGTCTAATATTGCTGCTCAGTGTTGGGCTACCCCTTAAAAACATCTATCGTCTCGTAATCTGCCAATAGGCAGACGGCCTTGGCCCACCATGGGGCTGTTGTGTCAATGATGATGATGATGATGATGATCCTTTCATCTATTCTGTTGCTTTGTTTTCCCATCCATAAAATTATAAATGTCTGACAAAAATTGTCATGTAAAGAACCTGAAGAATGCATTCACCCAGACTCGCATATAGAATTCATTCACAGAATGCAGAATTCATACTCTCATATTCTCTTGTATGGAATTCATTCGATCAAAACTTCATTCTCCCTGTTTTTCCTATAACAGTTTTCATTTCATTTTCAGATTGATAAAAGAATAAGTTAAAACAATATGATACTGAATTATATATATATTTAAATAAATTTTAATTTCTTCATCAAATCTCATCAAAATTTATTTTTGACTTACAATCAATGCTGATGACGAAAAAAACACATTTAAAATGGTAGAAATATTATAATTTTTTTAAATTTACTTTCTTAAACTTAAAGAATACAATTTATAAAAAATATTTCTAAGAATAAATTATTCTTTAAAGAGTTTATTTTTAATTTTGTTTACTTTCTTTATTTTTGCCAAATGTCGGGCGTCTCTAGGGCCCAATTACTGTAGCACTATAAAGTTTTAATTATAATAAGTTTGATAAAAAAAACAAAAACAAAAAATGTTGTTTAATTTTTACTTGGAAATTATTTTTTAAATTATGTAAAACGTGGCTTTTAATTTTAGATTTAACTTTTATAGTATTAAATAGTTTATCGTTAATGTTTATATGTTCAAAATAAATGCATTTTTGAGATGCTTTACTAGAATATTTTCGAAACTATTTTAGCTACTCAAAGAGTATTTAATCATTATTATTATTATTATTAATTATTCAATTATTATTATTTATTTTTTAATATTTAACTTTTTGTGTTAGTTTGTATTTCTTTCTCTCTCTCTTTTTTTTTTTTTTTTTTTTTTTTTTTTTTTTTTTTTTTTTTTTCAACATAGACTTCGTTTTCAATTTATTATTCGACGAATATTTTTGAATATAATGAAATGACATTATTGCCTTGATGTGTTTCAAAGATAATGTATTACAATTTAGGTGCTGTATGGAACAAAATATGTTCCAAAACATGTTATACACTTACACGTAGTGTCACTATTCCATCGAATCTCCTATTCTCCATTTATAATAACTGCAATGCAGAATAAGATTCTATATGGTGCTACAACAGGCATGCTAGTAGGAAGATTTTTTCTGATGTGCCAGTATCCAAATTTTAATATCCAAAAAAAAATGTCCGAATATTTAGAAGGGAATTTTAAAATTTTATACTTGATAACTTCTAGCTTTTGTAGACTTTGTACATTTAAACTGTACTTGTATATTTTACAAATAGTACATTTATACATGCCAACTTCTTTCTTTTTGAGAGATATATCCGACATTTAAACTGTATATTTTTATGCATGTTACATAGATATTCAAAATGTATTATTACTCACCATGTTTAACCTATTCCTCTCCTACATTGTTTTCAAATTATCTTACTCAAACTATCAGCGAGAAGCTGTATGTGATGGGAATTCCTATTTTGCATGTAAGTTTCTGAAGTATCAAAATTGAACTTGGATATTGTTTTCTGCCACATTCGAGACGGATCATTTTACTGAATTTCATGTCCAAAAAAAAAAATAGAAAGATTGTTATAGAAAAATATAGTGTTAGAATAGTGTTTATAGAAAAAAGTTTGAACTACATATTTACTTTCTTTGCCAGACCACCCATATAGCGTCGAAACATTACAGATAGGAGGACCTTAACCCATAGGAACAGAAAGTATGAGAATTGTCACTGGAAAAATCAAAGGAACGTCTTGAACTCTTTATTGATAAATAATCAATGTGATTGATAAATATGGATAATTGATGTTTTTTAAAAAATCATAATCATAAAAGAACATTTTTTAAACGTAATATATGTAACAAATAAAAAAAAAACATATGAGAACACTATTTTTGCTAAACCGATTTAAACCAAAACATTTAAGTTGATACTAAAAAAAAAATAAAAAATAAAGCCTTAAGGAGGACCGATCTCTAAATGAAATTGGATACACATAACAACAAACATCGTCAGTGTTTACAGAAAAAAACTCTGAACTACTTAGTTACTTTCTTTGCCAAACCACCCATATAGCGTCGAAGCTTTACCGATAGGGTCTGAACCGATAGAAACAGAAAGCACGAGAATTATCGCTGAAAAAGTCAAAGGAATCACGTGGACTCTTTATGGTTAAGAAACAATGTGATTGATAAATATCAATAATTGAGACCTTTTTTATAAAATCCAAATTATAAAAGGCCATTTTTTAAAAGTAATATATGTAACAAATACACGAGAGAACTTTTTTTGCTAAACCGATTTAAACCAAAACATTTAAGTTGAACCTAAAGAAAATAAAAAGATCTTTAAGGGGGACAGATCGCTAAATGCAAATTGAATACATATAAGAGCAAACATCGTCATTATTGGATGCAAGGCACACATAATACTATCTATCGTTGTTGCACTTACTACGGGAAGAACACACGCATTTTGTCAAAGCATCCAATTCCAAAGCCATCAAATGTTTTAAGGGAAGTCTCAAGAGATTCAGACAGCACTCGACAAAATCCCCTTCCTTATTCAGTTCTTATTCTTCCTGAATAGATAGAAAGACATAGCTTACGGAGCAATCGTCCTCGAAGTCTTCCATTGTAATGGAAATGTCAGACGCAGCCGTTTCCCTTTAACCTCACAAGGCTCCGGATCGGTATTAGAAAGGATTTTCGAAAGGGGTCCACTGACTTGGATGGATCCAGTCGTCCCGGGATATTTCATGCCGAAGATTGGGCCAGACCTTGAAACAATTGTGGGGGAACACTTTTGCTTTTTGCAGTCTGAGTACATGCCGGGTTATATTGAAAGGCGAGACCGATTTTTACTACTACGAAGCTGCCTTGGGGAAATATTTTGATATTAAATGTGCTGTTATAGGAGATTTGGATCACTCTAGTGAACTCTAAAAGTACCTCAATTCATTTGCATGTGCAAAGTGGATAATTGATGTGATATGAATCCCTGTCTTTCATTTTTCTTTATAATGTGAAAGAAGAGAAATAGAAAGATGTTTCTATAGAAACAAACTGTCATCTACATAGTTGCTTTCTTTGCCAAACCACCCGTATAGGGTCGAAATATTACAGATAGGGCTTAAAAGGGATAAAATAGGGATAAAAACAGAAAACATAAGAATTATCGCTGAAAAATCAAAGGAAAGACGTGAAATCTTTATGGTTAAGAATCAATGTTATTGATAAACATCAATAATTTATATTTTTTTCAAAATCCTAGTTGCAAAAGGACTTTTCTAAATGTAATATATGTAGCAATAAAAACAAAACCATTAAAGTACTTTTTATTTATTTGCTAAAACGATTTAAACTATAGCATTTAAGTTGAATCTAAAAAAAAAGCCTTAATTGAGATTGATCGCTAAATGCAAATTGAATGCACATAAGAACAAACATCGGCATTATTGGATACAAGGCAACTTAATACTAACCAGAAGATAAATAGAAGGAAGTGTTTACAAAAAAAAATTCTGAACTACATAGTTACTTTCTTTGCCAAACCACCCATATAGCGTCAAAGCTTTACCGATAGGGTAACAGAAAGCACGAGAATTATCGCTGAAAAAGTCAAAGGAATCACGTGAACTCTTTATGGTTAAGAAACAATGTGACTGATAAATATCGATAATTGAGATCTTTTTTATAAAATCCAAATTATAAAAGGGCATTTTTTAAAAGTAATATATGTTACAAATACACAAGAGCACTGTTTTTGCTACACCGATTTAAACCAAAACATTTAAGTTGAACCTAAAGAAAATAAAAAGATCTTTAAGGGGGGCAGATCGCTAAATGTAAATTGGATACATATAAGAACAAACATCGGCATTATTGGATACAAGGCACACATAATACTATCTCGTTGTTGAACTTACTACAGAAAGAACACACGCATTTTGTCAAAGCATCCAAATCCAAAGCCATCAAATGTTTTAAGGGAAGTCTCAAGAGATTCAGACAGCACTCGACAAAATCCCCTTCCTTATTCAGTTCTTATTCTTCCTGAATAGATAGAAAGACATAGCTTACGGAGCAATCGTCCTCGAAGTCTTCCATTGTAATGGAAATGTCAGACGCAGCCGTTTCCCTTTAACCTCACAAAGCTCCGGATCGGTATTAGAAAGGATTTTCGAAAGGGGTCCACTGACTTGGATGGATCCAGTCGTCCCGGGATATTTCATGCCGAAGATTGGGCCAGACCTTGAAACAATTGTGGGGGAACACTTTTGATTTTTTCAGTCTGAGTACATGCTGGGTTATATTCAAAGGCAAGATTGATTTTTACTGCTACGAAGCTACCTTGGGGAAATATTTTGATATGCAATGCGCGGTTATGGTAGATTTGAATCACTCTAGTGAACTTTAATAATGATTCATTTGCATGTGCAAAGTGGATAATCGATGGAATATGACATACGTGACATTATTTTTTTCTTTACAATATGAAATAACGTCGGTCAATAATCATAAAAGTAAGATTATTGACCTATGAAATCAATAATATGTTGACAATTTTTTAAGCATTGACCCCTTCAGTATATCGAAGGCTGATCGCTTTTGAGATTGCGATATTTATTGCGTTTTAGTATATTTTTTTCTAAAATTATCATATTTCATCTTATGCAATTATAATAAAGAAACTAGAAACAATACCAGGCAGTCTAACTACCGATGTGAAATTCCCTGATTCAATCTTCACTTTTTGTATAAGCTGTGACATTTAGACATGTCACCAATATAAATCAATATCTTGTTCGTTTAACTGAACTACATCTTTAGCTTCACACGCAGGCGCATACAAGGGCGCATGCCAGAGGAATAATCATTGTCTCTTGGCTAAGGCTTTCAAATCTTTCCATTATAACTTATTTTATTTTTGTGCCTATTATTCTAGTTCACAAATCAGTTTAAAAATTGATGTATTTTAAGTTTAGCAAATGACTACATACTTTAAAGTAATATACTACTTTGTAACTTTTCAAAACAGCGCATCGCACCCCACCGTTATTCAACTGAGCTTTAGTATTACAATAGCATTATAGCCTTAGTGTCATTACTTAACATAGTTTCCAAGTCTAATACTTTTCCAGTATCAATGGAAAGTACAGCGACTCATCCATTTAAAGAAGTATGTCCTCTACGTTGCCATGTTCCATCTACAGAAACACCACATTCATTTTGGTTAAGAGTTTCTGCAACTTCCTTAGCTGCATTGCACATGGAATCTTCTGCTACATCTGTCACAACTTTCGAAAGTCTGTGCTCGTGCTTTTTATAATCTGATAACCATGGTGCAAATTAATTGAGGTTGGGAATCGAAAGGAAGTAATTATTTCTAAAAAATCTTTTTGTGGCAATAACGAATTTTATGTAATATGTGAATAAAATAAGATATATAAGTTAACTTTCAATTTAATTTCTAGAAAATGAAAGGATACATTAAATATTACTAAAAACAAAAATATACAAAAAAGAATTTTAGACGGAGCAAAATTTTCTATTTAACAAATTTCCCGCCCATAATTATCCTAAATTTAAATTTTTTTCAAATGATCACTCTTCCTATAAAAAGATGGATCGAAATTCTTCCATCGTATATGTACCCCTGAAGGGTCAGAGTTGAATTGAATGTGTTTTTCTGACACAATTCTGGAAGCTCATTTTTTGTCATTGCTATAATTAAAATATTTAATTTATAAAATGAGCAATTGAAAACTATACTTTACAAACATGCTTATATATTATTTTGACTTTTATATAAGGAAGAAAATAGCTATATAAAGAATCCAGAAATAAAATTAATAATTCTATATTTAATTTTTCTTCCTCACCACCCACACAATGCCACACAATGGATTCACCCACACAATGGATTCACAATAAACTCTTTCTAGATAAGAAGAAGAGTGTGATAATTCTTATTCCAGAGTAATATTTGTTAGAAGTTGCGCTTTAGGCTCAAAACAGCGGAATCGTCTGTATTTCGTTCAAATCATTCTGTTAATTGCATAAGAATGCAAATATAAATCTTGTTTCACTGAAAAATATCGTAAAGAAAAATATGTTAACTAGTAGTGTAACCAGTTTTTAATTTTAATAGTTTTACATATAAAATTATATTCTCCACTCTATTCTGAAAATGATACATAGCTCTGAAGGTAATGCCAGCAAACCTTGACTTTGTATTTCTATATTTCTTTCTAACCTTATGTATTTATTAACTTCAGCTCATCAGGAGAAATAATTCATAACATATTACAGATCATACACAGAAATCATCAAAATGTTCCACAATAATATTAAGTTTAATTATGTTTATATTTTCTTCCAAGAAAAAAATTGCTTTAATTATTTTTTTAAAACTGAAGGACTGATTCTAACATTAATCAGTAATTCATAAACACTTTATACAGTTAAAACAATTTAAAAGCCTATACTACACAATTTTAATTAAAACTGTATATTATGGTATCAAATATACGCAATACAGTTTTAATAAATACAGCTTTCAACTCTATAAGCACACAATTTCTTAAAACTCCCCTTATCTTAAAAGAAAGTAAAAAACAGTTTATATAAACTTTCTCTGACGTCTTCAAACCAGATCAGCCAAAGTGATAGACATTCGTTTCGAATTCTGCTCGGCTATTGACAGTCGAAGACATGCACACCACACTCTCTAAACTAGAATTTAATTCTCTCAAAAGGAGTTTTATCTCCTTTTCAATATTTCATGAACCCTCCTGCACCCACGGATTTCAGTATCAGTATCACCCATTGACCCTATTCAAGGCACTCTCAAAGAATTGGCTCTCTAAACCCCGACGCTTAAGGCTTTTCTAGCTTATGTGATGATGATGCGATATGCACTGAAGACAGGGCTTTAATTATCCTCATTAACTATGCATGAGCTGCGGATGGTAAAGAAAAATCGAAGCACATGCGTTTGGGGTGGCCCCCAGCTTAGACGGTTGATCTGAAGATTAAAGGCTTTAACTTATTTTCCACAGTCTGAAAATGACATGACGATTTCCACAAAATCGAAAGATAGTTTTAATCTGCATGATCAGTATTTTGGCTGTGGAAATAAAAGACGTCAATAATTGTAATAGTTAGTGTGGTTTAATTTTAATAGTTTTTAAAGATTTGTTTGATTAGTTTGTTTAATTGAAGATTTGTTCTACAAGTTTGTTATATTAAGGATATTTATTATTTGTGGTTAATCTATTAAATGAATATTTAGCAGTCACTTTTATCCAGTTTTTAGCCTCTTTTTATAATAAAGCCGTATTTTAAAATATTTCCTTCAAAATATAACATAAGAACCCTAAACGTTTATAACAATAAAACATTTTGATAAAATATAACATAAGAACTTAACTTCAGAATAACTCATTAAGAACCTATGCATAAATCATTTAATAAAAAAAGGGAGGAATAATATAATTTACTATTTATTGAAAAAGGGATCTGTTGCAGAGTGACTAAGCTTAGGCTCTCGGTGCTACAGGTTTCGAGTTCGAGCATTGCATTAGTTTAAGCTGAAAGACTCATATTAACATTAATGAGCAATTTCTAATCCCTTTACACATCTAAAACCTTTAAAAGTATTTTGATATCCAAAATACATCATAAGGACTTAATAAATACAGTTTTTAACGTTATAAACACACAATTTCTTAAAAGCACCCTTTATCTGAAAAAGAAATAAAAAGCAGTTTATATAAACTTTCTCTGATGTCTTCAAACCAGATCAGCCAAAAGGATAGGCATTCGTTCCAAATTCTGCTCGGCTATTGACTTTCAGTCGTCTATTTATAAACTTAACTCACCAGGAAAAATATTTCATTACAGATATTGCATTGAAATAGTCAAAATTAACCCCAACAATATTAAGTTTATTTATAATTATAATTTGTTACGAGAAAAACATTGCATTAGTGTAAACCAAATTGCTCATTCTAACATTAATCAGAACTTTATCACTTTAGCCAAAATAACTTAAAATACTTTTGGTATCAAAAATACACTATAAAAGATTAATAAATACAGCTTTCAACGCTATAAACACACAATTTCTCAAAAGCCCCCTCTTATCTTACAAAAAAGTAAAAAACATTTTATATAAACTTTCTCTGACGTCTTCAAACCAGTCGCCAAAATGATAAGCTTCATTATATTCAATTGATACATAATTCTGAAGGTAACACAAGCACACCCTGATTTTCAAGTCTTCTAATCATTAACTTAAGTTGACCAGGAAAATTATCTCAAAAAATATTACATAAACTTTAACTGAAATCATCAAAATTCACCACAACAATAATAATAAGTGTATTAATAATTCTAACTTTTTTTCGAAAAACACATTGAATTTTACACAAAGGACACATTTTAGCATTAACCAACAATTTCTAATCACTTTATATAGATAATTGTTTTATTTATTTTGATAACAAATATACTCTATACAGTTTCAATAAATACTGCTTTCAACGTTATAAACAAACAATTTCTTAAGAGTTCCCCTTATCTTAAAAGAAAGCAAAAACATTTTATATAAACTTTCTCTGATATCTTCAAACCAGGTCAGCCAAAATGATAGGCATTCGTTTCAAATTCTGGTCGGCTATTGAAAGTCGGAGACATGCACACCACACTCTCTAAACTAGAATTTAATTCTCTCAAAAGGAGTTTTATCTCCTTTTCAATATTTCATAAACCCTCCTGCACCCCCGGATTTCAGTATCAGTGTCACCCATTGACCCTATTCATGGCACTCTCAAAGAATTGACTCTCTAAACCCTGGCGCTTGAGGATTTTCTTGCTTATGCGATGACGATGCGACATGCACTGAAGACAGAGCTTTAATTATCCTCATTAACTATGTATGAGCTGTGGATGATAAAGAAAAATCGAAGCACATGTGTTTGGGGTGGCCACCAGCTAAGACGGCTGATCTGAAGATTAAAGGCTTTAACTTATTTTCCACCGTCTGAAAATGACATGACGATTTCAACAAAATCGTGAAATAGTTTTAAGTCTGCATGATGAGTGTTTTGGAAGAAGAAATAAAAGGCAGGCAAGGATTTGAATAGCTAGTGTGGTTTAATTTGAATAGTTTTTGAAGATTTGTTTTTTAATTGAAGATTTGTTCTATTAATTAATTTAATTTGATTTGTTTTTGAAGATTTGTTTTATTAGTTTTTTTAATTGAAGATTTGTTTTATTAGTTTTTTTAATTGAAGATTTGTTTTATTAGTTTTTTAATTGAAGATTTGTTTTATTAGTTTTTTTAATTGAAGATTTGTTTTATTAGTTTTTTAATTGAAGATTTGTTCTATTAATTAGTTTACTTTTATTTGTTTTTGAAGATTTGTTTTATTAGTTTGTTTAATTGAAGATTTGTTCTATTAGTTTGTTACATTAATGAATTATTTATTATGGCGTTAATCTATCAGGTAAAAAATTAACAGTCACTTTTATCCAGTTTTTTAGCCTTTTATTTTATGATTATGCCGTATTTTAAAATATTTTGTTCAAAATATTTCATTTAGATACAACATAACATAAGGACTTCATTATAACTTCCATTTGGAACCCTATATATAAATAATTTAATAAAAAAGGGAGGTAGCTAAAATATATAATTCACTATTTATTTAAAAAGGCGTCTGATGGCCGAGTGACTATGCTCAGGCTCTTGGTGCTACAGGTTTCGAGTTCGGACATTGCATTAGTTTACGCTGAAAGACTCATATAAACATTAATCACCTATTTCTAATCATTTTATACAGATAAAACAATTTTAAAGTATTTTGATATCAGAAATACACTATAATGTCTTAATAAATACAGCTTTCATTATTATAAACACACAGTTTCTTAAAAGTCCCACTTATCTTAAAAGAAAGAAAGCAAAAACAGTTTATATAAGTTTTCTCTGACGTCTTCAAACCAGGTCAGTCAAAATGATAGGCTGCATTATACTCAATTGATACATAATTCTTAAGTTAAAGCAAGCAAACCTTGACTTTCAGTCATCTAACCATTAAATTAAGAACACCAGGAAAAATATTTCATTGATTGATATCGATCATATTGATATAGATATTGAACACTGAAATCATCGGAATTAACCACAACAACAATATTAAGTATATTATAATTCTAATTTATTTTTTCGAGAAATCATTGCTTTAGTTTAAGCTGTAGAACTCATTCTAACATTAATCAGGAATAGTTAATCCCTTTATACATCTAAAACAATTTAAAAGCTGTTTGATATCAAAATTACATTATAAAAGATTAATAGATACAGCTTTCAACACAATAAACACACAATTTCTTAAAAGTCCCCCTTATCTTAAAAGAAAGAGAAAAAAACATTTTATATAAACTTTCTCTGGCGTTTTTAAACCATGTCATCCAAAGTGATAGGCATTCGTTTCAAATTCTGCTCGGCTATTGAGAGTCGAAGACATGCACACCACACTCTCTAAACCAGAATTTAATTCTCTCAAAAGGAGTTTTATCTCCTTTTCAATATTTCATGAACCCTCCTGCACCCACGGATTTCAGTATCAGTATCACCCATTGACCCTATTCAAGGCACTCTCAAAGAATTGGCTCTCTAAACCCCGACGCTTGAGGCTTTTCTAGCTTATGTGATGATGATGCGACATGCACTGAAGACAGGGCTTTAATTATCCTCATTAACTATGCATGAGCTGCGGATGGTAAAGAAAAATCGAAGCACATGTGTTTGGGGTGGCCACCAGCTAAGACGGTTGATCTGAAGATTAAAGGCTTTAACTTATTTGCCACCGTCTGAAAATGATATGACGATTTCAACAAAATCGTAAAATAGTTTTAAGTTTGCATTGATGAGTGTTTTGGATTAGGAAATAAAAGGTGGAAAGGATTGTAATAGTTAGAGTGGTTTAATTTGAATAGTTTTTAAAGATGTATTCTATTAAAGATTTGTTATTGGTTTGTTTTACTAAAGATTTGTTCCATTATTTTGTTGTATTAATGAATTATTTATTATTTGTTGTTAATCTATTAAATGAATATTTAGTAGTCACCTTTATCCAGTTTTTAATCTTTCCTTTAATAATCCGTATTTTAAAAAAATTTCCTTCAAAATAATAATGAATTGAGATAAAATATAACATAAGAACATCATTATAACTTCAGAATAATCTATTTAGAATCTGCATATAAATAACTTAATAAAAAAAGGAACCAACTGAAAAATAATTTAAAAAAAGCCAAAATAAAAATTATTTAAAATAAATCAATAAAATTATTTCAAATTCTTAAATAAATAACTAATTAATATCCTCGCATTACAGTCCATATTGGACCGTGGCCGTCCGCATGCTGGCAGATTCCGAAATAGGTGATGTTTTCTTTCATTTTTCCTCCGTCCAAAATTATGCTTATATTAACGGGATTAACGATTATATCCAAAATAATGATTACATTATTTATATCTTTTAAAAACTAAATAGTATCTGCTTGTAATAATCTAATACTATAACAGATAGCAGAAGATATAGATTCATCCGATTGTTTTTTCCATATTAAGAAACCTGTGATATATTTATCCACAACTGAAAAGTTTTTTAACGTGTTCTCTATGTAAATGATAAAGAAAATATAACATGCGAACAATTTTTACAGTTATTTTCTATTTCAAATATGACAAGAAAAAGTTTGGCGAATACAATATTTGAATGTTTTAAAAATGGCGATGTAAATGTATCATTTTTATCTGGACAAATTTATGATGGTGAGACTCCCCTGAGTGGAATATTTATTGACGTACAAGCAATTATTTAAAAATTGTATCCCCAAGGATTCTATGTACATTGATGATCATAACTGATAAATTTATAATTTGTTTAATAAACCGAAAAGACAAAATATAATATATTGACAGCAGTAATTGAATAAATCCCGGAATCCAACAGGAAAAAATTACGACAACTGTCCTACTAAATGGATAGAAAGACACGAATCAGTGACAAAAATACTAGAATTCTTCAGTCCCATAGTCCCCATCTTGGAATAAACAGTGTCTGGGAATACGTCGTTTATTGCGGTAATATTATTACATGTTTGAGCTATATTTTTTAGTATCGTTACATGTATTAGATAAACTAGCGTATACATACATTTGTTCGTATATATATTTATTTTCGCAAATGGTTTCAAAAATCAGATAAACCCCGCATTAAATTTTGTTGATGACATTGTTGCTGAAAGCTTGTTCTATTCGAAAACATTACGAAATCCAATGTAAAAATTTCTTTTAATGCTGTTAGTTATTCAAATTGTGATTCAAATTCAGTTCATTCAAAAATTCAATTTGAAATAAATTAATAAATAATAATAATAAAACGAGAAGTTTGTCCCAGAGATTTTCTACCTCCAACCTAACAATATGTATATAAATTTTAGATCAATAGTTGAGCCTGTTGAAAGATAATTTTATTAATCGAAACACTATATTATAAAAATTCCATGCACTTTTTCCAATAACCATAACATATAATATAGTTACATGATTTCATAGATTTAAGTAAATTTTATAATATTTCTACTAATACCTCCATTGTAGGAAGTGAATTAAACAATTTTACATATTAGTGTTCCATAAGTTTTCGAAAACGACAATTTGCAAAAATGCATTTGAAGCTTTAGGCGAATGCAACATGAATATATATTCTAATATATATTTTTATTAAAAATATTTGTCATTTTACCAGTGACATCGTGAGTGAATGAAAAATCTTTTTCAATGTTACGAAGACTGAAAACCTATTTCATAAACACAGTAGGGCAAGAAGATCTGAATGGCTTAACTTTTTTAAATATCTATCGAAATATTGAAGAGGGCATAAGGGATGTAATCTCCTTGGTAGCAAAAGAGAGAAAGTGATTCTAATTCATAATTTTATATATTTTTAAGAAATTAAATTTTAATTTCTTGTGAAGTACTTTTTAGTTTTAATGTTTTTTTTTTTTTTTTTATGTATTTGAACCAAAATTAGTAATGTAAAAATTATTAATAATTAAAATGGAAATTTCTGTTCTACATACATTTATTACTTATAGTTCCTATGTTTCCTTATATTTATAACCTATTGATATTTCCCAAAAAAAGTGCCGGGAGGAAGTCGCAGTATAGGCAGTTATCTCTTTAGATAGTTAAAAATATCTGCATAACATCCAAAAAGTTTCTTTATTGTGCAGCTATGTAGTTACTACATTCTTGATTAACTTCTTCATCGATACATTGGTGTATTTAGTGGTTACTTCATCCTACAATATGCTAGGATGAAGGTAGGATATGCTACAATATGCTTCATAATGCTAGAGCTCAGATGACGGAAGATCTACTTAAGGGGGAACGTATGAATTGGCCAGCATGTCTTTCAAACTTTAACCCAGTTGAGAATGTTTAGGATGCTGCGTTTAACCTTCTCCATACAAAGATTTAGGGATTAAAGATCTGCCTTGACACAGAAGTAGGCTTTTCTGCCAACTGAATTAATGGACATCACCATTTTATGCAGAAAACATCGCTGTGGTACCATAACAGCTGATCACCCTCCTTATTGAAGTTACTCATTCATTGATACTATGGTTATTTTTTTTTTTTTTTTTTTAATGTTCTCATTTTTTCCCCAGATAACAAGTTTCACTTATATGTCTCATTTGTGAAGCATTGCTTAGTCAACGCTGTAGCCAAATTTTATTAAATTTCAATGAATTGAAATTTCACAAACATAATTTTTCTGATTTTTTTCTATCTATTTTATGGAAAAAAGGGATATAAATGAGATACTCTACCAGTCACAACTTTCAAAGATGATAATGGTTCCAGTGCAGTTTAAAGAGTCTGGCATAAAAGTTAGGTTAGACGATGTGCTTTATTCGTGGCCCAGTGCCAAAGTACGTAGATAGCATGCAGGCCGGCTGAAGTTTGAATCGACTGGTGACATTGTTATAGTCACTTTAGAAATGACTATATTCGATTGCGATCGTGACAATATATTTTCTGGGTATCCTCCGATACGACATGCAATTACCCCTAAAAATCATCTCGGAAGGCCCTGTCATGTCTTATTTCGCGTCAGTGGCATGTTTGTAGTATACACAAGGCCCATTGTTTTTCCATTCTCACCTATCTGACTAAGAAAGGGCTATATAGTCCTAGGTACAATGGTGAGATGTGGAGAAAAAAAAGTACTACCTGAAGTTAATTTATCGAAGTGAGCAACTACACTTAAACATCCTTTGAATTTTGAAACTCTCATATGCCCGGTCGTTGGTGGATTATGTGTAGCAGATATAAGTAAAATTAGAGATCCATAAAAATATACAGATATAGAACAGCTTAGAATCATCAATTCCTATTTACTTATTTTCTTTCAAATTCATACAAATGAACTCTACATTCTTATATGAATGGATGGAAAACTGTTCAGAATATTCATTTAAAATTAATGTAACCTGAAAATATTTTCATCGTTGACTTTTCCTGGACTTTCGTGCCTTTGAAAAACTGCAGATATGCTTGGCGGTACAAATTATGCTGACATTTAATTCAAACATAAATTTAGTACTAATTCCCAAAATTTCCAAGCATTTATAATATTAAAGTCCGTACAGTTTATTTATTCACGTAGTTGTGTAGACTGCACCATTTATATTAGAACTGTTTGAGATAAATATGTGATTAAGAGAAGCTTTAGAATATTAAATCAAAATGAATTTTGCATTTATGATTAACTGTTGTGTTTATGTTAAACGTGACAGAATTTTAAATATTGTAAATTTAAAATAAATAAAATAATTTAAATAAATAAATAATAATTTATTTTATGCTTATATGATTCGCTATTTCATATGCATCATATATTTAAAGTGCACCACATTATGAAAATCGTGTTCTTTACTTAAGAAAATTTCGATGCTTTGCTCAATAGAAAAAGAGCTAAAGTGAAAAAAACTAATTCTAAAAATAGCTAAATAAATACGGAATAAATGATTATTTTTTCAAATGCTGATTAAATAATTGAAAATACTGAATAATTAAATAAAAATGGAATCCATAGAACTCGGTGTGCCACAATGATGTGCAATAACTCTGTGCAACAATATTTTGCATATAAAACACTGTTTATTTTTTTACACTTTAATTTTATTCTGTGACGTAGAAAGGGCTTTCAACCTATATCTTTGGATTTGTTCCCCGAACATTCTTGATTGGAAAAATGCAGGGAGATAGAGTTTATCAGCGAAGCATCTGTACATCAATCAAAACACCTAAGCTGATACGAGCTCTTTATGGCTTTTAGAGCATTTCATTTGGCAATCTTTGTATTTATGATAGTGATACTGATAACAGAACTTCAATAACAGTTATTAAAAATTAATGATGCTGCTTGGTGCTCATAATATTCTATAAGTCCATCACCATGTCTAGAGAAATCCAACCAATTACCGAGTTACCTCCGGACAATGTCATTACTCAAGATTACTTGTTTTTGGCCTCAATAATTATCAGTATCATTAAGGTATAATTCTGTTGAATTCTATTCAAATTTATAATTGAATATTAAATTTTTCAATTCTGCACTCTGTGTGATTAAGTTGTTGTACCATTTTAAATAATAATGTTGGTTTTGAGGTTAATGGCAACCTTTACAGCGAAAAGCTGAAAAATAAGTATATAGCCATGTTGATATCGAAGTAAACAGAACTACCTGAAATTTTCACAAAACGCAGTAATGATGAGGCAGTTTTAATTTGACAAGATTGCCAATCAAGAATAGAAGATGACAAATCCATAAGTTTATAGCCTCTGGCATATATGCTATTACAACATTACACATATCTTTTCTGCTATGAGCTACCTTATGGCCAAATGGCTAGCTGTCCAGCCGTTAGGCCTGAGGTTCAAATCTTGGCGGTAACATGGATTATTTCCCGGTCAAAATAGCCCTAGCGGGAAAAAAATGACCGTACAGTTACAAACTAAACCTTTCTGCTATGAATGTGTACAAATATAGTAAATGTGGGGAATGCTATATCACATTAAATTTTTTTTTAGTATCAAAACCACTTTTTTGTGTTTCCAAAAAATACTTTATGTGCTAATTGACTATTCTTGTCACTCGATTGGCAAATTGTAATTTATTATAAATTTTAATTAATTATTTATCTTACATATGTACGATTACTTTGTGAACTGTAAGACAAAACAATCACATTTACATGGAAAAACCTTTACATGGAGATGGTACATCATTGAATTCCTATGTTCCATCTTTAAATATAAAACGATATCATTATTTTAATTCCATTTAACTTACAAATATGTATTATAAATTATTTAAAACGATTAACATTAAATATTACGTTATTAAATTTATAAGTAAAAAAGCCATAAGTCAATAAGCAATACGAAATTATTAATGTAACCACTTTTCGGACCTTTGTTCAGAAGCTTAGAAGGAATTGATATTAAGTTGTGGAAGGTCTTAATAAAGGGAACTCCCTTATCTAATCCATCAAATGGGAAAGTTAAGATGTCAAGATCTAAATTCATGAACGTAGCCATGTTTATCTGGCTGGGTGAATTTTGATTACACAGGATGTGTCTGTATTGAACCGTTAGAAATTCATCAAAACCATTAGACGGAATAATTTGTTCTGCATAATAATATTAAACTACATAAATTGAAAAAAATTGAAAAACAATGATTTGAATGGTAAAGGTAGATGTACAATTGGTAAAACTGAAATAACAAGTACTTTTTTTCTGATTTCGTAGGAGTGTGACAATAATTGTTCTATCAATAAAATTTTAAATGGTTTGGATGAAAAAAGATGGCAATTTACATAAATTTTTTTATGAAATGAATACAGTTAATCCTCTATATATGAGAATACTTCTATAATGCATAGAAAATATTTAGCTTATGAAATATATTAAACAAGAATAATTCGGAAATAAAATGCGAATATTTGTAGAATCCTTGTGGAACGTTTACTATCAAGATATTATGTATTTTTGTTCTTTCTAATGCAGCTGGAAAAAACAGACAGCTTGGTCTTAGATGCCTTAAAGCAAGTGCTGCACAGACGCACGCACTTTGCATTACCCAGGGGGCGCGTGTAACTTGAAGATAAGCCACGGATGCGGAGTAGCAATGCCCCCGCAACGCTCTACGACCATATTAGACCGGGACCTACTTTTTAAAGTGGATTCCGAACCACTACAAACACCATGGCACCGCCGGGACTCGAACCCGAAACCTGTGGTACCGATCGGCCATTCAGGCCTGCTATTATGTATTAATGAAGTACAGAAAAAATTCAAAATTTTTCTTTTCGAAAATCACTACCGTTCTATTCCTTAGACCATATGATTTCTTCCCACTTTTTCTCACATTACAATGAATGCGATGTTTTATAAGTTTTTTTGAAGCTCTTAACATGCCATTTATGACGAAAATAACTTATTTTTATATAAGTTTTTCCCCTTAAATTTTAGGTTTTTCTATTATAAAACTTACATTTTGTAATTAATTTAATGCGCTTCTTCAATCAAGAATAACATAGCCATATATTGCTTAAAAATAACCATAACTACTTCCCTTGTTATTGTTTAAATACAACCATACTATAAAGTTAATTTATTTTATCAAGTGATATTTACTGTGTCATTAACAATACCGCTTTATTTTATTATAAATTAATTCCTCACTATAGGGTTTATTTAGCTTTCATCTCTTCTTGAATATACCCTTTTCGATGAAGATAAAACGTCATATTAAACAGAAAATATTTGACTAACATTTTTGTTTCTGACTCGATACTGAATTGTTTCTGCGCCACTTCCTTCAGGACATTACATGCCCTGCCAGCCATTTCCTCACAGGCGTTAACTATTTAAAATGATAACTTTTCATTAGCCTTTAAGACATGAGTTATTGGCTTTGTTATCTTCCACCCTCACTAGATATACCTCAAACAATACAATTTTTATCGCCAACGTTTGCTTCTGTCGCCACGTTATGGTTGCACTCTCGAGGGATGTTTTGAGAGTTTGGGAAGCCAAGGGAGAGGGAAAAAAATTAAGAAGTAAAGAAAGGATGGTCGAGGCGGAAGGCAGCTGAGTGGAAGTAGACCCTCTTGGGTCGTGTCTTGGTCATGAAGAATGGATCCCAAGAGGAACACCGAAAGAGCGGCACTCGAGCGATGATCACGTCCCTTGAACACTTGAACGCTTAGTATGCTTTTGAGGGGGACATTCATATATTGCAAACTATTGTTTTAAAGTATATAGGAATTCAAGTTCTTAATGTATTTAAGATTCTATATTTAATAGCTGATAATGGTGCACTATGTATCCTTACTAATGTAAATAGAAAGTGTGTGGGGATCATCAGTTACCTCGTGTTCCGCATGTGTCCAGTTACCTACTGCACATTAGTTTCATCGTGCATACATAATAAATAGTTCACCAATTGTAGAGAGATTGCCTTCTGGATGTCCAGGAGTGTCTTTTAGGATACATTCATATCACATGAGAGAAAATCCGGGAATTCCCGCTATGCAGCTCGATTGTCCATGCCTCATGCAGTCTGATTGCCGATGTCTGATACAGACTGATTAAGCTTATCATCGTTAATTAATCCTATTTTAAGTGAAGGTTATATATTTTTTAATTCGGAATCATTGATTATAATATAATTACTTACCCAATTCGTGGACCAACGGTATTAATTACTAGTTAACATGTATGCTGACGAGACTTCGATTAGGATTCCATTGCGTAATAAAAATCTAGATTTGTAAACTTAATGCTTAAAAGATTTAAAATATCTAAACTTATTATACAAAAAATTGCTATACGTATTCGAAAATACATTAAATTTAATTAAAACATTTATATTTTGGTACTAATAATGCATTATAGATTTTTATTTTGATAAAAAAAATATACAGAAGAAAATACTAATAATGGTTTGATTTTATAAGTTTGCAGAGATAGGATACAATAAATGTTTTGATATTATTGGTTTCCGCATGAAATTTTTATGAAAAGATTAAAAGAAGGTGATTTGTTATGAATATACTTGGTTATTACTTGCAGTTATATTCAGTTATTTTCTGTTTATTTATTTATGAATAGCGAAATTTAAATATGATTGTTTTATTTAATTTAACTTTATAAGAATGCATTATAATTAATTAAAGAAAATAGTTACTAAAAATATTTCATCCTTTTAAATATTAATGAATAAAAATTAAATCATCAAAAATATACTATTACGATCCATTTATTATTATATTTTAAAATGCAAAAGGCAAAATTGAGTAAAACAATAGAACCTTTCAAAGTCCGAAAAAAAATTGATAATAGCATATTCATCAATGAGATATTCAATTCCTGTGTATTCATAAAATTACAAAACCCATAAATGGAATATTTTAAATAATGTGTTTGTATAAAAGATTAATATCTATCTTGATTTTTTTTTAAATAACAATATTACTGTATAAAATATGAGATTCATTATGTGATAATTAGGTACATGTGTTTTTTGCTTAGAAATAATATCATTTTTGAAACAAAAATGTAAGTAAAAAAGAAGTCATTTTTATTTTGACACTAATGCAACGACACAAATGCAATTGCAATAATTGATTATTTTGACACAAATGCAAATGCAATAAATTTATCAAACTAATTGCAATCGCAATAAAAAAAAGCAAATTGCTTATATGCAATATTTCCAATGGTTTATTTGTGTAAAAGTTTAAAAATATTCTGAATACTAGTCTTAAACAAACAACAATTTTACTGCATAAACGTATGGCATTCGTTACATGAAAAATTACATGCATGCGATTTTCGCTTGCAGAAAAATTATTCGTAGAAGAATAATGCGATGCCATCATTGAAGCAAAAATGCGTGCACATGTTTTTCCGATTTAGAAATGCTATCCAACAAATAATGATGTAATGCCAATTTTGAAACAATTGTCCTTTTTTGTTCAACAAACATTCTTTTTTTAAGTAAACATTTTATTTTTAATTAATTAGTCATTTTTCATTTGACACAAATGTAATTAAAGTGAAATTTATCAAACTAATTACTATCGAAATAAAAAAACTTTTTACTTTTATCCATTGTGGATACTTTCACACATACACGCAGTATTTTTTATGATTTATTTGTGTAAAAGTTTAAAAATATTCTGAATACTAGTCTTGAACAAACAACAATTTTAGTGTATAAAAGTATAACATTCATTACATAAAGAATCACGTGCATGCGATTTTCGCTTGCAGAAAAATGATTCGTGGAAGATTAATTCAATGCCTTCTTTGAATCAAAAATGTGTGCATGCATTTATATGCATGTGTGTTTGAGCTTTAGAAAAGCTATCCATCAAATAATGATGTAATTTCAATTATAAAACTAAAAATTCAATTAAAAGGAAATCATTTTTAATTTCACACAAATATAACGAAAGTAAAATTTATCAAAATAATTACGATTGCAATAAAAAAAAATACTTTCCTGTATTGTGGATGTGTGGATTCCTGTATTGATTCGCTCATACACGCAATATTTTCAAAGGTTTGCTTGTGCAAAAGTTTAAAAATAATCTGAACAAGTAATCTAATCTTATATTTAAACAAACAATTTTGCTGCATAAAAGTATAACATTTATTACATAAAGGATTACAAGCATGAGATTTTTGCTTATAGAAAAATTATTTGTGAAAAAATAGGGCAATGACATCTTTGAAGCAAAAGTGTGTGCACGTGTTTCTCCACTTTAGAAATACTATCCATCAAATACCGATGTAATGTCGTTTTTGAAACAAGAATTCAATTAAAAAGGAAGTCGTTTTTCATTTGACATAAATGTAATTAAAGTGAAATTTATCAAACTAATTGCAATCGCCATGACAAAGCAAATTACTTTTATTTATTCCGGATAATTTCACTCACATAAGCAGTATTTTGTTTGTGCAAAAGTTTAAAAATTATCTGAATAACAAATCTAATACTATGCTTTAACAAACAACTATTTTACTGCATAAAAGTATGACATTCATTACATAAAGAACTACATGCATGTGTATTTCGCTTGCAGAAAAATGATTCGTGGAAGACTAATGCAATGCCATTTTTGAAGCAAGAACTTAGTTAAAAGTTAAAATCCTTTTTCTAATTCGATGCAAATGTAACAATAGTTAAATTTACCAAACTAATTTAGTTCGCAATTATGAAACAAGTTACTTTCCTGACATTGTGCATTGTCCAGAGATTTCGAGGATATGACAATTAAAAGTTCTCCCAGTGTTCTCTAACTCACCCAAAAAACATTTCAATCTATTATCATTCAAATTATGTCAGATGCACTATTAAGCATCCTGGACGGTTTTAATTTCCTACCTAATAGCTACCAGATAAAAATAAGAAAACTTTTATTTGCCAGAGATATCTTAATTAGAAGATCTTGGGATATAAGACTGGCGTAATAACAAAACACTTTTTATTTCGGTAATTGAATTTTATAACGACGTTATGTCTTCGCTTTAACGTGTCACTACGTAATTAAGCAGTTCCATGGAATGCTTTATTTTAATACCTTAAATTGATTTTTAATGTAAAATTCGGCAACAGAATCGAAATGCATTACTACATTTCGCTTCGAAATGTAGCATTTCATGAGCACGGAATTAAATTAGGAGTTGAACGAAATACAAATATTTAAATAGCGGAGTTAATTTTAGATCCCAAATTGTCAAAAGAACTCCGAAATATCGGATTACTTATGTAAATGCAATGGAAGGGTTTGGGGAATTGAATGGACTTCGAAATCTTAAAATGAATTATCCCCACAAAAGTTTTGATTTATTTTTATTTTGCCAGTTGCAAAAATGGCTTCTCAGAAATAGATTAAATGCTTGATAATAAATAAATAAATAAAAAAGTAAAGATTTTAAACAATTACCACCACGGGAAATTTCTTTGATCATTTTTGGAATAGATAAATCTTTAATGTTCTTTTTACTTGTACATATTTTTTTTTTGTTTTGTTATTTTTTAGATTGAAAGACATTATGCATTTCTTAAAAGTAGCTGTTCATTTTAAATTTTACGATGCTTTCTAATTTTGAAATCAGCGTCGAGCTATTAGGTGAGTTGAAATAAATTATGCATTTTTTAATTTTTCTAGACATATTTTTACACGAAATTGCCGATGAATTATTTATTTTATAGGAAAATATTCATGTAATCGCTTTTAAGAAGATGGGTGTATTGAGTAGCCCTACAAAGGAATTTTATCTGTAGTTTCTACTATTTTTTTTTCTTTCTATTTTTTTCAAACTTAAATGAACCTTCATTTGCGAATTACTTTAAATAAGAATATTTTAAATTACGTTTTTTTTTCATTGCGCATTTTGATGTCGAGGTATAAATTTTTAGATGCCACGTTTTTATCTCTGAAGATGGAAACATAATGACAACCAATCACATTACAAAAATAAATTTCAAGTGTGATACGTGTCATCTATAATTAATTATTAATTTATCGTGTATGCTTAATTTAATAATATTTCCAACCGGGTTTAAAACGTGATTCAAAACTAGGGTCTTAAATCTGAATAGAATTTTATTTTTCATTCTAATAACGATGTAGAGCATACCATTTGTTTTGTTTAGATAATAATTGAAACGTATTCAAGCATATTCAGTATTCAGTATTTCTTTCAATTTATTACTCATAATTTAATATCATATATAACCCTGTTTTTATAGAATACAGAATCTTTTACGATGTAAATTTTGTTGAGCAAAAATATTTTTACATTGTACAGTATATCGTATAGTTTGGAGACTTCTATAATACAAGGTATGCAAAAATATTTATTTAATTATAAATAACATTTTTGAAATTAATAATTTCAATATTTCTAATGTACTTTAGAACGAAGAAAAATGTATTCATTTATCAATAATTTGTTATGGTAAAGCCTTTTTATTTAGATTTTTTTGTATTAGTTTGTTTAATCAAACTTGCTTCCTCTTCACAAATCTGAAAATATGTTATTATGATTAGTTTTCTTCTTTTAATTACATTAAGTTTAAATCGATGCCTTATTTTTGAAATGTATTTTAAAATCACTCGTTTTCAATTATTTATAATTTAATTTATAATATACATTCAATTTTTTTATTAAAAAACTGCAGATTATTTTTTTTTTTCCCTTTTATTTCTGGTACTTTCCTTTCAATTACATTCAGTAATATTTTCTTGTAAATAAATACTTTAAATAATTTAATATTCTTTTTAATAATTTAAATCAAATTTTTTGAAAACATTTTAACGATAATAAACGTGGAATCGACAATTAACTGGAAGATATTCATAAAAAGAAAACCTTACGGTTTTCGGTGAAAATATAGTACGAATTAAATACTAATCAATTTTAGTTATAATATATTTGTGTAAGCATATCTTTTCTTGTATTAAAAATATTTCAGTGTTAATATTGGCGATATGAGTTTATTATTAAATGTATACACTTTAAAAATTGAAACTTGCTACATTTTCCTGCATATCCATTTTATAGGATTACTTTTGAAATCATTCCTATATAATGGTCCTATAAAATAATTATACAGTATAAAATATTTACTATTAATAAATATAAACTTATAACTAAAAATAAGGTTATACAAATAACAATAAGAATATAATTGACATATGCATACAAATGAATAAATAATTTATATTCAAAGTTAAATATGAGTTATTAAATGATTTTTAAAAAAAGATATCTAGCATATTTTAATATTTAAACAAGAAAATATTTCATTTCAGGGTATATATAAAAAGTAAAAAGTACTCATATTTATTCCTTTATTTGCAATCGTTTAAAAAAAATGAAATAATTTTAATTACATCTTAAAAATTTGCAATGCGTAGGTTTTCATCTTTATATAATATTTTGTGAAATTTAAAAATTTATATTCAATTAAGATCAAGTCAAAAATATTTATAGAGAGCATTTTATAAATTTCTTAAATAGTATGCATATTTCATTATTTTAATTAAATGATATATACAAATCGACAAACTATTTATAATTCATTCAATTAAACAACCTCATTAAATTTTTTCAGATCAAATTTTTATAAATTAAAACTGAGTAAATATATTTTGAAAGAAATTAATATTCAATTAATTTGTAATAAAATGTATTTGTGAAGAATATTTCAATTAAATTTATGAAATGAATTTAGATAAAGTTAAAAGAAATACGTTACAAAAAGGTATACATGAAAATGAAATGAGCAAAACACTTTCTGATTACATAGTTTCATAATTTGGAATTATAATTTTACTATTTAAACACTTGATAGATAAAATATTACATGTTATAAGTTCAGATTGCAGTAAAAATATATTTGTATATTCATTAGATAGATAAAGATAATTTAAAATGCTTACTGAATTAAGTCAAATTAAATTTAATAAAACTTCAATTGTGTTACATAAATAAGCTCATTACGAGCTCTTAAATAATAAGGAAAAAAATAAATGATTTATTAATTAGTAGTTATGGATAACGAAGCAACTACATTAACAAACAAAGATCACCAGAATAGGGAAATATTCATTTATGCAAAAGTTGGCTATGCAAGTGTGGTATTTAAAAGTCGCCAATTCGCAGAGGATTTTGGACGCCAATCTCAAGAAAATTAAATTAATTCCACGCGTCGTGGAAATGAGGGGCACATGTCATTAGCAATGGGCAAAAGAACAAAAAGACCCACATCGTCTTGAGCACATATCTCTAAGAATATTCCAAAAGGATAATAAGCTGAATTGTTCCCCTACTTCTTCAGAGATAGATTCGCGCCAAGACGGCCAATATGCAAATTATGTAACGTTTCATTTGTATCGTAAATCTCAGGGGGCCAAATGACACATCCATAACTTGAAAATGGCGGGAAGACCTGCCGAAACGGCCACAGTTAATTTCTCCCTTGGTCTTTATCCTACATTATAGAGACACGGGAACTGACAACAGCATGAAATATTTACGCGATAAAATATCTATTAATATTCAGCAAATGTCTCGGAGCCAAATTCTTCAAAATCTATTATATATAATTCCCGTGTCACGATGTTTGTTCGCGATGAACTCCGAAACTAACCATCCGATTTTTAACTTTTTTTTTTTAAATGTGTGTTTTGTTCCAACTTGAGAAATAGGATAGTTTTTATTCATATTTTATTTGTATTTAATTGCAAAATCGGTTAAAATCTACCATTGAGAATGTCGCCAATCTAGCAACCCTGAATTTTCTCCAATTTTCCGCCAATTTCTTTAGGGTTGCAATACTGCAATTAGAGGAATACGTAGCTTCATTTTCCGAACAATATAATGACTATTTTATTGCTATTTCGATAATTAATTGCAGAATTCTTATTTGCAATAATTTCATGGTTGGAGTAAAAAGTTTGTTTCCACCACAGACGAAAGACATACCACGATAAAATTTAAGTTAGATGGCGTCGTGTCTCGATTCCTGTACTACATAACCGTAAAATTCTCATGTTCTGAATATTATTGTTTTATGTACTACTTTAAATTTTGAGAAAATTATATTGTATGAAATTTATATTATTTCTATGAGAAATAAATCAAATGTATGTAAGTATTACCTGATTTGATTATCAATATTTTTTTTTATTTTCTAAGTTTCAATTTGGCTTGGAATAAAATATATTGAATGAAAAGTTGTGAATCAAAACATTGAACTTTTCTATGCTTAAAGTTTGTCAACATGTGTTTTATTTGATTAAGAATTCTAAAATGAAATGTGATCTGCAAGATAATATAATATAGACAATATAATTTTAAAGAAAGATGATGAATTTTAAGGATTATTTGAAAAGTGTGCAAATGAATTTAACTCTGCAATTATTTGATATAATGATAACATTAAAATTTTATAAAAGGTATTATAATAGTTGCAAGTTGAAAATCAAGGACATTTTTTTTTAAAAACTTTTGTTATTTGAAAAACAAAGAATTTGAGTTATAAATTTGAGTGATTTGAATATTGTCGAAGAAAAATTGATAAATGGTACTTTTAAATTGGAAGTTATTTAAAGAAAACAAAACAAATAAATAAGTGTTTATATTAATAAAGGAGAATTTAAAGCTCAATAACATTTTTATGTATGTACATTTGTTTTTTATTTACATTTAAAAGTTGGTTTTAATTATTTCTTATTTGAATTTTTATGCATTTTGTATTCATTCAAAACACCAGAATACTAATATTTCTGTTCTAAATGCTTTGAAACTTCATGTAAAAGTTTTCTTTAAATGTATGAAAGGAATAGAACATGGAAATTAACCTAAATTCATAAATTATTTTTATTTTAGTTTTTAAACTAAGAATTTTTGTAAATTTGTAAAAAAAAGTTTGTGTCGACAAACTTGAAGCATACAAAAATGTATAAATAATTAAGATATAAATTTGAAAACAGTATATTACCTACATAAGGATATTTGCAGGATAAAAATAATTGCAAAGGAAAAAACTATTCATGTTTTATTTATTTTTGAGTTATCAAGTTTTGCAACAATATCACATTTTTGCAATGTTTATCCATATTTTAAAGAATAAATTGTATAAAAAATAGTTAAAGTTGATATTTTTATGTGAAATTCAATGGTTTTGAATATATTTAATCAAAACACTTGCAAAAAGGCTATATATTTTAAATCCAGGTCATTTCATATTAAAAAGCCTTTGCAAATAGGAGGAAGTTGTAAAAAAAAATTTGTTGAGCAAATTTTAACTTTTTCAAAACAAAACTCAGAAAATATTTAGAGCTTTAAGGAAAAATAAAACTATATTTTTAATAAATAAGGCTATGAACTTGATAATTCAATGGCATTTTAATATATTTACAACATTTTTAAAAGTAATATCTCTAATTAAAAGTTGTTTTTAGCTTTTTCTCAGAATGAATTTTTATGCTTTTTGTTTTCATGTGAACACCATAACACAAGTAATTTTGATCCAAATGCTACAAAACTTTGTATTTATGTTTTTCATAAATGTTTACAGGGAATAGACCTCTGAAATGATTATAGCTACATAAATATTTTTTATTTTAATTGTTAAACTTGGATTTACATGCAAATTTTTGAAGAATTTGGATTTCTGCTCTGTTGTTCATTCAAAAATGAACTAATTCAGAGTGTATTTCCAGATATTATTAATAATCACTTAGACCATAATTGGCTCAGTAATCGTGCAATTTTGGCAGCAAAAAATTTTGATGTTGATGAAATTAACTTTCAAATACAAAATTTATTGCCAGGCAATCTGATGACTTTTAAGTCAATCGACACCATTGCTTATGAAAACCAGATCGTCAATTTTCCGTTATTGAATTTTTAAGTTCTCTGGATATGGCACTAATGCCGCCACACAATCTTTGTCTGAAAATTGGTTCCCCAGTCATTCTATTGCGTAACTTAAATCCACGAATATTATGCAACGGTGCATGATTAGAAGAATTACCGGAAACGTACTTGAAGCAACGATATTGACAGGAAAGTTTAAAGGCGAAGTCGTCCTGTTACCTCAAATTCCTATGATACCATCAGAATCTACAATACCTTTTAAAAGGCTACAATTTCCGATACGTTTGGTTTTCGCGATGACAATAAATAAGTCGCAAGGGCAGACAATGGCTATTTGTGGCTTGGACTTGGAGAATCCGTGTTTCTCCCATGGGCAGCTGTATGTTGCATGCTCACGTGTTGGAAAACCATCGAATTTATTTATTTTGACGAAAGACAGACTAACAAGAAATATTGTTCGTCGCTTAGTTCTTAGTTAAATGAAAGTAATGATTATTAAAAATTAAATTAGGTAAAATAATTACAAAACAGTCTTAAAAATCAATATTATCTACCTCATTCTTTAAATTAATAAAAATTAAACATTTTCTATTCGTTGAAGCTTAATTTGATCTTTTCATCATTCTTTACCAATCACTTACTTAACAATACCAATTATAGTATCTAATAATTGAACGGAATACAAGAAAGCCACAGCAACGCGTGGCCGGGTCTTCTTGTATAAGAATAAATTTTAGTCATGCTTTTAACTGCTATTTGTGTTTGAGGACAACATTCTATTGAAATTATGCTTGAATTGAAGGATTATTAACATTAGGTAGGTCTATCTATCAAATAATGATGTAATTTCACTTTTGAAACGAAATTTTAATTAAAAAGGAAGTCATTTTTATTTTGACACAAATGTAATTAAAGTGAAATTTATCAAGCTAATTGCAAATGCAGTACTTGCATCCATTGTGGATAATTTTACTCATATGAGCAGTATTTTCAATGGTTTGTTTGTGTAAAAGTTTAAAAATAATCTAAATAACTAATCTAATCTTATGCTTAAACAAACAACTATTTTACAGCATAAAAGTAAGACACTCATTGCATAAAGAATTACAAGCATGCGATTTTCGCTTGTAGAAAAATTATTCGTAAAAAAATAGGTCAATGCCATCTTTTAAGCAAAACTGTGTGCATGCAGTTTTCCACTTTAGAAATACTATCCATCAAATACCGATGTAATGTCGTTTTTGAAACAAGAATTCAATTAAAAAGAAAGTCATTTTTCATTTGACGTAAATGTAATTAAAGTGAAATTTATCAAACTAATTGCAATAGCTAAGAAAAAGCAAATTACTTTCATTTATTGTGGATACTTTCACTCACATAAGAAGTATTTTGATTGTGCAAAAGTTTAAAAATTATCTGAATAACAAATCTAATACTATGCTTTAACAAACAACTATTTTACTGCATTAAAGTATGTCATTCATTACCTAAAAACTACACGCATGTGTATTTCGCTTGCAGAAAAATGATTCGTGGAAGACTAATGCAATGCCATTTTTGAAACAAGAATTTAGTTAAAATCTTTTTCTAATTCGATGCAAATGTAACAATGGTTAAATTTACCAAACTAATTTCGTTCGCAATTATGAAACAAATTACTTACTGCCATTGTGGATTGTCCCGAGATTTCGAGGATATGACAGTTAAAAGTGCTCCAAGTGTTCTCTAACTCAACAAAAAAACATTTCAATCTATTATCATTCAAATTATGTCAGATACACTATTAAGCATCCTGTACCGTTTTAATTTCCTACCTAATAGCTTCCAGATAAAAATAAGAAAACTTTTATTTGCCAGAGAAATCTTAATTAGAAAGATCTTGGGGTATAAGGCTGCACTAATAACAAAACACTTTTTATTTCGGTAATTGAATTTTAGAACGACGTTATGTCTTCACTTTAACGTGTCACTACTTAATTAAGCAGTTCCATGGAATGCTTTATTTTAATACCTTAAATTGATTTTTAATGTAAAATTCTGCAACAGAATCGAAATACATTACTACATTTCGAATCGAAATGTAGCATTTCTTGAGCACGGAATTAAATTAAGAGTTGACCGAAATACAAATATTTAAATAGCGGAGTTAATTTTAGATCCAAAATTGTCAAAAGAACGCCAAAATATCGGATTACTTATGTAAATGCAATGGAATGGTTTGGGGAATTGAATGGACTGACTTCTAAATCTTAAAATGAATTATCCCCACAAAATTTTTGATTTATTTTTATTTTGCCAGTTGAAAAAATGGCTTCTCACAAATAGATTAAATGCCTGACAATAAATAAATAAATAAAAAAGTAAAGATTTTAAACAATTACAGCCAAGGGAAATTTCTTTGATCATTTTGGAATAGATAAATCTTTAATGTTCTTTTTACTTGTACATATTTTTTTTTTGTTTTGTTATTTTTTTGATTGAAAGACATTATGCATTCTCTGAAAAGTAGCTGTTCATTTTAAATTTTACGATGCTTTCTAATTTTGAAATCAGCGTCGCGCTATTAAGTGAGCCGAAATAAATTATGCATTCTTTAATTTTTCTAGATATATTTTTACACGAAATTGCCGATGAATTATTTATTTTAGAGGGAAATATTCATGTAATCGCTTTTAAGAAGATGGGTGTTTTGATTAGCCCTACAAGGGAATTTTATGTGTAGCTTCTACTATTTTTTTTCTTTCTATTTTTTTCAAACTTAAAGGAACCTTCATTTGCGAATTAGTTTAAATAAGATTATTTTAAATTACGATTTTATTTTTCATTGCGCATTTTGATGTCGAGGTATAAATTTTTAGATGCCACGTTTTTATCTCTGAAGATGGAAATATAATGACAACCAATTACATGACAAAAATGAAATTCATGTGTAATACGTGTAATCTATACTTAATTTATCGTGTATGCTTAATTTAATAATATTTTCAAACGCGTTTAAAACGTGATTCAAAACTAGGGTCTTAAATCTGAATAGAATTTTATTTTTCATTCTAATAACGATGTAGAACATAGCATTCGTTTTGTTTAGATAATAATTGAAACGTATTCAAGCATATTCAGTATTCAGTATTTCTTTCAATTTATTACTCATAATTTAATATCATATATAAACCTGTTTTTATAGCATATAGAATCTTTTACGAATTATAATTTAACTATTTAAACATTTGATAGACAAAGAATTACATGTTATAAGTTCAGATTGCAGTAAAAATATATTTGCATATTCAATAGATAGATAAAGATAATTTAAAATGCTTACTGAATTAAGTCAAATTAATTTAATAAAACTTCAATTGTGTTACATAATTAAGCTCATTACGAGCTCTTAAATAAAAAGGAAAAAAATAAAGGATTTATTAATTAGTAGTTATGGATAACGAAGCAACTACATTAAAAAAAAAATATCACCAGAATAGGGAAATATTCATTTATGCAAAAGTTGGCTATGCAAGTGTGGTATTTAAAAGTCGCCAATTCGCAGAGGATTTTGGACGCCAATCTCAAGAAAATGAAATTAATTCTACGCGTCGTGGAAATGAGGAGCACATGTCATTAGCAATGGGCAAAAGAACAACAAGACCCACATCGTCTTGAGCACATATCTCTAAGAATATTCCAAAATGATAATAAACTGAATTGTAACCCTACTTCTTCAGAGATAGATTCGCGCCAAGACGGCCAATATGCAAATTATGTAACGTTTCATTGGTATCGTAAATCTCAGAGGGCCAAATGACACATCCATAACTTGAAAATGGCTGGAAGACCTGCCGACACAGCCACAGTTAATTTCTCCCTTGGTCTTTCTGCTGCATTATAGAGACGAGAAAATTGGTAATAGCATGAAATATTTATGCGATAAAATATCTATTTATATTCAGGAAAAAATCTCGCAGCCAAATGCTTCAAAATTTAAGGATAAATTTTAGTCATGCTTTTAACTGTTCTTTGTGTTTGAGGACTGCATTTTATTGAAAGCGTACTTGAATTGTAGGATTATTAACATTGTTTGTATTGTGGAAAATGATATAAATTCTGAAATACGTTTATTTGGAGAATAAAATCCAAATAGGCCTTGATTTAAAAACGTAACAAAATAATTGTTTTTCAAATCCGAATTTTGCAACTCCATTCTGATTTAATTTAATTATATGGTATTATATAATATTTTTAAATACTTTTTTAATTTATGGCATTAAATTTAGGCAAAATTAAAGGAAATTTTTACAAAATATATACATGAAAAGAAATATTTGAAACTGTTTCTGACCACAGAGTTTTGTAATTTGGAATTATAAATGAACTGTTTAAACAGATTTGAGAGAAAAAGAAATATATAACATTTTGCAATGAAGAGGCTAGAGGCCGCTACGCGGCCAATTATCTCCGTAATAATCTACAATAAGAAATAAATATTATAAGTTCAGACTACAATAAAAATATGTTTGCGTGTTCAATAAATATATAAAGATAATTTGAATTGCCTACTGAAATAAGTCGAATTAAGTTTGCTAACACTTCATTAAAGGCTTTTAATTAGAAAGTAAAAGATTAAATTATTTATTAATTAGCAATTATGGATAACAATTCAACTAAATTAACAAACAAATATTTCCAGACATCACCAGGTTTTGAAATATTCTTTCATGGAAAAGTTGAATATGCAAATCTGGTATTGAAAAGTCGCCAATTCTCAGAGGATTTTGACGCCAATCTCAAGAATATTAAATTAATTCTACGCGTCGCTAAAATGAGGGGACACATGTCATTAGCAATGAGCAAAACAACAACAAGACCCTCATCGTCTTGAGCACATATCTCTAAGAATATTCCAAAATGATGATAAACTCCATTCTTCCCCTACTTCAGAGATACATTCGCTCCAAGACGGCGAATATGCAAATTCTGAAACGGTATCCATTGGTATCGTAAATCTCAGAGGGTCAAATGACACATCCATAACTTGAAAATGGCTGGAAGACCTGCCGACACGGCCACAGTTAATTTCTCCCTTGGTCTTTATCCTACATTATAGAGACACGGAAACTGGCAACAGTATGAAATAAATATGAATATAAATATCTATTTATATTCATGAAATGTCTCGCAGCCAAATGCTTCACAAATATAAGAATAAATTTTAGTCATGCTTTTAACTGTTGTTTGTGTTTGAGGACAGCAATTTCTCGAAAATATGCTTGAATTGTTGGATTATTAACATTGTTTATTCTTAAAGATGATATAATTCTTAGATATATTTATTTGAAGAATAAAACCAAAATTGCCATATTGGAAAATTTAAAGATAAAAGTATTTGTTTTTCAAAAACAGATTTTGCATCTAAATTCTGATTTAATTTAATTAGATGATATTATATAATTTTTTTAAATATTTCTTAAATTTATGAAAATAATTTAGGTAAAGTTAAAAGAAAAACTTTACAAAATTTGTACTTTAAAAAGAAATAAGTAAAACCTTTTCAGATAACAGAGTTTTGTAATTTAGAATTGAAACTTAACTGTTTAAAAATTTTTACTAGAAAATAATACGTATTGCAAGTTTAGACTACCGTAAAAATATATTTGCATATTCAATGGATAGATAAAGATAACTTAAATTGCCTACTAAATTAAGAAAAATTAAATTTCCTGAAACTTCAGTTTTGTTACATTATTATGCTTATTATAAACTCTTGAATAAAAAGAAAAAATAATTAAACGATTCATTAATTGGCACTTACGGATAACGAAGCAAATATAGTAACAAACAAACATTTCCAGACATTACCAGAATGGGGATATATTCATTTATGCAAAAGTTGGATATGCAAGTCTGGTATTTAAAAGTCGCCAATTCGCAGAGGATTTTGAACGCCAAACTCAAGAAAATTAAATTAATTCCACGCGTCGCTAAAATGAGGGCCACATGTCATTAGCAATGGGCAAAAGAACAACAAGACCCACATCGTCTTGAGCACATATCTCTAAGAATATTGCAAAATGATGATAAAATCCCTACTTCTTCAGAGTGAGATACGAGTCAAGACGGCCAATATGCAAATTCTGAAACGTTCCATTGGTATCGTAAATCTCATAGGGAAAGTGACACATCCATAACTTGAAAATGGCTGGAAGACCTGCCGACACGGCCACAGTTAATTTCTCCCTTGGTCTTTATCCTACATTATAGAGACGCGGGAACTGGTAACAGCATGAAATATTTATGCGATAAAATATCTATTTATATTCGGCAAAGTGTCTCGCAGCCAAATGTTTGAAAATATAAAGATAAATTTTAGTCATGCTTTTAACTGTTGTTTGTGTTTGAGGACTGCATTTTATTGAACATATACTTGAATTGTAGGATTAATAATATTGTTTAATCTTTGAAGGTGATATAAGTCTTAGATACATTTATTGGAAGAATAAAATCATAAAGGGTCTTATTGGAAAATTTAACGATAAAAATATTTATTTTTTGAATCCGAATTTTGCATTTAAATTCAGAATTTATTTGAATTACATGGTATTACATAATATTTCTTAATAAAGCTTTTTATTAATGTTTTTTTTCCAAAGAAAGTATATTAACAGCTCAGAAAATTTATTTTAAAGTTTTTTTTTCTAAGAAATATGTAATAAAATTTTTCAAACCACTAAAATTTCATAATTAAAATATAGGTTTCAGTTATCTATGTTCATGTAGATGGCAGATAAAATATACTAAAACTATTATTATTGTAATTTGAAATTGACTTTAGATTTTCAAAAGTGTCGAATTACTTGAAATACTTTTTGATTACATAGTTTTGTAATCTGGAATTATAATTTAACTGCATCAACAAATTTGCCGGATAAAAACATTTATATTATAAAAATAGATTGCAGTAAAAATATATTTGCATACTCAATGGATAGATAAAGATAATTTAAATTGCCTATTGAATTAAGTCAAATTAAATTTGCTAACATTTCAATTTTGTTACATAATTATGCTCATTATAAGCTCTTAATTAAAAAGAAAAAATAGTAAATGGTTTATTAATCAGCAATCATGGATAACGCAGCAAATAAATTAACAAACAAATAATTCCAGGCATCACCAGAATAGGAAATATTCATTTATGCAAAAGTTGGGTATGCAAGTGTGGTATTTAAAACTCGACCAATTCACAGAGAGATTTTAGACGCCAATCTCAAGAAAATTAAATTAATTCCACGCGTTGTGGAAATGAGAGGCACATGTCATTAGCAATGGGCAAAAGAACAACAAGACCCACATCTTCTTGAGCACATATCTCTAAGAATATTCGAAAATGATGATAAGCTTCATTGTTCCCCTACTTCTTCGGACAGAGATACGAGTCAAGACGGCCCAATATGCAATTTCTGAAACGTTCAGTTTTAATCGTAAATCTCAGAGGGCCAAATGACACATCCATAACTTGAAAATGACTGGAAGACCTGCCGACACGGCCACAGTTAATTTCTCCCTTGGTTTTATCCTAGATTATAGAGACACGGAAACTGGCGACAGCATGAAATATTTATGCGATAAAATATCTATTTATCTTCAGCAAATGTCTCGGAGCCAAATGCTTCAAAAATAAGAATAAATTTTAGTCATGCTTTTAACTGCTATTTGTGTTTGAGGACAACATTCTATTGAAATTATGCTTGAATTGTAGGATTATTAACATTAGGTAGGTCTATCTATGAAATAGTGATGTAATTTCAATTTTGAAACGAAAATTTAATTAAAAAGGAAGTCATTTTTATTTTGACACAAATGTAATTAAAGTGAAATTTATCAACCTAATTGCAAATGCAGTGTGTATAATTTCACATCCATTGTGGATAATTTTACTCATATGCGCAGTATTTTCAATGGTTTGTTTGTGTAAAAATTTACAAATAATCTAAATAACTAATCTAATCCTATGCTTAAACAAACAACTATTTTACAGCATAAAAGTAAGACATTCATTGCATAAAGAATTACAAGTATGCGTTTTCGCTTGTAGAAAAATTATTCGTAAAAAAATAGGCCAATGCCATTTTTTAAGCAAAAGTTTGTGCATGCAATTTTTCCACTTTAGAAATACTATCCACCAAATACCGATGTAATGTCGTTTTTGAAACAAGAATTCAATTAAAAAGAAAGTCATTTTTCATTTGAAATAAATGTAATTAAAGTGAAATTTATCAAATTAATTGCAATAGCCATGAAAAAGCAAATTACTTTCATTTATTGTGGATACTTTCACTCACAAACGCAATATTTTGTTTGTGTAAAAGTTTAAAAATTATCTGAATAACAAAGCTAATACTATGCTTTAACAAACAACTATTTTACTGCATAAAAGTATGACATTCATTACATAAAGAACTACATGCATGTGTATTTCGCTTGCAGAAAAAGGATTCGTGGAAGATTAATGCAATGCCATTTTTGAAGCAAGAATTTAGTTAAAAGTTAAAATCCTTTTTCTAATTCGATGCAAATGTAACAATAGTTAAATTTACCAAACTAATTTCGTTCGCAATTATGAAACAAATTACTTTCTGCCATTGTGGATTGTCCCGAGATTTCGAGGATATGACAATTAAAAGTTCTCCCAGTGTTCTCTAACTCACCCAAAAAACATTTCAATCTATTATCATTCAAATTATGTCAGATACACTATTAAGCATCCTGGACGGTTTTAATTTCCTACCTAATAGCTACCAGATAAAAATAAGAAAACTTTTATTTGCCAGAGATATCTTAATTAGAAGATCTTGGGATATAAGACTGGCGTAATAACAAAACACTTTTTATTTCGGTAATTGAATTTTATAACGACGTTATGTCTTCGCTTTAACGTGTCACTACGTAATTAAGCAGTTCCATGGAATGCTTTATTTTAATACTTTAAATTGATTTTTAATGTAAAATTCTGCAACAGAATCGAAATGCATTACTACATTTCGAATCGAAATGTTAGCATTTCATGAGCACGGAATTAAATTAAGAGTTGAACGAAATACATATATTTAAATAGCGGAGTTAATTTTAGATCCCAAATTGTCAAAAGAACTCCAAAATATCGGATTACTTATGTAAATGCAATTGAATGGTTTGGGGAATTGAATGGACTGAGTTCTAAATCTTAAAATGAATTATCCCCACAAAATTTTTGATTTATTTTTATTTTGCCAGTTGCAAAAATGGCTTCTCAAAAATAGATTAAATGCCTCATAATAAATAAATAAATAAATAAAGTAAAGATTTTAAACAATTACCGCCACAGAAAATTTCTTTGATCATTTTTGGAATATATAAATCTTTAATGTTCTTTTTACTTGTACATATTTTTTTTGTTTGTTTTGTTATTTTTTAGATTGAAAGACATTATGCATTTCCTTAAAAGTAGCTGTTCATTTTAAATTTTATGATGCTTTCTAATTTTGAAATCAGCGTCGAGCCATTAGGTGAGATGAAATAAATTATGCATTCTTTAATTTTTCTAGACATATTTTTACACGAAATTGCCGATGAATTATTTATTTTGGAGGAAATATTCATGTAACCGCTTTTAAGAAGATGGGTCTTTTGATTAGCCCTACAAAGGAATTTTATGTGTAGCTTCTACAATTTTTTTTTTATATTTTTTTTTTTTCAAATTTAAATGAACCTTCATTTTCGAATTTCTGTAAGTAAGAATATTTTAAATTGTAATTTTTTTTCATTGCTCGTTTTGATGTCAAGGTATAAATTTTTAAATGGTACGTTTTTTTCTCCTAATATGGAAATGTAATGACAACCAATCACATCTCAAAAACGAATTTCAAGTGTAATATGTGTAATCTATAATTAGTTATTAATTTATCATCTTTGCTTAATTTAATAACTTTTTTCGATAAGTATGAAACGCGATTCAAAACGAGTGTCTTAAATGTGAACCGAATTTTATTTTTCATTCGAGTAAAGATGCAGAATATAAAACTAGTTACATTTATAAAATAATTGAAACTAAATATTCAAGCATTAATTAAATATTTATTCAAAATTCTACATTATTACAAATTATCAGATATAAATCGATTTATATAAAATATAGAGTTTTTTACAATATAAACTTTGTTGAGCGAAAATATTTGTGTATCTTATCGTATATCGTATCACATATATCGTAATCATATCGTATATCGTATTGTTTAGAGACTTTTTCAGTATATCGTGTGAGAAAACATTTATTTAATTATAAATAACAGTAGTTAAATTAATAGTTTCAATACTTAAGACAATATTTATAATGTGTTTTAGAAGAATTTTAATCATTGATTAATATTTTATTATAAAGAAAATCTTTTTACTTAGAATGGTGCAGTTATTTATTTTTCACATTTATTAATTTAGTTAAACAATGAACTTTCAATTCATTTCACTTTCAATTTCATTCAATCACATTTATTAATTTAATTTAAACAATGAGCTTTTTTTCTTTTGACAAATAAGAAAATCTATTTTTTTTTCATTTAATTACATTAAATTTAAATCGATGCCTTATTTTTAAAATCTTGTATTTTAAAATCACACGTTTTCAATTATTTTAAATCATATATTTTCATTTTTTTTTAACGAAAAAACTGCGGATTATTATTTTTTCTTTATTTCTGGTACATTTCTTTCAATTACAATCAGTAATATTTTCTTTTAAATATATACTTCTAAATAATTTAATATTCTTTTTAATTATATAATTACTTGAATTGAATTTTTTGAAAATATTTCAACGCTAATTAACGTGGAACCGACAATTAACTGAAAGACATTCATAAAAAGATAACCTTACAGTTTTCGGTGAATATTAATTAATTTTATTTATAATATATTTGTGTAAGCCTATTTTTTTCTTTTATTTAAAATAACTCAGTTATATTAGTGACGATATAATTAAATATATTCACTTTAAAAACTTAAACTGGCTACATTTTTTAGCTACTATTTGCTACATTAGCATGTCCATTTTATAGGATAGTATGCGTATTTCATTTTTTTTAATTAAATGATATATGCAAATCGACAAACTACTTATAATTCATTCAATTAAACAACTTCATGAAATTTTTTCAGATCAAATTTTTTTAAATTAAATTGGAATAAATATATATTTTTTGAAAGAAATTCATATTCAATTAATTTGTAATAAAATTTATTTGTGAAGCATATTCCAATTAAATTTGTGAAATGAATTCAGATCAAGTTAAAAGAAATACTTTACAAATTTTTTACGTCAAAAAAGAAACACTTTCTGATTATAGAGTTTTTTAATTTGGAAATACATTTAAACTACTTAAACATATTTGATAGATAGAGAATTATATGTTATAAGTTCAAAGTGCAGTAAAAATATATTTACATATTCAATGAATATATAAAGATAATTTAAATTGCCTATTGAATTATTAAATATTTATTTTTCAAACCCGAATTTTGCGTCTAAATTCGGATTTAATTTAATTAGATTGTATTATATAATATTTTTTAAATATTTCTTAAATTTATAAAATGAATTTGGTAAAGTTAAAAGAAATATTTTACAAAATTTATACTTTAAAAAGATATAAGTGAAACAATTTCTGATTACAGAGTTTTGCACTTTTGAATTATAATTTAACTGTTTAAATAGAATTACCAGATAAAGAAATTTATATTATAACTTCACACTGCAGTAAAAATATATTTGCATAATCAAAAAACCGATCAAGATAATTTAAATTTTCTACTGAATTAAGTCAAATTAAATTTGATAAAACTTCAATTTTGTTACATAATTATGCACATTTTAATCGCTTAATTAAAAACATAAATGATTTATTAATTAGCAATTATGGATAACAAAGCAACTAAACAAATACTTCCAGACATCACCAGAATGGGAAATATTCATTTATGCAAAAGTTGGATATGCAAGTCTGGTATTTAAAAGTCGCCAATTCGCAGAGGGGATTTTGGACGCCAATCTCAAGAAAATTAAATTAATTCCACGCGTCGCTAAAATGAGGGGCACATGTCATTAGCAATGGGCAAAAGAACAACAAGACCCACATCGTCTTGAGCACATATCTCTAAGAATATTCCAAAATGATGATAAACTCCATTGTTCCCCTACTTCTTCAGAGACAGATATGAGTCAAGACGGCCAATATGCAAATTCTGAAACGTTCCATTTGTATCGTAAATCTCAGAGGGCCAAATGACATATCCATAACTTGAAAATGGCTGGAAGACCTGCCGACACGGCCACAGTTAATTTCTCCCTTGGTGTTTATCCTACATTATAGAGACGCTGGAACTGGCAACAGCATGGAATATTTATGCGATAAAATATCTATTTATATTCAGCAAATGTCTCGCAGCCAAATGCTTCAAAATATGACGATAAATTTTAGTCATGCTTTTAACTGTTATTTGTGTTTTGAGGACTGAATTTTATTGAAAAATGTACTTGAATTGTAGGATTATTAAATTTTTTTTATTTCTTGGAAGATGATATAATTCTTAGATACCTTTATTTGAAGAATAAAATTCAAAAGGGCCTTAATGGAAATTCTAACAATGAAAATATTTATTTTTCAAATCCGAATTTTGCATCTATATTCGGATTTAATTTCAATAGATGGTATTATATATATATTTTTTAAATATTTGTTATATTTATGAAATGAATTTAAATACATTTAAATGAATTTAGATGAATTTAATTGGAAAGAAAAAATTTGTGTTGAAATGAGTTAGATTAATTTAGGTACATTAAGAAATGAAATTAGATACATTTACTTGAAGAATAAAATCCTAAAGTGGCTTTATTGGAAAATTTAGAAATAAAAATATTTATTTTTTAAATGCGATTTTTGCATTTAAATTCAGATTTAATTTAATTAGATGGTATTATATAATATTCTATAAACATCTCTTAAATTTATGAAATAAAATTTAGGTAAAGTTAAAATAAATAATTCGCAAAATTTATACGTTAAAAAGGAACGAGTGAAACATTTTCTGATTACAGAGTTTTGAAATTTGGAATTTTAATTTAACTGTTTAAACAGATTTGATAGATAAAGAAATATACATTATAAGTTCAGACTGCTGTAAAAAGATATTTGCATAATCAAAAAACCGATCAAGATAATTTAAATTGTCTACTGAATTAAGTCAAATTAAATTTGCTAAAACTTCAATTTTGTTACATAATTATTTCCATTATAAGCTCTTAATTAAAAATATAAATGATTTATTAATTATCAATTATGGATAACAAAGCAACTGAACAAATACTTCCAGACATCACCAGAATCGGATATATTCATTTATGCAAAAGTTGGATATGCAAGTCTGTTATTTAAAAGTCGCCAATTCGCAGAGGACTTTGGACGCCAATCTCAAGAAAATTAAATTAATTCCACGCTTAGTGGGAATGAGGGGCACATGTCATTAGCAATGGGCAAAAGAACAACAAGACCCACATGGTCTTGAGCACATATCTCTAAGAATATTTCAAAATGATGATAAACTCCATTGTTCCCCTACTTCTTTAGAGACAGATACGAGCCAAGGCGGCTAATATGCAAATTCTTAAACGTTGCATTGGTTCGTAAATCTCAGAGGGCCAAATGACACTTTCATAACTTGAAAATGGCGGGAAGACCTACCGACACGGCCACAGTTAATTTCTCGCTTGATGTTTATCCTACATTATAGAGACGCGGGAACTGGCAACAACATGGAATATTTATGCGATAAAATATCTATTTATATTCAGCAAATGTCTCGCAGCCAATTGCTTCAAAATATAATGGATAAATTAACTTTTAACTGTTATTTGTGTTTGAAAACTGCATTTTATTGAAAATGTGCTTGAATTGTTGGATTATTAACATTGTTTATTCCTGGAAGATTATATAATTCTTAGATACATTTATTAACTGATACATTTACTGATAGCACTTTATAAATTTTTTAAATAGTATATATATTTGATTTTTTTAAAATTAAATTATACATGTAAATCGGCAAACTATTTATAATTAATGCAATAGCATAACCTGATTACATTTTTTTAGATCAACGTTTCATAAATTAAAAGGAAAAAAAAAATTTGGAAAGAAATAAATATTCAATGAAACAAAATTTATTTGCGAAACATATTTCAATGAAATTTATGAAATGAATATATGTAAATTTAAAAGAAATTCTTTACAAAATTTATACGTGTAAAAAAATGAATGAAACACTTTCTGATTACAGAGTTTTGTAATTTGTAATTATAATTTAACTATTTAAAGAGATTACATAGATAAGAAAATAAAAATACGACTTCAGACTAGAGTAAAAATTCATTTGCGTATTCAATGGATAGATAATCATGAATTAAATTACCTATTAAATTAAGTCAAATTAAATTTGCTAACACTTCAATTTCAATACATAATTATGCTCATTATAAGCTCTTAATTAAAAAGAAAAAAAATTATCTGTAAATTAGCAATTATGGATAACGAGGCAACTAAATTAACAAACAAATATTTCCAGACATCACCAGATTGGGAAATATCCATTTATGCAATAGTTGGATATTCAAGTCTGGTATTTAAAAGTCGCCAATTTTAGACGGCAATATCAAGAAAATTACATTAATTGCACGCGTCGCTAAAATGAGAAGCGCATGTCATTAGCAATGGGCAAAAGAACAACAAGACCCATATTGTCTTGAGCATATATCTCTAAGAATATCCCAAAACGATGATAAACTCCATTGTTCCCCTACTACTTCAGAGACAGATACGAGTCAATACGGCCCAATATGCAAATTTTGAAACGTTCCATTGGTATCGTAAATCTCACAGGGCAAAATGACACATCCATAACTTGAAAATGGCTGGAAGACCTGCCGACACGGCTACATTTAATTTCTCCCTTGGTCTTTATCCTACATTATAGAGACGCGGGAACTGGAAACAGCATGAAATATTTATGTGATAAAATATCTATTTATATTCAGCAAATGTCTCGCAGCCAAATGCTTCAAAATATGAGGATAAATTTTAGTCATGCTTTAACTGTTATTTGTGTTTGAGGACTGCATTTTATTGAAAGCGTACTTGAATTGTATTATTATTAGCATTGTTTGTATTGTGGAACATGCTATAAATTCTGAACTACATTTATTTGCAGAATAAAATCAAAATAGGCCTTTATTGGAAAACTTAACAAAATAATTTTTTTTCAAATCCGAATTTTGCAACTAAATTCGGATTTAATTTAATTATATGGTATTATATAATATTTTTTAAATATTTTTTTTTAATTTATGAAATTAATTTAGGTAAAATTAAAGGGAATACTTTTCAAAATATATACATGAAAAGAAATATTTGAAACAGTTTCTGATCGCAAATTTTTGTAATTTGGAATTATAACTTAACTGTTTAAACAGATTTGACAGAAAAAGAAATATATAACATTTTACAATATAGGAGCAAGTGGCCGCTACGCGGCCAATGATCTCCGTAATAATCTACCATAAGAAATATATATTATAAGTTCAGAACTACAATCAAAATATATAATTGCATACTCAATGAATATATAAATATAATTTGAATTGCCTTCTGAAATAAGTCGAATTAAGTTTGCTAAGACTTCATTAAATGCTCTTAATTAGAAAGTAAAAGATTAAATGGCTTATTAATTAGCAACTATGGATAACGACTCAACTAAATTCACAAACAAATATCACCAGACATCACCAGGTTTTGAAATATTCATTCATGCAAAAGTTGAATATGCAAGTCTGGTATTTAAAAATCGTCAATTCACAAATTATTTTGGACGCCAAACTCAAGAAAATTAAATTAATTCCCCGAGTCGTGGAATTGAGGGGCACATGTCATTAGGAATGGGCAAAAGAACAACAAGACTCACATCGTCTTGAGCACATATCTCTTAGAATATTCCAAAATGATGATAAACTCCATTGTTCCCCTACTTCTTCAGAGACAGATACGAGTCAAGACTGCCCAATATGCAAATTCTGAAACGCTCCATTGGTATCGTAAATCTCAGAGGGCCAAATGACACATCCATAACTTGAAAATGGTTGGAAGACCTGCCGACACGGCCACAGTTAATTTCTCCCTTGGTCTTTATCCTACATTATAGAGACGGGGAAACTGGCAACAGCATGAAATATTTATGCGATAAAATATCTATTTATATTCAGCAAATGTCTCGGAGCCAAATGCTTCAAAATATAAGGATAAATTTCAGTCATACTTTTAACTGTTATTTGTGTTTGAGGACTGCATTTTATCGAAAATATTTTTGAATTGTAGGAATATTATGATAAATAGGATAATAGACATATAATATAATTGTAATAATGATATGTTTATTTTTGGAATATGGTACAATTCTTAGAAATGTTTATTTGAGAAAAAATTCAATTCGACCATATTGGAATATTTAGCAATAAAATATTTATTTTTCAAATCTGAATTTTGCATTAAAATCGGATTTAATTTAATTAGATGGTATTATATAATATTTTTTAAATATCTTTTTCAAATTTATGAAAGGAAATTTGTAACGTTAAAAGAAATACTTAACAAAATTTATACTTTACAAAGAAATAAGCGAAACACATTCTGATTACAGATTTTTGGAATTATAATTTAACTGTTTAAATAGATTTGTTACATAAAGAAATTTATATTATAATTTCAAATTGTAGTAAAAATATATTTGCATATTCAATGGATAGATAAAGATAATTTTAATTGTCTACTGATTAAAGTCAAATTAAATTTGCTGAAACTTCAATTTTGTTACATAATTATTCCCATTTAAGCTCTTAATTAAAAAGGAAAAAAATTAAACAATTTATTAATTAGCAATTATGGATAACGAAGCAACTAAATTAACAAACAAATATCTCCAGACATCACCGAAATGGGAAATATTCATTTATGTAAAAGTTGGATATGCAAGTCTAGCATTTAAAAGTAGCCAATTCGCAGAGGATTTTGGCCGCCAATCTCATGAAAATTAAATTAATTCCACGCGTCGTGGAAATGAGGGGCACATGTCATTAGCAATGGGGAAAAGAACAACAAGATCCACATCGACTTGAGCACATATCTCCAAGAATATCCAAAAGACTTTATCATATATTCCAAAATGATGATAAACTCCATTTTTCCCCTACTTCTTCCGAGACAGATACGTGTCAAGACGGCCAATATGCAAATTCTGAAACGTTCCATTGGTATCGTAAATCTCAGAGGGCCAAATGACACTAGAAAATGGCTGGAAGACCTGCCGACACGGCCACAATTAATTTCTCCCTTGGTCTTTATCCTACATTATAGAGACGCAGAAACTTGCAACAGCATGAAATATTTATGCGATAAAATGTCGATTTATATTCAACAAATGTCTCGGAGCCAAATGCTTCAAAATATAAGGATACATTTTAGTCATGCTTTTAACTGTTATTTCGAGGACTGCATTTTATTGAAAAATATGCTTGAATTGTTGCATTATTAACATTGTTTATTCTTGGAAGATGGTATAATTCTTAGATGAATTTATTTTAAGAATAAAATCCAAAAGGGCTTTATTTTAAAGTTTAACGATAAATATTTTTGTTTTTCAAATCCGAATTTAGCATCTAAATTCGGATTTAATTAAAATAGATTTCATTATATAATATTTTTAATAAAGCTTCTTCGAATGCTTTTTTTTCAAAGAAAGCATATTAATCACATAGAAAATTTATTTTAAAGTTTATTTTTCCAAGAAATAAATAATAGAATTTTTTAACTCACTTAAATTTTATAATAAAATTATTTGTTTCAAATCTCATCGATGTTAACTGCAGATTGAAAATAAAATCTACTAAAATTATTTTTATTATATGTTTTCGAAGCTACATGAGATTTCCAACAAAGCTCTTACCATCTGAAAATATAAGGATACATTTTAGTCATGCTTTTAACTGTTATTTCGAGGACTGCATTTTATTGAAAATATGCTTGAATTGTTGCATTATTAACATTGTTTTTTGTTGGAAGATGGTATAATTCTTAGATGCATTTATTTTAAGAATAAAATCCAAAAGGGCTTTATTTGAAAATTTAACGATAAATATTTTTGTTTTTGAAATCCGAATTTAGCATCTAAATTCGGATTTAATTAAAATAGATTTCATTATATAATATTTTTAATAAAGCTTCTTTGAATGCTTTTTTTTCAAAGAAAGCATATTAATCACATAGAAAATTTATTTTAAAGTTTCTTTTTCCAAGAAATAAATAATAGAATTTTTTAACTCACTTAAATTTTATAATAAAATTATTTGTTTCAAATCTCATCTATGTTAACTGAGATTGAAAATAAAATTTACTAAAATTATTTTTATTGTATGTTTTCGAAGCTACATGAGATTTCCAACAAACCTCTTACCATCTGAAAATATAAGGATACATTTTAGTCATGCTTTTAACTGTTATTTCGAGGACTGCATTTAATTGAAAATATGCTTGAATTGTTGCATTATTAACATTGTTTATTCTTGGAAGATGGTATAATTCTTAGATGCATTCATTTTTAGAATAAAATCCAAAAGGGCTTTATTTGAAAATTTAACGATAAATATTTTTGTTTTTCAAATCCGAATTTAGCATCTAAATTCGGATTTAATTAAAATAGATTTCATTATATAATATTTTTAATAAAGCTTCTTTGAATGCTTTTTTTCAAATTTTTAATAAAAGCATATTAATCACATAGAAAATTTATTTTAAAGTTTCTTTTTCGAAGAAATAAATAATAGAATTTTTTAACTCACTTTAAATTTTATAATAAAATTATTTGTTTCAAATCTCATCTATGTTAACTGCAGATTGAAAATAAAATCTACTAAAATTATTTTTATTGTACGTTTTCGAAGCTACATGAGATTTTCCACAAACCTCTTACCATCTGAAAGAAAGTTACAAAAACAAATTGAGGAATAAGAATAATTTGAAGGAGAAAAAAATAATATAGTGTTTAATTTTCTTTGATAGTATTTTCTTCTTCTTCAAATTATTATATTATTATTCAAATTATTCATATGTTGATGCCAAGAATGACCATCACATTTAATAGTCAAGGGAATATATCAAAGTTTGAAAATTCTAGGCATAAATTAAGAAGGACGTATTTCAAATACAATAAGAAGCACAATACAGCTCCATAAGCACGGAAAAATGTCAAAAGTGATAAATGTGAAACTTCAAGAAGAAGGAATTGATGAATACATTACGAGTACTGATAGCTATTGGATATACAAATGTGCTTCAAAACCATACTACAAAACACTTCGAACAAAAGCCAAATTCTCCTGAAAATTCCTTAAGACTAACATTATTAACAAAGCATTTCAAAAGTAAAGGGGCAAAAGTACCATTTTCCGCCAAAATTTGAAATGTAGTTTTATTTGCTTGGCCCTCCTTTTCTGATAATGTCACGAACCCCTATCCAGGACAACATCATGTTCCCAAGTGATAATAGTGTTTAATTTTCTTTTATTGTGAGGTCTTAAAGGGTAACAGCCCTCATTTCGTTTCTTATTTGTGGAAATTCAGAAAATTCCCACCAAGTAGTCTGGCAATTAATACAAGATGCTTATACACGGTTTCAAAATTGCCATTGTGTCATTTGTTTATGCAATGATTGCAACAAACGCTGCCAACGAATTATGAACTTGAGCCCACCTGTGTGCTGACAATGTAGCCATCTGTGTCGAACCCACCATTGGGCTGTAGCGCGTTTAGACTCTCTAAAGCAAATGTTCTTCGTTTAGTTTAACAGATCATTAAATTAAATAAATAATCTTAACTATAATGTAGTTAAAGACATTTTTTAAAGTAAAAGTAGCATGTATACTTTCTTAAATTATCAGTGAGAATTTGGGATCGCTCTTGGTTTGACTGGATTATGAGAGTTTTGTCTATTGACTGCTTTATATTCACTCAGTTTAAAAATTGAATTGGATAGTTTAAGTTTATTTTGAAAAATAGTTGCTTCAGAATGATCAAAGAAGAAAATTATTTTGAAGAAATACTTTTATGATTTTTAAGAACAAAAATCACATAATAGATCTTTCTTATTGATCTTCGAGAGCCATATCCCCTTAATTTTTTTAAAAATATTATTAATTATTTATTTAAAAATGTTAAATCTAAAGCTGTAATTGAAAGGAAACAATTGGACTTAACATTTTAATGCAGTAATTTACAGGTTTAAAATGTAAATCCCACTTTTTTTAAAAGTGTCCTCTCAGTTGGCATAATAGTTAATCAAGAAAACTGTCAGACGTAAAATTTAAAACTACACTTCATTTTTGAAAAATTATTCCTTGAGGAAATAATTCCAGTATCAATGTTTTTATCGAATCTGAATGAAATCAAATAAATATTTGGTCAGAACTTCTTAACTGTTATCCGCCATTGTTTTATCAACATTTCACAAATAAAATAATATGACAGTTTTTGAACAAAAGTCCAAGCTATGTCATATGAAATGGGTAAGTGTTGATAAACATTTTATTAAAACTTTCGAAAGCATCTTATTTAATTCTCTTACCATTTAAAAAAAGAAAGATTGTATTCTATAATTTTATAGATTTTTATAATTTATGAAATTTCACTTAGAATTTTCGGAAATTATTTTTAATTTAAAAAATTTAGTATCCTTCCAAAAATTTTCTTTTGTGTAAGTGTGCTATGTTTATTTACAGCTAACATAAAAACAGTAGTTAATTCCGAAAATAATATAATTACTAATTTTGCGATTGCTTACGTGCGAGATCTTTTTTAGCAAAAATCATTTTAAATAAATTGGTAAAATAATAGTATTTTTTTTTTTTTTTTTTTTTTACAATTAACTGAAGGGCTTATAATTTTGAATATAAATTTTCTTATTTGTTTTAGTTGTTAGAAAATAAGTTGTGATTAAATTTTTATACGTTATAATATTTTGCTTTTTCAACAATAGAAGAAGTAACAAGTTAAATATCTCGTGCTTGCTAAGAATCATATATAATTTTATATGTAGCCATGATAAAACAAACTTGTACTAGTTATTCCCAAAATCTTATTTTTTATGAATAAATGAAGATTATTTACCGATATGGTAGTTGCATAAACTGGATTGATAGTTTGCAAACATAAATGGATTTACAGTGTAACCGAAAATAAATATGGTGAGGTTTCATATATAATGATTACATTTAATTTTTTCTTAACCAAACATAATTAAAATATAATAGAATAAGATTTATGTGAAACAGGAAAATGCTTGCAACAAAAATACTACAACAAAATATATTACTACAAATATATATATATATATATATTACAACAAAAATATAAAGTACTTGTCAAACTCCACGTTTTTAGCAGTTAAAAAAATTCAATTTAATATCCACAAATAAAATGTTTCTATTTGTTCAACGCTCTCATGCACAACATATATATTGATACAGTTTGATATACCATACTTATTAAAAGATTAAAAATTAAATTTTACTACTTTTTATATATCTTCCCGTATTTAAAAATTGTTTTGATTGATATTTATTAACTCATGCAGTTTTCATAAAATGTCTCCTATTTTCATGTAGCATTATCACCATCAAGGTAAATACTCTTGAACACTCTCCTAAATTATCGAATATATGCAACTTAAGATATTAATAGCATCCATTTGGAGAGCATTACAGTACTTAGCCCGTATAATATAATGCCTATTATAGAATCTGTGAGAAATTCGCTCTCTGTTGGGTAAAGTAGCATATGTGGCTCAATTAACCATACCACATCAGACACATTTGTCTCCAATAATTACAGTATATTCAATTTCATGGCATTGTGTTACTCTCTGTACTTTTCAAAAGCTTTCATCTAAATCATTATTTTATGGATGTGTTAAATTATCACCATTTAATTTAAATTTCAAATTACAAATATTATTTAAATAAGATAGTTCCCATGATGTAATTTAATGAATTTTGTGAAAAAAGTATCGAAATGAAGCCATAATTTCAAATGGACATTATTTTTTTAAGATATGCTGTTCATATGAATTCATCATTTTTTATTAACTTATTGATAAGTATAATTATAAATAACTTGATGTGTATTTTAAAAGTTATATATATTTGTATTAAATGAGTTTATATAAAGCTATTTTTGGAAATGCTAGATGAGAAATATATATATTTAAATGAAAGTATTTTGCTTAGAAATTTGAATTACATTAGATTTGCCTATTTTTTTTTTCTTTTATCATTGTTGATCCCATATAGATCTTTTCGGTTATATTCATTAAATTCGTGTTATTAACATTTTTAAATAACTTTTGTTGTAACTAATATTTTCACAAGCGGAGGGATCATTTCCATTGGATGTACGACATCGGGCATCACACTCAAGATACCCCAGTGACTTTTAATTTTGTTTTTTTTCATCTAAACTATAAACCTCTTGCTCGTATTGCTATTTGCGATCTCATTACTTCATGTGTTTTACCTATTTTTGGATCATTCTGTCTCTTTAAGTACTTCCCATTTTTTTACTGTTTTCTTATTAATGCTCAAATCTTCAGATTTATTTTGATTGATTAACGTTATTAGTATTTTGACATTGTGTTTGCCATGTGTGGAGATTCGTGTCCCAGGAAAAATGAATTCTGATGTTTGAGTAGAGATTGGGTTACATGCTTTTAGTCACATATAATGTATGTCTTTTGGCTCTGCTTGTGATAGACGGGCGATAGCTCAGGTGTTTTAAGAACTAGTATATCACAACTATATATATACAAACTGCTAAGGATTCAAGTCATGGATTATTTAGTAAGCATGTCGGAAAGGATGAGTCTAAGTGTAAAACGTGTTGGGAATTAAAATAGACTGGTTATAACTTATGCATCCATGGGGGGAAGGGGACTGTTCGATCTAGGACCTTAACATAGAAATGTTAGATTTCATACGTTCTTTTCTCTAATTCTTCGTACGCTGATGAAGGTCTTAATACACCTCAACTTCATACTTTTTAGAAATCTAGCATTTGATCTACATTCAGAGGCATTTAACCTTTTATATTTAACATTTTAATCTGATAAATATGAACTTGTTTATGCAGAACAACTTAACATTTATAAATATATTGTCACTGCCATAATTATGTGATTCAAAATCTGTAAAATCCTAATTGTCATTGAAAATTTGTAAATTTGAAATCCGGTTGGCGTTTTAGTTGATGCAACTATCCTGCGCAAACAAAAGCTCTTATAAAGACAAAGAATTTGTTTGAGTATCCTGTTCGAATCGAATAGTATAGATCGTTGGATTTCTGTGGCGGTCTGATATCTGAACCAGATTTTCTTTCTTGAATCCTAAATTTCACTATAATACCTAAACCAAGTTGTTGCTTTCATCCGATGATTAACAATTAAAAAAAAGATTCTACCAATGAAGCATCTAATTAAAATACATTTTGGAATTGTGCTACCTAAAACAATAAAGGCTATTTGCATGCATTATTAGGTACAACCAAACTACCTTTAAAATGAAAAAGGATTTCGACATTTTAAGAACTGCTTGTAATAGCAGAACAACATGTTTAAATCGTACTTTAATACTGTATCGGTGCCATCTACATAGTTACTAGTATTTTGAGAATTGCTACTTGGGAAAAAAAAAAGCAACAACGCATTTACCAAATCAAATTTGAAATGAATTACAAAACCAAATTTCACCCTCAAAAATTAACATGACCTTAAAAAGTGCGGCATTTTATAGAAAGAGATGTTTTTTTAAATATTTTACTCCGTCAAAATCGTCTACAAGATTGGAATTAATATCCATTTTTTTTTTTTTTTTTAACTGAGGATTCAGTGAAATACAACGAAAATATACTGTTGTTGACTAACATACTTTTAATTGAATTAAGTTTCGACTAGAAATCTTTGTGGGATGCATAATGGTAAATTTTTAAAATATAATTTAATAAACACAATTTTTATAGTTTTTATACATAATAAAATTTAAATCATCCCTACCGTTAAACTTTGAGAAACATTATACATTATTGGCAACTTGTCCAAAATTGTCCCTAGAGCCAAAAAATAACATATACCTAATCTCAGAATTTCAAAGATTCAAACAGTTCTTAATAAATTAATTCCACTAATGAAACTCAAATAAGCTAAATCCCAAAGCAATTAAAATTACAACGCAAATTATCTCCTAAATAAACTAAACTATCAATTAATTAGGGTTTAATTTAGGATAATGCTTGTTTATCGTAAATGTCATGTTTGATCTGGTTCTACCAATGCATGCTCTGAAAGTATATAAATGCACAAGTATTTCCAAAGCTTTTGAAATCGCATTTTTACTAGTACAGAAAAACTAAACGAAAGACTGCAATATGTATTTGAAACTCCTAAAGAAAACTCTAAATAACTCTGTTTTTTCTAAAGAAAAAGACCCTACTGCGTTTTATCCATTACAACACAATCAGATACAGAAATGCCAGTTATCCTTGGAATTCAGTACTGTCAATACACATACTTATGTGCGGTACACAGAGAATGAATGAAAAACCATCATGGACTGAAGACACTGCAAAACTATTGGAGATTAGTCCAGGAGACGAGGACAAAAAAATGTTCGCCATCTTTCATATGGCCGCCATCTGCTCTCACCAGGCTTATTTTAAGAGACCAATACTTTCATGCGGTATCCCGATGCCTGCTGCGACCTCTTATTTTCAATAGAATCACAAATATCTTCGGCTATTGGTTATCGGATCGTCAGCTATTGCTCTCCTAGTAAACACGAGCCACTCGTTTCGCCGGCAGCGTTCGGGGGTCGTGCACAAACTTAGAATTTATATTCATAAGAATATTTTAAATTGTAGATGGCAGGTTTTCTTCAGTGATGCCATATTTTAAACTAAAAAGATCTTTTTGTAGAATATTCGGTATTGCTCCACGAACATTAGAATGATTTCAAATAATCAAATTTTAGGAATTGCAGAGAAGTACGCTTTAGCATTAAAATCTATTACATCCACAAGTTTCGGATTCGAGTCCAGACGATGCCATGAATGTTTGTTAGTGGTTCAGAATTTACTTTAAACTGTGGATCCCGGTCTGTTTAGCCCTTGTGTGCACAAGATGACCGTAGAGTGAAAACCAAACACATTGATAACAAAGTCGAAGTTCTAATTTCTTCGAATCTTATTTTGCAAAAGTAAGCAAATAATATTTGTCTAGAATATACTGGATTGAAAAAGTGGACATATATAACCTGAATTGTTGGATGTCTGATTACAATTTTATTCCATATGCATTTTTTTGCTTAGTTTTTGTACTTTTTATATAAATCTCGTGATATATTATTACATTTTTCTCTAATTTATCGTTATCATTAAATTGTTTTAAAGTTTGAGGTCAAATTGATCTTAAAACTAGTGAATGTATTGAAGAGTAAGAAAGGAAGGGAAGCATCAGAATAAATAAATGTTCTTATAATTATATGGGAATATCCTTTCATAGTTACGTGCTAGAGTTTATATTAATAAAATAGGATTAGGATTAGTTCCGATTTTTTTTTTTTACTTGGATCACTAATGGTGGCTTGATGGCCAATTGGCGAGTGGCCTTCTCGTTGGTACCACAGGCTTGAGATTCGAATCCTGGAGGTGACATGGATGTTTGCGAATGGTTCGGAATCCAAATTAAACTGTGGTTCCCAGTCTGGTTAGCCCTCGTGTGCAAAAGTGACCATAAAGTGACAACCAAACCCACGGATAACAAAGTCGAATTTAGTTCTAATTTCTTCGTTTCTCATTCTTCAAAACTGAGCAAATAAAATTCCTCAGGAATATACTGAATCAAATAAGTGAATCTATATATCCTGAATAATTGGATGTCTAATTACAATTTTACTTCATGCGCATTTTTTTGCTAACTTTTTTTTGGTAATTTTTATATAAATCCCGTGATATATTATTACTTTTTTCACTAATTTATTGCTATTGTCAAATTGTTTTGAAACTTGAGGACGAATTGATCTTGTTATCCGCTATAATGAAAAACGAGTGAGTGCATTGAAAAGTAAGAAAACGAAAAGAAGCTTTAGAATAAGTTTAAAATGTACTCTTGTACTTGTAATGTAATGTTTTTCTCTTACGTATGTTAGAGTGTATGTTAATAGGATTAGTTCCAATTTTTTTTACTTGGATCACTAATGTTGGCCTGATGGCCAATTGGTTAGCGCTGTGTTCTTTAGTACCATAGGCTTCAGGTTCAAACCCTGGAGGTGACATGGATATTTGTTGATGCTTCGGAATCCATGTTAGACTGTAAGACCGGTCGAATTTGCCTAAAGTATGCACAAGATGACCGTAGAGCGACAAACCAAACCAAAATCACTGATAGCAAAGTCGAATTTAGTTCTAATTACTCCGAATCTTATGTTATTCTTCAAAAGTATGCACATAAAATTCCTCAGGAATATACAGAATCAAAAAAGTGAATTAATATGTCCTGAATAATTGGATGTCTCCTTACAATTCTACTCCATATGCATTTTTTGGTACTTTTTTTTTTATAATTTTCGTGACACATTAATATTTTTTCCAAAATTTATAGTTATCATTAAATTCTTTTGATAATTGAGGCTGAATTGATCTTGTTCTCCGCTATACAGAAAAACTAGTGAAGGCATTGTAAAGTATACTAACGAAAAGAAACGTTAGAATAAGTTAAAAATGTTCTTATTATCATAGATGAACATCCTTCCGTAATTAAGTGTGTGGGAATTTATGTAAATCAGGTGTTGACTGTTGTATTTCTCTGCTATCGATCTAATTTTGTAGATGTTACATAGACTTCCCTCAGGTAAACTACAGTGTCCAAAAAGTAAGATTTGCTTCTGTTTTTATCAAAATAATCCCCGCCGGACACAATGCACTTATGCCCCCTTTTTTTCCAGTCCTCAATGCATGCCAAAATGTCATCGTCTGGGATGACCTTCAAAGCGCGCGGCGATTCACGTTGAATATCTTCAATCGGCTCGAAACAGTGTCCCCGGAGTGGTCTTTTGAGTTTAGGGAATAGCCGAAAGTCGAACGGTGGGAATACGGTGGTTGTGGAACGATATGGGTTTCATTTTATAGCGAAAACGTCACGAAGAATAAATGCAGTGCGAGTTGGCGCATTCAGTGTTTTCGGTACCATTCGAGATTTGTCGCGTTTGAGGACCAAAATGGAATTGAGGGATCTTTTTGAAATTCTAACATCATAAGAAAGATATCTAATTGTAAATCAGTTTGCAAGCACCAAATCGTTAATTTTTGGACATGAACTTCGTCGGTTAAGGTTGATGGTCCACCAGAGGGCTCTTTGTCTTCAACGCGTTCTCTGCCTTCTTTGAGCTGTTTATACCACTTGTAAGCATTTATTTCCGATATAGGAACGCTCACTGAATGCCTTCTGCAACGTTCTGTACGGTTCCGCAAACAAAATTTAATATAAGTTCTTTGCCAACTAATTCAGACATTTCAAAACTCACCGGAATCAGATTTAGCGTCTCACATAGCCAAGCATAACTCAAGCACTAATGAATATTTTGACGTCAAATTTCACACAGATTTCAAGTACAATGCCAGAAACCTAAAAAAGAAAAAAAATTGAAATTCCATAAGCCGTTGGAATTTTAAATTGAAAATTGGTCTTACTTTTTAGGCACGGTAGTAAATAAAACTTTCGGAATCCTAACATTGAAAATAGATCGTCTCGCCCCTCTTGGATAATGAATCAATTTATTTTGCAGTTTCCACAAAGTTTTTAGACCAGCACTCTCCGGATTGCAATGTTACATTGCAATCTGGAGACCACTTAAAACAAACTTTATTCTTTTTAGCAATTCTACTATACCGTGAACAGGCAGTTTTTTTTTAATTGTGGACATCTGGTTAAAGCGTAGTTTCCATTAGTCTTACGTAAAACACATTTAACATTTCTTTTATCTCAAACAGAAATACATTGCAAGCTCTTTTTTGAAATGTGAATTTTGTGATTTATTTCCTTCAAGCCTTTTTAGAATTCCCCCATATCATTCGGACAAATTATATTCAAGTTTGACCTTATCATTTGAAGACAAATAAATATCGCACCAGAGTCTTTGCTGCTGAGGTTTAAAATACCATTCTACTTGTTTGATTTCAATATGAGTTATTCGTGATCCAATAAATTAAAAATTTTATCCGACACAATTAGCTCACATAATGACTTAAAATAATATACTTTACACAACTAACAACAAAACTCAAAAGAAACACCCAACCTTGTCGCGAATCGTACATAACATTCTGAAAGTTATTTTTGTGCCTTACGAAAACTATCGAAAAGTTCCTGTGGTGTTAGTTGAATCTCTTTTAGAACAATAACTTTTAATTTATCGTAATTGCACAGGTCTTCTTCAGACATATAAACCATCAAATTATTTGCTCTCTGACCGAGGACGTTTAAGAAAATTTCGGCTTTTAACTCATCGGATATATAGTTTTGTTCTGCAAGCTATTTCTAAAGATTGAAAAAAATGCCAAATGATTCAGTCTAGACGGAACAGAAATAGTTAACGTTTTAATACTTTTTAGATTAAATATACAATCCATATCTGAATTTCCTTTTGAAACTTCAGTATTCTGAAATGACTCCTTTCGTATATTAGCTACCTTTAGCCCTTTTGTTAATCGCGCAAGCTTAATTTTCGTTTCTTCAACTACTATATCAACTATATATTTCACCAATTCAATATCATTTAGAAAATAATCAATTTTTTTAATTATATTTCTTAAATGGACAATTTTATCATCATCCGGAGCTGTTAAACTTCTGACTGAAGAATTAGTTTTTAATTCGTCCTTCTTTTAGCTCAGAGAAAGCTAACATATTTTAAATGAAAACTAAGAGGAATTACTTAATGAAAATTAGTTCTATCTAAATCGCTGATTTCACAATTGCAACACCCACATTGAATTCAAATTTCTAGTCAGCCACGAAAAACATCTCGCCAAAACGATATTGAAATCACCACTCTTGTTTACATACCGAGAATTAAGTCGCAGAAGTAATTGTCTCCATAGTATAAACACATAGAATCTTAGTAGACTGTAAAACACACTATTCAAAACGTGCCATAAAAGCTACTTTATTGAAACAAACATCAATTCATTAATTATTATATATTGAAGTTGAAATGAAAAATTAAGTCGAGAAACATAATATATGTTAAATAAAAATGTACGCATATATTTCAAATTTATTGTACTTGTTTATTATTGTCTTAAATTGTCTATGTTGACTTTTAACAAACCTAAATTATTCCCTTAAATATTTATCAAGTCATGAAAATAATTTTCACAGAAAGGAAAAAATATAAAATCATTAATTTGAATGAAAGAACATGGTAAATGAATCAAATTTTAAACAATATTATTAAACAGAATAATTAGTTTAATTTCAAGTTTTAGTTTTGCAGTTAAATATTATAATTATTTAAAACAATTTTCAAAGAAAGCTAAAAATATAAAATCAGAAATTTTGACAAAATAACATAATAAAGGAATAAAATTTTAAACAATATCATTAAGCAGAAAAATTAGCTTTTAAATTTCAAGTTGCAGTTAATTATTTTCATATTTGCAGTTAATTATTTGTATTCTTTCTATCGCATTTGTAAAAGTCGTATTGTTTCATATTAATTCAACTCGATAACCATATAAAATTTTATGTGAACTGAATTTATTCTAGGTTTTTATTTTCTAAAGTAACGTTTTGTTTAAATAGAAATGTAAGTTACAATTTATTATGTATTAATTACATTAGCTAAATGTTTAATACCTTGAAAAATTTTGAATTCAAATCGTTAGTATGTATATAATTTGTGAATAATTATTGTTTTGTAGAATCAAAATATTTTATATTAATCAAAAGCTTGATTTTGCTTGAAACTTATTTTATGCTATGATTTAATTTAAGTTCATAACGAAAATATTATATCAAATGAAAATTTTCTAAACAACAAATAATTACTCGATCAAATTATTATTGTATATAATAAAAATTACTTGATAGAGACATAAAATATTACTAAAATGATTTTTTATTTCTAGCTTCAGATAGTATGTATTCATAATATAGTTTACTTTTTATAAAATGCAATTTGATAGAAATTGAATCTCTCTTTCAATCTCGAGAGTAATTGTAATGTAATATTTATTTGATTGTATTTTTTTTCCTTTATTTAAATAAATAATACTACACAATATCAAAGAAAAGTGCTTTCGTATACATAAATTAAATTTCATACATATTAGCATAATTACATTATTTAATGATATGATTTTAATTGAATTTTATAACGAAAATGTCTCATAAATATATCAAATGAAAGTATTCAAATAAACAAATAATTACCCGAAAATTATTTTAGTATATGATATAAATTACTCGATACAAACATAATATATTACTAAAAAATTGTTTTTTTTTATATCTAACTGCCGATAGTAATGTCTTCGTAAGATAATTTACTTTTTATAAACTGCAATTTGATACAATAATCTTCTTGAATCTCTACAGTAATTCTAATATTTTTTTCATTTTCTAATATTTATTGTATTTTATTTCCTTTATTTAAATAAAATAATACGACATAATAACAAAGAAAATATTATATATTATTCAAAAGCTTGACTTTGTTTGACACTTATTTGATTGAGGATTTAATTGAATTTCATAACGGAAATATCATATCAAATGAAAGTGTTCTAATAGCAAATAATTACTAGATAAAATTATTCTAGTATATTATAAAAATTACTCTATAAAATTTATTCCAGTCTATAACAAAAATTACCTATAAAACTATTCTAGTCTATAACAAAAATTACTCTATAAAATTATTCTAGTCTATAATAAAAATTACTCCATAAAATTATTCTAGCCTATAACAAAAATTACTCTATAGAATTATTCTAGTCTATAATAAAAATTACTCTATAAAATTATTCTAGCCTATAATAAAGAATACTCTATAAAATTATTATAATCTATAATAAAGAATACTCTATACAATTATTCTAGTCTATAATAAAGAATACTCTATAAAATTATTCTAGTCTATAATAAAAATTACTCGATAGAAACATAATATATTACTAAAAAAAGGATTTTTTTTATATCTAACTGTCGATATAAAAAATTCATAATATAATTTACTTTTCATAAACTGATACAATGATAAATCAATAAACTGATACAATGATCTTTTCGAAACTAGAAAGTAAGTCTGATGCAATATTTATTTGATTGTATTTTATTTCCTTTATTTAAATAAAATAATACGTGAAAATAACGAAGAATTGCCGAGATTAAATTTCATACATATTTAACATAATTGTATTTTTTTTTCCATTAAGAAAACTTTAATCAAAGAAAAATGTTCATTTATGATCGTTATTATGTTTAAAAAGACTTTTCATTATATCAAATTAATGAATGTGCAATTCATTTGCTCGGAAAAATATTTCTGTGACGTAATTAAAGCTTTCTTTCAATGCAATGCAAAACTTCCTTTCTGAAGATAACCTCAATTAGCAGGAAATCGGATGCAGCTTTCTTTTTACGCATGTTATCCTTTCGCAAATTCACTTCGTTTATTTTATTCTCATGCAAATTAACTAATCAATTCCGTTGAATAAGTACAAAGTATTGATTTCTTTTTTCATCCAAGTTAAAATGATATTTTCGTTCATCTGATAGTAACTTTTCGTTAAAAAAAAAGTTATCATATGCGAAAAAATATTTCCGATTATTTTATTTGATTAAACTAATTTGAGTTTTTTAATTAAGAAAGTTTAGTATATAAAAGTAGTATTGTAGAGAAAAAACTGATTTATTTTCAAATTTGTGATGTAAAATTTAAAAATCTTGTCTGTGAGATGTAGTATTTCAAACAGTGATGACGTTTGCCGACTTTAATTTTGTAGTTTTTTTCGGTTCGAGTAGGCCCTACGTTAGACTCCATATTGTAGGTTTGTGGGTTGGAGTAACTGGATTGTAAGTGGGTGTAGTTGGGTTGAGACTTGAGACACAGGTTTGAAAACACAAAAATCACGCATTTAAAATATTTAACACATTTAAAGAAATATAATTATAGATTCGGGGAAAGATTCCACTTCTAAGCCGAAAACCCCATGCTCGGGTATGCGCGGGATGAGCGTAATATACTTCCTCCGGGTGTGAGTCTGTAGTGCAATTAATATGCAAAGTTGCGTTGAATATATTTTCTCTCGGAATTACAGACTATAAATTAATTTTCTCTGAGGGTGGGCAGATTGCACAGTACTTCCTTTCTGTGAGAATCCCGAGACCTACTGACCATTTCTCCGGAACAGAACAGGGGCGCTTTTGCAAGTGCGTAGGAGAAAGCAAGGTTAATCCCGAGACCTAGGCCATTTCCTACTGGCCATTTCTCCGGAACAGAACAGGGGCACTTTTGCAAGTGCGTAGGAGAAAGCAAGGTTAATCCCGAGACCTACTGGCCATTTCTCCGGAACAGAACAGGGTCACTTTTGCAAGTGCGTAGGAGAAAGCAAGGTTAATCCCGAGACCTACTGACCATTTCTCCGGAACAGAACAGGGGCACTTTTGCAAGTGCGTAGGAGAAAGCAAGGTTAATCCCGAGACCTACTGACCATTTCTTCGGAACAGAACAGGGGCACTTTTGCAAGGGCGTAGGAGAAAGCAAGGTTAAAATGTCATTTCTATGATCTGTAATCAGTTTAGAATGTTGATTGCATATTGTATCAATATTACATCAGAAGAAGAGTGCATAATGTAATAGAATATGAATGCAAATTTATTTAATCAAGAAAAATTTTTATATATTAATATTTTTGAACCTTAAATGTACCTTAATAAATTACAAATCAAATATATTTTAATTCCTTAAATTGAAAAAACATAAATAACGTATTGCATTCAAAGTATCACTTATTCATCATTTTCCTGAACTTTAGAACTCATTCAGAAAGTATACACATTTTTATTGGTTTACAGATTTAATTTTTTTTTTTACCTGACATCGTCTATATCAAAAATAGGTATATGTTTTGCAAATTTACAAATTTAAATTTATATTATGGAATTTTTTATGGGTAGGTGGGGTTGAGAAATTTTTCTGAGAACAATATTTTTTTGTAACTTAAAATTAGTTAATGAAAGAAAAGAAAAAAAAAATCCATTTATGATTGATTACATGAATTCGTCATGTTTTCTTTTCAAATTAAACTAATAGCTAAAGTTTACGTGCAAGTTTTAGAATTCTAATGGTTGAATCTTAATTAGGCTTCCACAGTTTAATTAATGGTTAATGATAATCATTACCGTACTACAATATCGATTACGAACTAATTACAGAACACACAATGTGAACTTGTGGTAGTTACTTGAATTAACATTGTTTCCATGTTTCCAATGCCTTGAAATGTGGAATTTCGCATTACTGTACCGAACAGTTTCGTCATTTAGATAATTAATTGTTTCTCTCGTATATCGATTAATCTTATTAATTATAAAATACTAGCAACATGCCTGTTCTTTGCACGGGGTAAATAAATTTCTATCTTTTTTGTATTTTCTCCCGTTTAGTAAAAGTTAGGGTTATACATGCGTGTGGCCTTCATTCAGTGTTGTTTCATGGTTAAGTTATTTCCCTAAATAATTACCAAACATTTGGCAGACGTGTTTATTCGTGATACGACAGCACTGCACAAATACAACGCATAACAGAAAAAAAAATACATAACAAATATTTACAAAATCATCTTAAAAACACGCTCGCTTAAGTCAGTTTGTTCTTTGTACCCTTTGTACTGCCTGGATTGGTTAAGGTTGACAGTTTATATGGAATCTGGATAGATATTTAGCCCATGAGAGCTCAATCTCCGATATGGCAGGGTAATTACAGTTGAAACAATGAAAATTGCCCAGAATATATTTATAAATATAACATACAATCATAAACAAATAAAAGAAAAGAAAAATATTTTAAAATTAAATTTGCGCGGATGTTTTAAATCATAACTGGGGACGTAAGAGTCAATCTCCTGGATTGAAGTATCTTTTTATGATTAAGAAGCGTGTCAAAAAATTTAATAGAGATGTGTTTAAGGAAATCTTTTAAAGAAGGAATGTTATGCGAATGAACCATTATCAGAGGTAATTTGGCAGATAATGATATTTTGTAAAGTTTCCAGCGTTTTAAAATATAATTTTGCTGCATAGGACCAGACTGGGCAAGCATAAATGAGAATTGGGCGAAGTATGTCAGTATAAAGAATTTTGTAATCCCTGGTCATAGTACAATTTCTATTTATTAGTGGGTAGAGTATTCTGAAGGCAATACGAAATTTGGTGTTCAGAAAATGATGTTTCCAAGATAAATTCTGATCCAAAATAAGTCCTAAATATTTAATTTGACTATTCCGAGGGATAATACTATTGTTGATCATAATCACAGGTTTTCTTTTACATTTACTTCCAATAGAGAAGAAAACAGCTTCAATCTTATCTATATTTAAAGAAATTATCCCTTTGTTTAAACAGCTATTGAGAACTTTAAGGGGATTAGTGAGGGTGATAGCTAAGAATTTAGTGTATTTTGCAGTTAAGAGTTTAGGATTAATTGGGATATCAGCAATAACAAGTAATATAAAAAAAAAATTAAGTCAATTCCTACTTTTTTTCTCACTATATTGCAGAAAGTCCTTTATAAATAACTTTCCTTCATTTTTTAAAGTTTATCTGGCGCCATCAGTTGGTAGATATATTCAACTTAAATCTGAAAAAAACTAAAATTAATTAATTAAATTTAATTGCTGAATTAATATTTGAAAAAAACTGCATTAACATCCAGTGTCATCCACTACAAGTTCAAAAAAAAATTCATTTGAACTTGAGTGGATGAATAAAAAGTATTTTATGAATGATTAAAAATTTGAACAAGTTTATATATATATATAGGGAGAGTGTGAACTAATAAAAGGAATTGAAAAATAGAGAAAAGAAGAGGTGAAAGCTTACTGCCTCGAGCTTTTCACAGCACACCCCCTTTTCTCTTACTTCCGTTGTCGGTCCCAGTCTAACGGACGAAAAAAAAAAATGCAAAGTACAATGTAAGGCTCAATGTAATGATAATGTCCCTGTCCTTGAAAGGCAGATCTATTAACTTTGAATTTTCCCCATCCGCTTTATAATTTGTTATGAGAAGACATGGAGGATCCTTGCTCCTTTCAAATACTGGCCACTGTACCTGCTGTTATATGTATCCGCGGAATGCTAACATGTAAAATTTTATTCTATGACCACATAGTGTTGCCGCAATTTTGGCGAACACTTCTGGTGAACCAGATAAAAATATTGAACGCCGTAGATGAATTTCTCAGAAATCTGGCGGTCTGATAGCCTACTAGCTAGCGCTCTGGCCTTTGGTACCATAGGCTTCAAATTCGAATCCTGGCGGTGGCATTGATGTTTTTTAATGGTTCGGAATCCACGTTAACTATAGGTCCCGGTCAATTACCCTAAAGTGGGCACAAAATGAACGTAGAGCGACAAACCAAACCCCAAACTTCAAAATTTGATCTTCTGAAGGGTTGAACGTAATATTTTAGTATCCGGTGGAAACCCACCTTTATGGTTATTACCCTCCTATTCGCTTTTAACATTTCAAAGTGATTTTAATAAGTTCGAAAACTTAATGCCACTGTTCTGCCATTTATATGATTGATTTATTGTTATTTTAATTATTAATCATGAATTGAGTTGTTCTAAATAAAATAAAATTTTCATTGTTGTGACAATCAGAGAAGTCTGTTGTCAGTGACAGTCTAAATCATTAATTCCGCAGACGTCAGGTTCAAATCCTGGTGATGGCGTGGAGGGTTGTTAGTGGTTCGGAATCCACTTTAAACTGTAGGTTCCAGCCTAACAAGCCCAAAATGTGCAGAAAATAATCGTAGAGCGACTAACCAAACCCGAAATCAAATCTAAGCATTAAGCAATGTTTAAGTATATTATGTTACATATAAAAGATGTACCTTGGAGACTACTATAATCTGCAATTGTGTCTGAAATCAAAATGTTCCCTTGTTACTTGAATCAATAAAATAGTTCTACTGTAGCAGATTAACCAGAGCTAATGAAGAATTAGATACGGAATTAGAAGATTTAGATACAATTTACTGAATACTTGTATTTTATCTTGAAACATACCTCATAGTAAAAAACGATAAAAATTAATATACTTTTTTTTATTGATTTACTTTTATTTTTGCCGCTTTCCTTTTAGCGTGGGGTTTAATATTGTACCGAATTTCGTTAAAATCCGAATCTCATTTTAAATCAATTATCTAAAGATAAAAAAGATTTGACTTTATGTAATACATTTAAGATGTACTATTTATTGATTTTAATGCTAATTATACTTACATAAAGTAATTTCTTTTGATTATTTTTTTTCTCTTTTTTTTTTTTAGAAAGTCTGGATTTAAAATAATTGAAAACCTACTTGTTTTTAATTAAAATTAGTTAGTTTTTGTTTTTTATAGAAAGATGATGGTATAGTAGACGGATTCTAACAAACGAACAAATAATATTTTAATATTTTCTTTTACATATATCAGAAATTCTTAAAGAAATGCTCTTTTTAGAAAACGAAATGAAAAGATATAGATACTCGAGTTTTTAACAAAATTCTGAAATCATTTTTCAAATAGCAATTTAATTTGACCGTTAAAATTTAAAATTATCCATTTGCCTTTTTATGCTTTAACAATCCATGCTATACAGATAAATGTAAAAATAAATGTAATGTACTATACAGAAAAATGTTCGCGTTTAAAAAATGTCTGGATTTTTAAAAAAAATCTTATAGAAGCATGAAAAATTATTGAGATGTAAGCAACTATAAGTTAAGTTTATTAAATACGTATAATTCCGATACTCAAAATTTTAATCTTACTTATTATAATGAGTTTGTAATTTTATGCAATATAATACAATATTTTCTTCTTCAAAGGCGCACCAGCCCTTTAGTAAGCCAAGGATGTTTCATTTTTACAGGGTAGGATTGTCATCTTTACACCTAAATCTCTACAGTCATATTAGAAAGGGACCTATGGTTGATAGTGGATTCCGAACCACTACAAAAATCCGTGCCACAGCCGGGACTCGAACACAAAAACTGTGGCACAGGGCGTCAGAGAGCTAGTCCCTCGGCTTTTGGGTCGAAATACAATATATTGCTGTACTTAAAATAAACTTCATCAAATAAGTTGCCTTATAAAGTAATTTATTCTTATTGAATTATATTCGTGAAGAACTCCGTTTTTAATTATAAATAAAATGTAAATTACGTATAACAAAAATTAATAAAAATTATAATACATAGTACATTATAATACATAGTACGCTTGGTAAAATTGCGCTAACCTGCAGGACTGTTTAGTATACTACTTAAAAAACTATTTTATGATAGTATAATATAATTGCTATATTAAAAGAAATTATAATGAAATTCAAAAAGCAATAACTTTTTTGCAGAAGTAACCATATATTTCACTTTAATTCTTCTTAACTTAATATTTTGTTATGAGCACAGCTGTACAACTATATAATTTTCTGTTTAATTATCTTTGGACTTTTATTTTTCACGAATGTTTACCATCAATTTTATTTTTAACTTATATTTCTTTAATTCTACATGTTTGAACATAATTTAATTTTCTCCATAATGAAAAAGTAAACACAAATTTTTAACTCCAGGTGTTTATTATTTGCTTGAACATTTCGTTAACAGTATATTAAAAACGTTAATTATATTAAAACGTTTAATATTAAATATCTTTTTATGGTCTAATATAAATTGTTGAAATTGCTTCAGAAATTTTTAAAGTTATCTTTTAGGATGTTTTGAATTTAAAATTTCATGTCTGTACTTATTAATTGAAAATAATAATAAACTATTGTAATAAAACTTTTAAAAGATTAATAATATGGTGAACTCCAAAATATAAAAGCAATTGAAAATAAACATATGGATAAAATGTTAACAAAAGAATAAGGGGAATTTAATTAAAAATTTTATTTTCTTTTATGCTTCTCAGACAACGCTATAATTCTTCTTCCTCAAAAAATAGATAATGATTAAGATAATGTTGTTTAATTATTTACGAAATTTGGTTCTTAGCTTATCTTTTTCATGTTTACATTAGTTATTGCTCCACTTATATTTGTTAGACTTGCTAGGAACTTTGAGAACACCGGCAATTTTCCTAATAAAATATACATAAATGCATTAGCTTTATTATTGTTTATTATATATATACATATATAATAAACAAGTGAATATAATAGAGAGTATGCTTCTTAAATTTATGAAGATAATTAACTTTCTTATTGCAATCATAAATTTTCATTTCAAAGGAATTCTCAAAAATGAATTATATTAATATTTAAATGCATTATACAATTTAATACATTCCTGGCTTTTTTATCTTCTAAATATCAGGAATAAATGAATAGTTTATTTTTAATTTATAAAAAAGTCTTGTTTTTGTAAAGTGCAGCATTTATTATAAACTGAAATGCGTAAATAATCATGAGATATAATAATAAAATGAGATGATGAATAATATTATATGTTGAGAAATGAATAATATATGTAATTTTCTCATTTTTTTAATTATAATTTTATGCTCTTCAATTCATTTCTTGTAATTAATGTTCATGTTTTTCATAATAATGCATTGTAAATATTTTATAAAAACTGTTTTTTTATTTTATTACGTAATAAGTTCCCATGGACTCGAGTGGTGCTTACGTATGAAATATTATTAAAAGAATTATTGCTTCTTTATTTAATTTTTAATTACATTAAGTGTTTTTATAGTAGTTTTTTTTAAAGATTATGAAAATTATAAAAAATATTAAATTTTTTTTTCAATAATTTTGCATTAACTTTTTATCTAAAATTAATTAAACTATCATTAATTATAATCACTTCTTTTTGCAATAAATTAATTTCATAGAATATTTCCTTAATTAATCTATATTTACCTCCAATTTTCTTTGTCTGTCAACTTCTCCCATTCATAATCAATAATATTACAAAAAAATTAAAAAAAACTAAAAAAAAAAAAAAAAAAAAAAAAAAACAGATAACTACAATAAATATAATACTGTAAGAAATACCTGAGAAATATGAAATAGGTTTTCTTTAAAATATGAAAAAAATTTATATTTGCGTGTTTGGAACAGAAAAAAAAAAACTTTATGAATTTATTTGAAAATGTAATTATATAAAATCCTGCTTTATTACATATCTTTAAGAAAAATTAAAAATAATAACTTTTCATAAATGTCATAGATTTTCAATAATGCTTTGATTTGATTAAATCGGAATGGAATAAGTCAACTTCGTATTTTGTATTAATTTTATTTATTTTTTTTTTTTTTTTTTTGAAGTACATTTTATTTGCTATACTACAGAATATATTGATATTGTTAAGTAACTTACTGTTTATTTTATTTCAAGCATATTTAAATACCTTCCGAGCTTATTCAACTAACAATTTGAGTTAACTCTTATTAAATTATTTCATGCCACCATATTTTATGCTTTACCATAGATTAAAATATATAAAAAAAAAAAATATACTAAATATTTTTAAGCAATTTATCACATATTTAAATTTTCTTTAATTCATGGAAACAGAGATTTCAACATTTTTCATATCTTTAATAATTTTGTTAACCAAACACGCATTTTTATGTTTGTCTGCACATATGTTTAGATCCTTAACAAAACGTGTAGACACTGCCTATCATACAGTCAACTTACACTATTACATCATACATAAGCATTCTGTTCTTGTATAGTAAAATCCAAAACCTGCATTGTGGCAGATCTCGTGTTGATGCATGTTACATATTTTGCATTGTATACAAACACCTCATCTATACAATATAGTGTACATAAACCAATGAATTTTAACGGTATAATCCTAATCATCAATAGGACATAATGTTTATATCAAGTGGACAAAATGATATAAACATAAAAAGCAAGAGTTCATAATGTTTATATCAGGAAGGCATAATGACATAATCATAATAAGCAAGAGGTCATCATGTTTATATTAGGAAGACATAATCATAATAAGCAAGAGTTCAATGTATATATCAAGAGAACATAATCATAATAAGCAAGAGTTCAATGTATATATCAAGAGGACATAATCATAATAAGCAAGAGTTCAATGTATATATATCAAGATGACATAATCATAATAAGCAAGAGTTCAATGTATATATCAAGAGGACATAATCATAATAAGGAAGAGTTCAATGTATATATCAAGAGGACATAATCATAATAAGCAAGAGTTCAATGTATATATCAAGAGGACATAATCATAATAAGCAAGAGTCCATAATGTTTATATCAGGAAGACATAATGACATAATCTTAATAAGCAAGATTTCAAAATGTGTAAATCAAGACGACATTATGACATAATCATAATAAGCAATAGTTCATAATGTATTATCAAGAGATGTATATATCAATATATATGCATAATGTATATATCAATAATGGCATAATTATTATCAAGAAAAAATGTTTATACATATTTTCACATATTTAAATCTGACAAAAGGTTTGTTATTTTGTTTGTAAAGGTTTTTGTTTGTGTTTTGTAAAGGTTAATATATTACATTGATATATATGCGAAATATTAGATGGCATAATTTACACACAATAGCAACATCTTCACCCTGTTTGAATTTGTACAGAAAAAAAATGATACATCCTGTGAATGAGATGGAGAGATACCACCTCCAACAACTGTCATCTCACTCAGAAAACCTCAATCATCATCCGGAATAAAAATTACGTTACACATGTAGCCCAGCACGTGACGTGGATTAGGCAGTGGGTTGGCCTTTCTGTTCTGCTATCGGAAATACGTGATGTACATTCTGCGAGATTGTTTAGGAGTTGGAGGTGCTTATTTAATAATATGTAAGACGTCCTCGAAGGAATCTTTGTATTCTTGCGCCCTAGACGTCTTATTCGCTGATAAGAATCGCAATCTCGTGGGGGCTTTTATGATTTCGTACAAGAAAAAAGAAGTGTCAATTAACGTTTAGTTATGCTTCATTGGAAGGCGATGTCCCTTTTGGGAAAAGAAATTGAACACAAATGCTTGTGGTTAGGAATTGTATTGTTCGTTGCTGTACTAAGGTTTCGAAAGATGCTTTGAATTATTGAAGAGTTCGTATAATACTTAGCATATTTTTTTTCAAAAGTCAGTAATTATAGATGGTTGGTTTTTTTATGCTTAATTTCATTTTGATATCGTAATCCAGTACTTTTTGTACAAGAAAAAGAAGTGTCAATTACTACTGTGTCTAAAAAGTAAGATATTTTCATTTTAAAATTACCGGGCCTTTGGAATTTCATTTTTTTTTCTTTTTTAGGTTGCTGGCACTGTCTTTGACATCTGTGTTAAATTTCAAGTCAAAGTATTCAATAATGTTCGAGTTACGCTTGGACTTTGTGAGACGCTAAAACTGATTCCTACGATTTTTTTAAATCTCTGAATTAATTGAGCCAAAAACTCGCATTAAAATTTGTTTGCGGAAATGTATAGAATGTTGCAGAATGCATTCGATGAGTATTCCTATATCGGAAAGAAATGCTTAGAAGTGGTATAAACAGTTCAGAGGTAGGCACTTTTCCTTTTGGGAACAGAAATGCTGTGAGTGGGAATTTCATTGTTCGTTGCTGTACTATGCCTTCGAAAGTTGCTTTGAATTACTGAAGAGTTCGTATAATATTTAGAATATTTTTTCAAAAGCCAATAATTACAAAAGATCATGTTTAATTTCATTTTGATATCGTATTCAGTCTTACGATAGGATATTTTCAAAATTTCTTTCTAAAGTTTTGAATGAAAAAGCACATATTATAATTCAATGCTTTTCACCAGCTTTGGATTCAGTCTATAATTCTAAAAATTTGTCTTAATAAAATCGTCTTAAAAATATGTTTTCTTTGTACCCTCCGTACTACCTAGAACTCTTCACTCCACACCGCACAGTCCATTTTCTATTTCTCCCTCTCTCATTCTGGTTCCAAAGTTCAACAGGCGAAAGAAAAAATTCGAACGTAAAGTCAACCCTGTCCTTGAAAGGCGGATCTATTAATCTTGAACTTTTCTCCATCCGTTTTATAATTTGTTATGAGAAGTCATGGAAGATACTTACTCCTTTCAAAAACTGGGAATACTCATTTCCCTGTGGTTATTTACAACCGGTGAACGCTGACATGTAAAATTGTATTCTAGAATCATATAGTGGTCCTCAATTATGACAAACACTCCCGGTAAAGGTGTGTTTCAACCAGATTTTTAATATTGAAAGTAGTAGAATATCAGTTTCTCAGAAATCTGATCATCTGGCAAGTTGGGCGTGATATTTTAGTATCCGGTGGAATTACTGAAGAGTTCGTATAATACTTAGCATATTTTTTTCAAAAAACAGTAATTGCAGATGGCTGGCTTTTCATGCTTAATTTCATTTCGGTAGCGTATCCAGTGCTTCGATAGGATATTTTGAAATTTTTTTTAAAGTTCTGAATAAACGCATATTAGAATTAATGTCTTTCACCAGAGTACAAGTTAAGGCCAGGTATGCGTGTGATCTTGATTCAGTGTTGTTTTATAGTAGAAACTAAATTATTTCTTAAATTAATAACCAGATGTCGAGCTGTCATATTTATTTAAAATTGCAAAGATAGCACTGAACAACTGCAACGTATAATACACAAAACAAAATTATATAACAAATATTTACAAAATCATCTTGAAAGCAAGTTTGTTTAAGGGTCTTTGTAGACTCTGTAACAGCTGGGCTGAAAGGTTCGTGGGCTGACACATAGATGGCCCTACTACTATTAAATCTATATGATTTTTAGTTAGCCCGAACCTTCAAAAGATACATGTATAAATTTGACAGCTGTTGCACTATTAGTATGTGAGTTATAGCCTTTTTAGTGAAGCGACTTTTGTTAGTTTGTAAAAATGGATAAAAAGGAATTTCGTGTGTTAATAAAGCATTGCATTTTGGAGAAAAAAATACTGTTAAAGCCAAGGCTTGGCTTGATTAACATTATTCGGACTTTGCACCAGAAAAATCAACTTAGTGAACAATTAGTGAAGTTATAGCGTGTTTAGTGTTCATCACGTGCAGTCCACTGGGCTGACTGTCGATTGGAGTCCGGCGTGAAATGATGGAGCCATGTTTCATGCATTGTCACATATCGACGCAAAAATTCGGGTTTATTACAATTGAACAGCTCCATACACTGCTTAGAATCATCAATTCGTTGTTATTTTTGGTCGATCGTGAGCTCGCGCGGCACCCACTTTGAACCGACCTTTCGCATATCCAAATATTCATTTGCGATATGTCCAACATGTTCCTTTGATATCTTTAGGGTCTCAGCTATCTCAATCAATTTCACTTTACGGTTATCAGAAATTATTTTGTGGACTTTTTTGATGTTTTCGTCGGTAACAGCCACTTTGGGGCGTCCACTGCGTCCATCGTCCTCGGTGCTCATTTCGCCTCGTTTAAGTTTAGCAAACCACTTCTCTACTGTTAATTTTTTTGGTTCCAAGTCCGAATAATATTTATCAAGCCAAGCATTGCCTTCAATAGTATTTTTTTTTTTTCGCCAAAAAGCAATGCTTTTTTAATTCCTTTTTATCCATTTTTTCAAACTAACAAAAGTTGCTTCACTAAAAATGCTATAACTCGCATACTAATAGTGCAACAGTTGTCAAATTTATCTTTGAAGGTTAGGGCTAACTAAAAATCATATGGATTTAATACTAGTAGAGCCATCTGTGTGTCAGCCTACGAACCTTTCAGCCAACGTTTGGTTTGGGAAGGCATGGTGGATCCTTACTATCAGCTTGGTTTCCAGAATTACAGACTGAATCCCTTTTCTTAATAATTTTGAATTGCTTTATTAAAATTCATAATCATATAAATTATCATTTTTTAAAATTTTTCTCCTTTTATATTTCACAAGCGAAATATTTTGTCAAAATATCTTCTGAATAAGGATAGTTTTCCATAATTTAACACCAAATATTTAAAAAAAGAACGCTTTTTCATTTTATGAAGTTGATATGTAGTGGATCTAAGAACAATAATGCAATAATACTAACTTTTTAAACTCAACCAAGTAAACCAATTTTTTAAATTCTTTATTAGATTTAAAGTTGTAAAATTCATGATGTGCAATAGTGTGAGATATTGTACGAACATTGCAATAAAAATAATATATTCTAACTGAGTATGTAATTGAATTAAAAATATGTATTATTGAATAATGAATTCAAAGAAATTAACTACAATATTATTAGAAATAGAGTTTTACTATGTACTATATTACCAGTATTTGTTAATTTGATTCAAAAATGGAGTTGTTAAACAATGAATAAAATGAACATCATTGTTTAATAATTCCATTATTCAAATAATTTGAATATGTATTTTCTTAAATAAAATGAAGCATAACTAATATGAATGAATTAATTTTTATAATTTTTATAAGCGTGTAATAGTGAAGAAGTAATTTGTTTGTTTTATAAAAGTTAAAATCGGATATAATAATATATCGTGTGTTTTCATCATGCTTCGAAAATTCCAAATAAAAATTTTATTAATTAATATCAATTTCACTAAATTATTATAACCAAGCACTCTTATATAGTCAGATAAAAGATTTCATAATTTTGTAAGCAAAATTAATAATCCTCGAAATATTAGAATGAGACTGTGCATAAAAATATGAGAATGAATAATTAATAATAAGAGAATGAATAATTAATTCAAGTAGATTACTTTCGATATTCATTTAACACAGCCAATTTATTTTTATAGTTATTTTTTGTTTCGTTTTTCAACTCGTTTTCATTAATTCGGTATACCATAGAAGCCATTTTTTGTTGAGTAAATTATTACTTGTATTAAATAAGTAAATATTCCCAAATTTTCAAGAGAAATCAGTGGAGTATTTTAAATATTTTATATAAGACTCGTCGATGCATTTAAAAATTCAAATGTTAATTAAGGCATTCTACAAAATCAACAATTTATTTTCTATTTAGACTGAATTACAGCATCAAAATAAAATTAATAGTATGTAAATTATTTAAAGCAATATGCACTTTTTTTGTTAAGTTACAAAAAAAAAAAGGACAAACTTTTCATTGAAATTTGCATTATCTTCATTATCTATCTGCATTATCTTAAAAAAAAATTTTAATTTTTCATCGAAATTTAATTTAATTTAAATCTAAAGAATTTCATTTCCTTAACATGATATTGAAAAGATTATTGCTTACAAAAATTTGTAAAGAACCAATAGCCAGATACAAAAATTTAATTAAATAAATTTACAATATTGAAATATATATACTGTATTAATTAAATATATTTGCTGGTAAAATAGTACACACAATAGTATAAAAACAGTTCTGAATGAATTTAAAATCACTAATATTCTTTTCAATATGCAGCAGCCTAGATAATTTCATATTCATATTCATTCTGTTCAATATATTTATTTTCTGTAAAAAAATATTTTATAGAAAATGCAGAAAGGATTCCTTTGAATCCTTGATGCCTTGATTGAAGGATGTTATTTGAAATAAAATTGTTCAACATTGCTTTTATTTTTAACTAACTATTTTTACTTTTTTTCAATACTGCTTGACAGGTTTAGTCAAACATGGTTTATTGTATGAAAAAATGTAAATTATTTTGTAAAATCAATTGCTAATGTTATGGTTCTATTTAGGCTGTATTACAGCATAGAAATAAAATTAATAATATGTAAATTATGTAAAGAAGCGTGCATTAATCTTGTTGAATTACAAAATACAATTATTAAAACTTTTCATTGAAATTTGCATTATCTTCAAGAAAACTTCAGATTAAATTTTTCCTCTAAATTTAATTTAATTTAAAATAATTTCATTTTCATAACATGATATTGTATAAATTAATGCATACAAAAATTTGTAAAGAACCAATAGTCAGATACAAAAATGTAATTAAATAAATTTACAATATTGAAATATATATATTGTATTAACTAAATTTATTTGCAGGTAAAAAGTAACACACAATAGTATAAAAACACTTCTGAATGAATTTAAAACAATTAATATTCTTTTCAATATGCAACAGCCTAGATAATTTCATATTCATATTGATTCTGTTAAAAATATTTATTGAAGAAAAATATTTTATGCAAGATGCAGAAAGGATTCCTTCACATAAACATTAACTATCTTTAAAAGTATATCTATAACTCCTTAAACTAATAAACCCCACTTCTTTACCCTAGTACGTAATAAACAAATAAAGAGCAATATTTATATTCCTTCCATCATTTTCTTTTGATCGCATCTTTATATTTACCCAGACAAGAGATACTTATGGTAAATATTTTATTTTTGATGCTAACTTTTAAAAAATACCGATCAGAAACTCTTTAATTTAAACACGTTACGCTAGATTTATAATACTGACATTTACAAGGGGAAACAGCTGTTTAATTCGACAAGCAGTCTTAGGTAAAAAATTTAACAAGACCTGAAATATTATTATTAAGTTTATTCTCGTAACTTTATTTTGATAGGTGTTATTTGAAATAAAATTGTTCAACATTGCTTTTATTTTTAACGAAGTAATTTTATGTTTTTTCAATACTGCTTGACAGGTTTGGTCAAACATGGTTTATTATATGAAAAATGTAAATTATTTTGTAAAATCAATTGCTAATTTTATGGTTGTTATGCTGAAATTTTTTTATCTTAAAAATAAGCTATGATCTGATTAAATATTTGTGTATTATCTCATTAAAAATATATATTTTTCTTTTTGTAATTTTTTTAACTGATTATTATTATTTTTTTTTTAAATCCTCATAGAAAAATTTTCTTTCAATTTTAATTATGATTACTATCATAGTATATTACAATAACGTAACAAATTATTTTTTATAAAAATGTAATTTATTTTTTAAATGTAATTTATTTAATATTTTGTGGAAATTGGTAGTTATGTTCAAAATTTAGAGGAAAAATTTAATCTAAATAATTTCATTTTCATAACATGCTATGGAATAGATTAATGCCTACGAAAATTTTCAAAGGACCAAATAATCAAATGTAAAAATTCTAACATTATGGTAGTGAATTATATGTAATAAAATTTATTTGCTGACAAAATACACACATTAGTTTAAAAACACATTAGAATGAATTTAAAATCATTAATATTCTTTCCAATATGCAACAGCCAAAAACCTGTTAAAAATATTTATAAAAACGCAGGAAGGATTCCTTCGTATAAACATTAACTATCTTTAAAAGTATTTCTATAACTCTTTAAACTAATAAACAACTTCTTTACCCTAGTACGTAATAAGCAAATAAAGAGCAATATTTATATTCCTTCCATTATTTTCTTTTGATCGCATCTCTATATTTACCCAGACAAGAGAGACTTATGGTAAATATTTTATTTTTGATGCTAACTTTTAAAAAATACCGATCAGAAACTCTTTAATTTAAACACGTTACGCTAGATTTATAATACTGACATTTACAAGGGGAAACAGCTGTTTAATTCGACAAGCAGTCTTAGGTAAAAAATTTAACAAGACATGAAATATTATTATTAAGTTTATTCTCGTAACTTTATTTTGATAGGTGTTATTTGAAATAAAATTGTTCAACATTGCTTTTATTTTTAACGAAGTAATTTTATGTTTTTTCAATACTTCTTGAGAGGTTTAGTCAAACATGGTTCAGTTTATGAAAAATGTAAATTATTTTGAAAAATTAGTTGCTAATATTATGGTTGTTATATGGACTATTTTTTTTTATCTTAAATATAAGCTATGATTTGATCAAATAGTTGTGTATGGTCTCATTAAAAATACATTTTTTTTTTTCTTTTTATAATTTTTTTTAACTGATATCTTTTTTAATTCTCATAGAAAAATTTATTTCAATTTTTATTGATATGATACTAAATTACATCAGAAAAACAAATAAAATTTTTATTAAAATGTATTTTATTTAATTTTTTTTAATTGTAATTTATTTAATCTTTTTAATTGTAATTTATTTAATTTTTTTAATTGTAATTTATTTTAATTTTTATTAAAATGTAATTTTTTTAAATGTAATTTTTTTTTTCAATCTACTTAACAGGTTTAGTCAAGATTTCTTATATGAAAATTTAAAAATATTTCGTAAAATTAACTGCTAATGTTATAGTTGTAATACAGAATTTTTAGCTTAATTCAGGAATAAGGTATTATTTAACCAAATAGTTGTACATTGTCCCATTAAAAATATTTGTTTTTAATTTTCTTTTTTTTTTTTTTTTTTTTTTTTTAATCCTCATAGAAAAAAAATTTTTTTTTCGATTTTTATTGTGGTTTTTATGATAGCATTTTATAACAATGTCAACTGGAGGAGAATAATTTTTAAATTTAAAACATTATTCTAGATCAAATTATTTCACAACATTAATGATGTCAATATTATCAAATTATATTGATAATATGCATATTAAAAAATATTATTCAATTAAGAAATATTTGTTTTTCTTTTAATTATCTTTTGATTAAATTTCTTATAAAATAAATAATTAAAAATATAATTTTAAATATCTTCCATTGGCATTATAGCATTTTTTTTCTCACGGAAAAGTTTTAGCATTTAATTCTCAGGAGAGAGGAATGCATGTTATTTGATAAGTACTATATATAATAAACCCATCATTCAACCTTGACAGCAGACGAGCTTTATTTTGGGTAGTTATACACTGACTACCAATAAGTATTTGGACACCTGTGATACAAAAGAAAAACGAACTTCATTTAAAATCAATAGTTGGTAGAGCCTTCACGAGAGGCAATTACAGCGTGAACACTCCGGGGCATACTTTCCACAAGTCTTTGTATGACAGCTAGTGGTATTTTCTTCCACTCGGCTTGGAGAAGAAATAGAAGTTCCTTCACCGATTTTGGACGGGTAGTGCACCCCTGAATTCGGCGATGCAACGCGTCCCAGAGGTTCTCGATAGGGTTGAGATCTGGGCTCTGGGCAGGCCAGTCCATTCGATGAACTCCATTGGCACCATACCAAGCCTTGGTTAACGTCGAAACATGGCAACTGGCGTTGTCGTCCTGAAAGTAACAGGGGTCCAACCCGTAAAACTGCCACAACGTAGGAAGCACATTGTCATCCAAAATAGTGCAGTAGGCATCGGCGTTGAGCTTACCATGAATGGGGACCTAGGGTCCCAGTCCATACCAGGAGAAACACCCCCAGGTCATAATTCCACCTCCGCCGAACTTGACTGCTGGTATAATGTATTCTGACAGGAGACGTTCTCCAGGCAGACGCCAGACCCAGACCCTGCCATCCGAACGGTAAAGGGTGAACCTTGATTCGTCACTCCAAAGAATCCGTTTCCACTGATCTACAGTCCAATTTCGATGTGCTTTGCACCACATTAACAGAGTAGCGCGGTTGGACTTTGTGATTAAAGGCTTATGGGCAGCAGCACGACCATGAAAACCTTGCAGATGTGCTTCCTTACGGATGGTATTCATTGCAACAATACTCCCGGATGCCCGTTGAAACTCCTTACGGATGACGGCCATCGGTTGGGTGCGGTTCTTCCGAAGTTCTCTGCTGAGCACTCGTTGGTCTCTATCTCCCAGTTTCGTTGGTCTGCCGACTCGGGGCTCATTCCGATAATCACCGCTCACCTTCCACTTCTTAATCACATAGGCCACTGTCGATTTTGGGTACTCCAGATAGCTAGATATGTCCCTTAAGGATAGGCCACATTTGTGATACCCGATAATTATACCTTTCTCGAAATCAGAGAGCTCCGAACTGCGGGGCATCTTGCATGCGATTAATGACGATGCTGTTTCCCGCACGATATATACCGGCGGAGTCCGTGACGTACCTCAGGACCGCAGATATCGTCATTTGCATGGGTGTCCAAATACTTATTGGTAGTCAATGTATTACATTTAATTAGTGTTTTGTACAAATGAGAACAACCTGTCACTCAAATCAGATAGCAGATAATTGGCGTCATGGATAATATGACCTCATGAAATTAGCGATTGTCTACGAGACCTTCACAGGTGGAAACAACTACAGATGGAATATGAACTATACCATGAGTTGTTCCACCGTGATTGGTGATAGACCACGAGCTGAGATGAGAAGAGAGGGAAACTGACCCCCATCTTTAATTGTCTTTAAAGGACGTTTTTCTGAAGCAGAGGGAGAATTCTGCGACGAAAGGTTTCTTTAAAATTTTATTTTTTGTTAAGTGACTGAATAGGCCAGAGTTTCCGCTTGTTTTTCAATGTGAATCAATTGTGGTTTCGTTTATCACGTCGTGTGATAATTAAGGTCTGCCGCAGACCAAGCAATTAGGATCGACGTAGATTGAGAACTCTGAAAAATCACCGACCTTGCAGTGAAATGTACATAGTATGTAATCGTGTACTTGTGATCAAATTTTATTTTTAATCTTCATTTCTTTGTATAATATATCATTATTTGTATATATATTAGAGCTTGTAAATAAAAATTAAGTGTTCCTATGAACTTGAAATCGTCTTCTTGTAGCCGTAATAGGCCTAATATAGGTCGAGACGTTATAGTATATTTTTTGTCTTTTCATAAAATTATTTTCATTTTTACCGCTAGATTAAACATATAATTTGTATAAACATACTAAAACGTTTATTTACAGATAATATAAATTACTTTAAATCATCTTTCTTTTTTGTTCCTTTCCGTTTCTTCCTTTCTTTAATAATTTTTCCTTACATCAAAGTAAAGCAATATAATTATTGAATAAGGTTTAATTTTATTTAATCGCTGAATTTCAAGAATAATCTAGACAATTAAGCTTTAAAAATTTATCAAGAACAGTACATCCCCCGAAATTACACTTCGTCATTTCAAATAAATGACAATATTTCTGCCATTTGTCACATCCCAATGAAGTCCACCCAATGTGGGAGAGCCACGCCTTTCTCCTATCGCTATTTGACATTTATTTCGTTTGATGATACTACAAGAAGATTGAATGGAATCCTGATCGACCTTTTTTTTTATTCTTTGGAGGCTTTTGTTACATGTAACTGTAACTGTGCTCAAGGACTTCTTTAAAGGTTCTATGTAGTTGTATTCTTCGTTTAGATGATATAGATGTTTCATTATTTTGGACATACCTCGTTTAAAATTCGGGTAAAATAATTCATTGGATATATTTAAAAGTACTAATATTTAATGGAAATAATAGTGCTTCTTTGGTTCCTAAAAATGTAAACGTTTGGAAACATCAATAAAAATTATTATTGTTTTTATAAAACTCCATTTTATTATTTCAATTTAAATAACTGGACTCTTAAGAGTTATAAAATTAAAGAGTTAAATTATATAACGCAATGATACAGAATAATCAAATTCGGCGTAAAGTTATTAATATCTCTTTAAATATGCATAAATTAGTTTAAATCTAAAAACAATGATTTAGGTGGGCTTTTTAACGAAATTTTAGAATCAAAATAGTAACTTCATTTAATGATTTTGATTTTTATAAAAAAAGTGTTATTAGTTAGAGGCATGGATTTATAGTTAATTGCTGAAATTAATAATTTTATTACCATACCCATGTAGTATATTGTAAAAATTCAAAATAGTGTATGGTAAAAATACTATATGGTATGTGGTAAAAATACTACATGGTATTTGGTAAAAATACTACATGGTATGTGGTAAAAATACTACATGGTATGTGGTAAAAATACTACATATGTGGTAAAAATACTATATGGTTCGTAAAAATACTACATGGGATATGGTAGAAATACTACACTATGTGGAAGAAAGTGACGGGACACGACACTATAACGACATAAACCCATATTTATTAAAATTAATAGGAGGTAGGGCCTCCTTTGGCTGCGATCACAGCTGCAACCCTTCTGGGCATGTTTTCCACTAAATTAGCCATAGTGGCAAGAGGAATTTCCTTCCAAATGTTTAACAGGAAGTTCCATAGTTCAGGCTTGCTTTTGGGGAGTGGGGTGCAGGCCCACAACCGACGGTCCAATTCGTCCCAGAGATGTTCAATTGGGTTAAGATCAGGGCTCTGCGCCGACCACTCCATGCGTTTAACGTTGTTGTTCACATACCAATCAACAGCCCTCCTTGCAACATGACATGTTGCGTTGTCGTCTTGATACCAGCAATCATCCATACCGTACGTTGCCCACAAGGTAGGAAGGACATGATTGTCGAGAATATCACAGTATCCACCGGCATTCCTCGCACCATCAACCTTCACCAGTGGGCCAGCCCCATACCAGGAGAAACAGGCCCATATCATCAATCCTCCTCTACCAAACTTTACAGTTGGGACGACACACTCGGACAAAAGGCGTTCTCCTTGTAAACGCCATACCCAAACACGTCCATCGGAACGGAAAAGGGTAAATCGTGACTCGTCACTCCAAAGGACGCGTTTCCAGTCATCCAGAGTCCAAGTACGGTGGTCTTTGGCTCATCGAAGGCGCGCTTTCTTGTTGGTTTTCGTAATCAAAGGCTTATGGGCCACCGAACGTCCAGTGTAACCTAACTTATGGGCCTCGATACGAAGAGTCTTGGTCGAAACGGTCACACCTGTGGCTTGTCTAAACTCATTAGCGATGTTATCCATGGATGTTTGACGGTTACTTCGAATCTCCCTGCCGAGCACCCGCCGGTCCCTGCTGGTGAGAACTGTAGGTCGTCCACTTCGGGGTTTGTTCTGACAGTGTCCCTCAGTCTTGTAGCGACACACAACACGTGCTACAGTTGATTTTGAGCAGTTACGGAGACGGGATATCTCCCTAATTGACACCTTGGCAAGATGCAATCCAACCAACATACCTTTCTCTAACTCAGACAGCTCTTCCCGTGGCGGCATCTTGACAAAAAACAACTCTAGTCGACTCCACAGAGTATTTATAGGATATGGCTGACACGTGATACCTATTATTGCGCATGTGTCAGCTGTATTGTCGACTTTTCTACTTTTCGAGGGGTGTCCCGTCACTTTCTTCCAGATAGTGTATATGGTATATGGTAGAAATACTATATGTTATATATGATAAAAATACTATATGTTATATATGATAAAAATACTATATGTTATATATGATAAAAATACTATATGTTATATATGATAAAAATACTATATGTTATATATGATAAAAAAATATATATGTTATATATGATAAAAATACTATATGTTATATATGATAAAAATACTATATGTTATATATGGTAAAAATACTATATGTTATATATGGTAAAAATACTATGTAGTATAATGTAAAAATACTATGTAGTTTATTTTAAAAATACTGAGCTTAATTTGTTTTGGTTAATTTCTTTTTGATATCACTTGTCTGTCGGGTAGTAGGTTACTAAAGATCATTTTGTGTTCAGTTTTGAAAAATGTAGTTTTAATGCTATATAATATAAGAGTATGCATATAAATATGTCGTATTATATGCATATAAAATTGTTCCTTTAATTAATTTTTTTTTCAAAATGATTTCCTTTTATCTGAAATCTTTCTTATTGCGAATCATATAAACCGCACCAATATTTAAACCATCTAATACATTAATGTAGTTTTCCCTTACATCAAACTGAATCAATCCATTTCAGTTGTGGAATATTTAATAAAGCTACCTGATTTAAATTTGAGATGTGGAACTAGCCCCTAGGAAAGAGAGAGACTATCACAGTACATGACAGCTCGCATTCCGCAGCATGATTTGCTAATCCATCATGTCGTTTCTGATGAATGGTATGGCGGGTAAACCAGAAATTTGATCTGTTTGTTTGTGTGTGTGCGAGCGTGGGGTAATTTGTTTCCAATTCCTCTAAGCTGCGAAGAGGTGTTCGGCTTGCTTCTCAGACCTTCCTCGCAGCAGATAATTATGGTTTCATTCATTTTGTGGTTATTAATCCTTTTTTAACAGAAACATTTAGTTCTAATGTGAAATTTTGAGCCATTTATCACCTAACAGGGGCGTAAATCATTAAAAATGTGGAGCGATCTTTAATTAATTGTACAGTTTTGAATCCTTTGTCTCACAATAGTAATCAAAGATTGGCATGTTTTGGATATAAAAAAAAAACCTTTTTTATCTTACTTATTATTTTTCAAACAAATCTAAATCTATTAAATCTAATATTGGGATAGAAGAAACTTACGATTCAGTAAAAGCTTTCATTCCTCTAAATACACTCATATGAAGTTGATATTTTAAATTGCAGATTTGTTGAAAGGTCTAACTTGTCAAGGTATAACTTGACGCACATGTTATACGATTTGAATTAAAATGCTATTTTTTCATTAGCGCAACAGCAGGGTGGGCGAAGTTCCGTCTACCTACTGGCAGATTTCTGTATACAAGTTGTTTTGTTTTTACCGGGTAGGGTTGCCAGCCTTACGCCCAACTCTCTACAGTTATATTTGACCGGTACCTAAGGTTTAAAGGACAGCTTTATTAAATCTTCCTTTTTCATTATAATATTTGCCATTTTACATATCTTTCTTTTTTATTATAATATTTGAAATTTTACATATATTCCTGTTTCGTTATAATAATTGTATTTATTTTTGGAAAAATACTGATTTTATATTAATTAGAATCGCTCATAGTTACTAGGTACTTTTTAAAACTAAATTTAAAAGTTAAAATTAATTATTTAAAACTTGTCTTAAAAGTTTTTTTAATTTGTCCAAACAGATGGTATACAACTTATATTTTTTCAATAACATATTCATTTTGTATTTTCACCTTTTGCTTTAAGCGTAATAATAATTTTATCTTAAGGTACAAATGTTGTTTAATAACTTCTTTAAATGTTTTCCTCGGTCTTTTAAAAACAATTTATTTACTGATTTTAAAAATATTCATAGTACATCAACTATATCCGCAACATACATATTTGTAGAAAATCACTTAATTTATTTTTACTTAATCATTATAAAATAAATATTCCTTATTTAAATAAATGTTATTCGAAAATTATTGTTATTGTTCATTAATTTCTCGAATATAATTAAATGTTTTACATCCCCACATATATGAAAGCAAGTATGTATCGTAATTCGCATCTTTATAAAATGAGATAAAGAAAATCCAATTAGAAAAACGAAAAAACTAATACATTTACAAGACTATAAGCCAAACAATAACGAACTGCAAATAGGAAAACTGGCAAAAGGACGATTTATTGCAGAACTAATGCATGACTACAACTTTACCTATCATTTGTTTCTTTACAATGCAAGCATACTTACAGTGTGATGGAAAAAGAACGAATTTTATATCTAGTTTATTCAGCCTGAAAAATCCTTTAAAAGTAAGTACAAAAAAAGAAAGTAAAAGTAATGAATTTTCGATCGAAAGAGACGAAAAAAAAAGATATCCCCAAGCCGTTAAAAAAAGAAAGTAGAGAAAAGAAACCTCATTTCATTTATTTTGTACCCAAGGAAAAACTTCTAAATTCAGATATCCCATCTAAAACAAGGTTTTTTCTCCATCCTCTCTTTCTATTTGGTGGAAAAAGCAGGGAGATAGAAAGAAGAAATTCCTTTTCTCATTGCCATACATTTGCTTATTTAAATTCTGTCAAGTTCAAGCATTTTAACACTTCCTAATGCGTCGCTTGCGAATTCTGGGGAGATGCTAAGTCCCATTATGCTGAGGGACTATTAATCACGGTCTATAATGCGCATCTGCTGAGAGAAACAAATGCAATGGTGCGTGGCGCCGACTCAAGTCTAAAGATCTCTTGATTAATATTGGCGGAGTCTACCCAAGGCGGTTTCATTTGTTAGAGGGGAGGCAAAAATAATTATCTGAATTCACTGGAAGAATTTCTCCTTCATTTTTCTGTAAATACTTCTCTATAAAATTACAGCAACACAATGATTGAGGATTTGGTTGGGATCTTGTCGAACGCACGTGACTTGTTAAAATGTTTACCAAACGTTCATCAATGAATTGGAGGGAATTTTTAAATAATGTTTAAAACTATTCTTGACTTAAATCATTTTTATTTTTATCTAAAAGGAATGCTTTCGTTTGAGATATTTAAAATAAGGTTTTGTCTGATTGGCAATTACTGAACAAACTTTCGATTCACTTACTGGTAGACGATGTTTTCCGAACTTGACAACCAACTTCCCAATAAGAAGTTTGACTTTTTATACTCAAAATAAAAATGAAATTAAATCGAATTTGAGAGAAATACTTCCGTTTACTGCAATAGTTTATATACCATATTTACCATTGGTGGAGATCAGTAAACAAAATTCAAATGATAACCCACGTTATTTTTGTCTCTACATGTTTGGATATAAGTAAGTCTGTGTCTTTTGGATAGGAATTTGATGTTATATTGTTCTGAGGGAAAGTATTCCTTGATGGTTTTAAAAATAGAATAGATTTTATGTAGCTGTTGTTATTATGTTTTGCTGATATCCTTTTGATGATATCATAACTTCTTTTTCACCGTGTATTTATAATTTTTTTTTTTTTAATCCACTAAGGCTTTTTTTTATTTTACCGTATTTAAAGAAAGTATATTTCAAGAAATATGTACAAAGGATATATATTTCCAGAAGTATGTACAAAGGAGGTATATTTAATGATATTCATTTTGGTAGCTATATCCGATGGATCGTGGTAAGATCTTGAATAAATTGTTCTAAATTATCATTTTTGAAGGGCAGCTCTATACGCATTAATATTTTAGTATATTTGTACTACAGTTTTGTTACACAAGCTAAGATTTTACTTTAAATAAATCCCTTGTTCATTTTTTCCTTATTACCTACGGCATACGTCAATATTTAATTAATGAAATATTTAATTTTTAATTGAATTTATATATTTACTAATATATGAAGTAATATAAAATACACTTTAATAAACAATGAGATCTTATTTCGTTTTAATTTAAGCAATGTTGAAACATTAATTACACACTTAAAAAGCAGAACCAAATTATGAACAAACATTTTGTAAAAAATGAAGAAGTAAATAGATTTTGTTACTTTATCAATTATTATTCTTCCACTGTTTCCCGCTTTAATTAGAAACTTTTCCGAATTATTACTGTGGCCTTTACAAACTGAATTATTATAAAAGAGGCTCAGATTATTTAATCTAAAAGGACTTAAACCGATCAGTCCGTCATTAATAATTCAAATTTCAAACACCGCGGCTTCTCTCCTCTTTCCCCGCAGTGCTTCTATTAATTGGATTTCGCTCGCAAGGAGGAATGGGATACATTAAAACCTCAAAGGACAATTAAAAGGTGTGTCTCACTAATGAGGTTGAAAATTTCTGATTTTGCAGGAAGCCCAGAACTCTGTAAAATTTATGCAAACGCTGATTGGGAAGAGATACAAGCCCAGGGTGATTGGGGTGCCTTTGAACAAAACAGGTTAAGGATAGTTCCCGGTGATTTGTCCTAGATAAGCTTTAGAGTTTCTTATTGTGAACGCATTATTAAATGCAGTACTCAGGATTGCAGTGGAGGATAATGGAGGATCTTAAATGCAGTGGAGGATATTAAATGCAGTGGAGGATCGATTATTAAATGCAGTACTCATAAGAAACACTAAAAGATTAATCGCAAATGTATATTGTTTGGGCTAATTGCAAAAGGATATCTTGGTTTGTAAGGTTTCTTTGTTCTATTCTGTTTGGTATTGAGAAATATTGGAGTGTTAATTTAGATTGTTTGTTTTTATAATTGAAGAATTTCAGAAATTGACACTAGTCTTTCAATTAATCAATACTATGTTAAATATATTTTTGTTAAAGAGGATTAAATCAATTTTGGTGATCACTAATTATTCTTAACATGATTATTCTTAAACTAATGTAGTAATAATACTATAAAGTTTACTTTCATAAATTTAACTTAATAAATAAAAGTTGGAAAAAAATAGATAAGCAAATTGATATGTTCGTCAATAAATACTTCGGAAGAAAGTATGTATTAGGAATATAAAATATTCAAATGTGTTTAATTTTTAAAGATTAAGATAAAGTTCAACAGGTTTAAGTTTTTATTATAATATTTGACGTTTCACAAATCTTCCTTTTTTTTAATTATAATATTTGCTATTTTACAAATCTTCCTTTTTTATTATAATATTTGTATTTGTTTTCGTAAAAATACTAATTTTAAATGAATTATAATTGCTCATAGTTATTATACACTTTTTAAAACAAGTTAAAATTAATTATATAAAACATTTCCTAGAGATTTCTAAATTTGTTCAAACAGATTGTATACAACATTTTTTTCTATAGCATATTCATTTTGACTTGCTATTTTCACCCTTTGCTTTAAGCGTAATAATAATTTTTTTCCAAGTTTGGATTTCAACTTAAGGTACAAACATTGTTGAGTAACTTCTTTAATGTTTTCATCGGTCTTTTAAAACAACTTATTTAATGATTTTAAAATATTCATGATTCCTCAACGATATCTTCAACATACGAATCTGTAGAAAAGAATTGAATTATTTTTACTTAAGCAGTGTAAAATAAATTTTCATTACTATAATAATTCGAAAATTATTCAAAAATTATTGTTTACCTTTCCCAGTCTTTGGAAATGTTTATAAATTTCTCGAATATAACTAAATGTTTTACATCCACATTTATATAAAAAAAACAGGTATGTATCGTAATTCGCATCTATATAAAATTAAATAAAGAAATTCCAATTAAAAAAACGAAAAATCTCGGACATTTACATGAAGACTAAGAGCCAAACAGTAACGAACTGCAAAATGGAAAACTGACAAAAGGACGATTTATTGTAGAACTAATGCATGACTACAACTTTACCTTACCATTTCTTTTCTTACAATGCAAGCCTACTTATACTGTGATGGAAAAAGAACGAATTTTATATCTAGTTTATTCAGCCTGAAAAATCTATTAAAAGTAAGTACAAAAAAAGAAAAAAAAGTAATGAATTTTCGATCGAAAGAGACGAAAAAAAAGGATATCCCCAAGCCCTTAAAAAAAGAAAGCAGCTAAAAGAAACCTCATTTCATTTATTTCGTACCTAAGGAAAAACTTTTAAATTCAGATATCCCATCTAAAACAAGGAATTTTTTTCTCTGTTCTATTAGATGGAAACAAGCAGGGAGATAGAAAGAAGAAAGTTCTTTTCTCATTGCCAGACATTTGCTTATTTAAATTCTGCCAAGATCAAGCATTTTAACACTTCCTAATGCGTCACTTGCGAATTCTGGGGAGATGCTAAGTCCCATTATGCTGAGGGACTATTAATCACGGTCTATAATGCGCATCTGCTGAGAGAAACAAATGCAATGGTGCGTGGCGCCGACTCAAGTCTAGAGATCTCTTGATTAATATTGGCGGAGTTTAACCAAGGCGGTTTCATTTGTTAGAGGGGAGGCAAAAATAATCATCTCAATTCACTGGACGATTTTTTCCTTCATTTTTTTGTAAATGTTTTTCTATAAAATTACAGCAATGATTGAGGATTTGGTGGGATCTTGTCGAACGCACGTGACTTTTTGAGATGTTTACCAAACGTTCATCAATGAATTGGAAGGGATTTTTAAACAATGTTTAAAACTATTCTTGACTTAAATTATTTTTATTTTTGTCTAAAAGGAATGCTTTCGTTTGAGATATTTAAAATAAGGTTTTGTCTGATTGGCAATTACTGAACGAAACCTTCGATTCACTAACTGCTTGGCGATGTTTTCCCGACTTGACAACCAACTTACCAATAAGAAGTTTGATTTTCTTTTGGGGGGGGGACTGACCCCACTAAAAAAAAAAAATAAAACTTCTTATACTGAAAATAAAGATAAATTAAATCAAACTAGAGAGAAACTCCACGGATTACTGAAATAGTTTTATTCAATAACCGCATTTATCATGATTTAGACTAGTAAAAAAAAATCATTTGTTAATCCAGATTATTTCTGTCCCTACATGTTTGGATACAAGTCAAAAATTAGATGTCTGTGTCTTTTGGATAGGAGTTTAATGTTATATTGATCTGAGGGAATGTATACCATGATGATTTTAAAAATAGGTAGATTTTAAGTAGCTGGGATTATTATGTTTTGATGATACCCTAACTTCTTTTTCACCTTGTATTTGTAATTTTTTTTATCCACTTTGGCAATATTTTTATTTTACCTTAAAGAAAGAAAGTATATTTCAAGAAGTATTAAAAAGGTGCTATATATCAAGAAGTATTACAAAGGGGTATATACACTGAAGTGACAAAAGTCATGGGATAGCAATATGCAAATTTTCACATGGCAGTAGCATCGCGTGGAACAGGTATAAATGCGCAGTTCTTTCGCAGAGCTTTCATTTCTGTTCAAGTTATTCATGTGAAGAGGTTTTGACGTGATGATGACCGCACGACGGGAATTAACAAACTTTGAACGCGGAATGTTAGTTGGAGCTAGACGCATGGGTCATGCCATTTCGTAAATCGTTAGGGAATTCAACATTCCCAGATCCACTGTGTCAAGAGTGTGCCGAGAGTATGAAATTTCAGACATAACATCCCACCATGGACAATACAGTGGTCGACCGCCTGCACTTAACGAGCAGGACCGGCGACGTCTACAAAGAGTCGTAAATTCTAACAGACAAGCAACACTGCGTCAAATAACCACAGAAATCAATGTGGGACGTACAAGGGACTTGTCTGTTTTGCGGAGAAATTTGGCTTTCTTGGGCTATTCCAGCAGAAGACCGACTCGAGTGCCTTTACTGACAGAACGACATCGCTTGCAGCGACTCTGCTGGGCACGTGAGCATATCGGTTGGTCCCTAGATGAATGGAAAACCGTGGCCTGGTCCGATGAGTCACGATTTCAGTTAGTAAGAGCTGACGGTAGGGTTCGAGTGTGGCGCAGACCCCACGAAGCCATGGACCCAAACTGTCAGCAAGTCACTGTTCAAACTGGTGGTGGCTCCGTAATGGTGTGGGCTTTTTTTCATGGCATGGACTTGGTCCTCTGGTGCGACTGACCGAACATTGACTGGAAATGCTTTGTTCAGCTTTGGAGATCACTTGCAGCCATTCATGGACTTCATGTACCCAAACAACGATGGGATTTTTATGGATGACAATGCGCCATGTCACCGGCCACAACTGTTCGCGATTGGTTTGAAGAACATTCTGGACAATTCCAACGAATGATCTGGCTACCTAGATCGCCCGACATGAATCCCATCTATCATTTATGGGACATCATCGAGAGGTCTGTTCGTGCCCAAAATCCTGCACCATCAACGCTTTCACAATTATGGACGTCTATCGAGACAGCATGGCTCAATATTCCTGCAGAAGACTTCCAACGACTTGTTGAGTCCATGCGACGTCGAGTTGCTGCACTTCGCCGGGCGAAAGGAGGGCCGACACGATATTAAGAGGTATCCCATGACATTTCTCACTTCAGTGTATATCAAGAAGTATTACAAAGTGGTATATATATATCAAGAAGTATGTACGAAGAAAGTATATTTCAAGAAGTATGTACGAAGAAAGTATATTTCAAGAAATATGTACCAAGAAGGTGTATTTCATGATGATCAGTCTGGTCGCTATATAAAATGAATAGGACCTTGGAGAAATTCTTCTCTTAAAACCTCTGGATCTTGAATAAATTGTTTTAAATATTTGTCTCATTTTTGATGAGCAGTTTTATGGCACATGAATATTTTTGTACATTTGGATTATAGTTTTGTTACACAATCTAAGAGATTTTTCGTCAAATAAGTTCCTTGTTCAATTTTTTAACTTCATTATTTATCGTTTAAGTCATATATATAACCTAATTAACAAGTTGTATGCACTTTTATTTCTTCGTATCTAAAATTAGGATATTGACATCCCGTCACTTTTAATAACTTACCATTTAATTTGCGTTCAATTTATTTTTTTTAAATTTTTATTTAATTTGAATCATAATAAACTTGCAATTAAAACTTGCCATAAATATATATACATAATGTAATTTTTTTTTTTTTTAATTACTCTACATTTTATTAATTTAGTTTTATTTTTTTTAATAAATAATTAATTGCTACTTCAATTTATATATTTATTAATAATTTGAATAATATAGGATAAATACATTTCATTAAATAATGAGGTTTTACATTTTAGTTTTAATTTAAACAATGATTAAAAATTAATTACACACTTAAAAAGCAGAAACAAATTATAGTCGAACCTTTTGCAAAAAATGAAGTAATAAATAGATTTCGTTACACTATCATTATTCTTCTTCACTGTTTCCAGCTGTAATTAGAAACTTTTCAGAATTATTACTGTGGCCTTTACAAAATGAATTATTATAAAAGAGGCTCAGATTATTTAATCTAAAAGGACTTAAACCGATAAGACCGTAATTAATAATTCAAATTTCAAACACTGCGGCTTCTCTCCTCTTTCCCCGCAGAGCTTCGATTAATTGGATTTCGCTTGCAAGCAGGAATGGGATGCATTAAAACCTCCGAGGACAATTAAAAGGTGTGTCTCACTAATGAGGTTCAGAATTTCTGATTTTGCAGGAAGCCCAGAACTTTGTAAAATTTATGCAAACGCTGATTGGGAAGAGATACAAGCCCAGGGTGATTGGGGTGCCTTTGAACAAAACAGGTTAAGGATAGTTCCCGGTGATTTGTCCTGGATAAGCTGGAGAATTTCTTATTGTGAATTGTGGATTGTTCAGTGGCGGATCGATCATTAAATGAAGTACTCGTAAGAAACACTAAAATATTCAAGGCAAATGTTTAGTGTTTGGGCTAATTGCAAAAGGATATATTGGTTTCTAAGGATTCTTACATTGGTATTTAGAAGTATTGGTATGTTAATTTAAAATGTTTATTTTTATAATTGAAGAATTTCAGAAAGCGAAACTAGTCTTTGAACAATCAATAGTAATTTAAGTGTATTCTTGTTGAAAAGGATTAAATTAATTTTGGTGATCAATAATTATTCTTAATCTAATTAAATTTAATTGAAATTTGCTTTGCTGAAAAATATATTAATTATTATGGCTATGAAATCTTATTAAAAATTCCAAAATTTGTTAATTTTTTATTGTATTTCATTGATTTTATGTCACGTCTTCATTTGAAAGTTATGTAAACAAATGAAAGTCATTTTATTTTTATTTACAAGGAACGCTTATGTCAAGGATAGTTTTAAACATTATTTAAAAATCTCCTCCAATTCATTGATGAACGTTTGGTAAACATCTCAACAAGTCACGTGCGTTCGAACAAGATCCCACCAAATCCTCAATCATTGCGTTGCTGTAATTTTATAGAGTAGTATTCACAGAAAAATGAAGGAAAGAATCGCCTAGTGAAATGAGATGATTATTTTTGCCTCCCCTCTAACAAATGAAACCGCCTTGGTTAAACTCCGCCAATATTAATCAAGAGATCTCTAGACTTGAGTTGGCGCCACGCACCATTGCATTTGTTCCTCTCAGCAGATGAGCATTGTAGACTGTGATTAATAGTCCCTCAGCATAATGGGACTTAGCATCTCCCCAGAATTCGCAAGCGACGCATTAGGAAGTGTTAAAATGCTTGATCTTGGCAGAATTTAAATAAGCAAATATCTGGCAATGAGAAAAGGACTTTCTTTTCACTATCTCCCTACTTGTTTCCACCAAATAGAACATAGAGGAGGGAAGAAAATTCCTTGTTTTAGATGGGATATCTGAATTTAAAAGTTTTTCCTTGGGAACGAAATAAATGAAATGAGGTTTCTTTTCTCTTCTCTCCGTTTTTTTTTAAGGGCATGGGGATATTTTTTTTTTCTATTTCGATCGAAAATTCATTACTTTTCTTTCTTTTTTTGTACTTACTTTTAAAGGATTTTTCAGGCTGAATAAACTAGATATAAAGTTCGTTCTTTTTCCATCACAGTATAAGTAGGCTTGCATTGAAAGGAAGAGAAATGATAAGGTAAAGTTGTAGTCATGCATTAGTTCTGCAATAAATCGTCCTTTCGTCAGTTTTCCTATTTGCAGTTCGTTACTGTTTGGCTCTTAGACTTTTCGTTTTTCTAATTGGGGTTTCTTGATCTAATTTTATAAACATGCGAATTACTATACATATTTGTTTTTATATAAGTAGGGATGTAAGGCATTTAGTTACATTCGAGAAATTTATAAATATTACAAGAAGATTCAAAAAGTATTAAATAATAACTTTTGAATAACATTTATTAAAATAATGAAAATCTATTTTATACTACTTAAGTAAAAATAATTCAATGATTTTTATACATGTATATATGTTAAAGATATCGTTATTGAGATATGATTGTTTTAAAAATTGTTAAATAATATTGTTTTTAAAAGATTATGAAAAACATTTAAACTAGATATTAAAAAATGTTTAAACCTTAAGTTGTAATCCAAATTTAGAAAAAAATTATTATTACGCTTAAAGCAAAGGGTGAAAATACAATGCCAAAATGAAGACTATGCAATTGAAAATATGTAAGTTGTATACAATTTGTTTGAACAAATTAATTAAAAAGTTTTTAGGAAAAGTTTTAAATAATTAATTTTAGCTTGTTTTAAAAATGCATATTAATCATGAGCAATTATAATTTATATAAAATCAGTATTTTTTCAAAATAAATACAAATATTATAATAAAAAAGGAAGATTTGTAAAATGGCAAATATTATAATAAAAAGGAAGATTTGTTATAATTAATCTATTAATATATATTATAATGTAAATAAATACAAAACCCCAAAAAGCTTTATATTTAATTTAAAAGAGTAATCAAATCTCCTAAACCTCGAGACTACTATAACTGGCTGCTTGTTTCCTTTTTGCAAATAAGCCATGCCTATTTTTTTAACTCCTTATGACCTGCATACTTACAGTATAATATTATTACATAAATTTGTTAAATATTTTAGATTGAATTCCAAAAAGTTCCAGTTAAAAACCTAGTGGACACGGAGGTAATTTTCTACTCAAAGAACATAATCTCTCTCTCTCTCTCTCTGTATGCAACATTTTTAAAGTATATATAAATAGTATATATATATATATATAAGTTTACAAGTCAATACAAGTTTTTTCTTATATAAATAACAACAAAATGACGCTCGTAGGGTTTGTCTCATACTTGGAGATTAAAATAAATATTTATAATTGAGGACAGTTTCAAGAGTAATATTTTTTTTTAGTTACAACCATTAGAAGTAAATTGTGAAATGCAACTAATTTATTTAACTCAATTCGTGTGTATTTCTCAAATGTATTTATTTTTATTTGTTCACAGAACTTTTACATAGACATTTTTAATAAGATTTCATAGTTATATAATATTCAATAAAGTAAGTTTTGCTTGAATTCAATTAGGGTAAGAATAATTAGTGAACACCAAAATTAATTTAATCCTCTTCAAAAAAAATGTATGTAACTTACTATTGATTGTTCAAAGACTAGTTTCGCTTTCTGAAATAAAATTCTTCAATTATAAAAATAAACATTTTAAACCAACATACCAATACTTCTAAATGCAAAATAGAATTCAACAAAGAATCCTTACAAACCAAGATATCCTTTTGCAATTAGCCCACACAATAAACATTTGCCATTAATCTTTTAGTGTTTCTTGCGAGTACTGTATTTAATAATCGATACCCCACGGAACAATCCAACATTCACAATAAGAAACTCTCCAGCTTATCCAGGGCAAATCACCGGAAACTATCCTTAACCTGTTTTGTTCAAAGGCAACCCGATCACCCTGGGCTTGTATCTCTTCCCAATCAGCGTTTGCATAAACTTTACAGAGTTCCGGGCTTCCTGCAAAATCAGAAATTCTGAACCTCATTAGTGAGACACACCTTTTAATTGTCCTCAGAGGTTTTAATGCATCCCATTTCTCCTTGCAAGCGAAATCCAATTAATAGAAGCACTGCGGCGAAAGAGGAGAGAAGCCGCGGTGTTTGAAATTTGAATTATTAATTAGGAACTGATCGGTTTAAGTCCTTTTAGATTAAATAATTTGGGCCTCTATTATAATAATTCATTTTGTAAAGGCCACAATAATAATTCGGAAAAGTTTCTAATTAAAGCTGGAAACAGTGAAGAATAATAATGATATCGTAACATAATCTATTTACTACTTCATTTTTTGCAAAAGCATCGGCCATAATTTGTTTTTGCTTTTTAAGTGTGTAATTAATGTCTCAACATTGAGGTTTTATTTCTATTTTAATTTAAACATTGTGTATGGAAATTTATATTACTTAATTTATTGTTACTTACATTTATATATTATTTATTTCTATTACAAAATATAGCCATGACTAAATTAATGAAATGTAGAATAATTAGAACCAAGAGAATATTTTTGCATTATATATATACATACATAACAAGTTTAAATGACAGGTTTATTATCATTTAAAATTAAATAATAAATAAATAAATAATAAAAATAATAATTAAACGCAAATTAATGGCATGTTTGTAAAACTGCCGTGATGTCAATATCCTAATTTTAGATATGAAGAAGTAAAAGTGCATCCATCTTATTAATTATGTTATATATATGACATAATCCATAGGTAATGAGGAATAAAAATGAATAAGTAACTTATCTGGCAAAAAATCTTATCTTGCGTAACAAAACTATAATGCGAGATAAAAATTTAGAAAAAATTATTCAAGATAATGAAGATTTAAGAGAACAATTTATCTAAGATCTTGTTATTATCCATTGGATATAGCGATTAAACTGAATATCATGAAAAATACCTTCTTTGTACATACTACTTGAAATAAACCTTCTTTGTACATACTTCTTGAAGTACACCTTCTTTGTAATTATGTTATATATTTCTTGAAGTATACCCTCTTGGAAGTTTAAAATAAAAATATTTCGAAGTGGTTAAAAAGAAAAAAAAATGTACAAATACAGGGTAAAAAAGAAGTCATCCAGGATATCAGCAAAACATAGTAACAATTACATAAAATCTACATTTTTTTAAAAACCTTCAAGAAATACCATCCCTCACAGCAATATAACATCAAACTCCTACGCAAACGACACATATGTTTAATTTTTGACTTCTATCCAAACATTTAGGGGCATAAATAACGCGGATTATCATACATGACATTTTTTTACTAATCGCCAAAATGGCAACTATGGTTATTGACAAGAACTATTGCAGTAATCGGCAGTATTTCTCCCATGTTTGATATAATTTGTTTTTATTTTGACTAAAAAGTTCCATAATAGTTTTAACCATTACTTAAAAATCCCCTACAATTCATTGAAGAACGTTTGGTAAACATCCCAACAAGTCACGTGCGTTCGAACAAGATCCCACCAAATCCTCAATCATTTCGTTGCTCTAATTTTATAGAGAAGTATTTACAGAAAAATGAAGGAAAGATTCGCCCAGTGAATTCAGATGATTATTTCTACCTCCCCTCCAACAAATGAAACCGCCTTGGTTAAACTCCGCCAATATTAATCAAGAGATCTCTAGACATGAGTCGGCGCCACGCACCATTGCATTTGTTTCTCTCAGCAGATGCGCATTATAGACCGTGATTAATAGTCCCTCAGCATAATGGGACTTAGCATCTCCCCTGAATTCGCAAGCGACGCATTAGTAAGTGTTAAAATGCTTGATCTTGGCAGAATTTAAATCAGCAAATGTCTGGCAATGAGTAAAGGTCTTTCTTCTTCCCATCTCCCTGCTTGTTTCCACGAAATAGAACAGAGAAAAAAAATTACTTGTTTTAGATAGGATATCTGAATTTAAAAGTTTTTCCTTGGATACGAAATAAATGAAATGATGTTTCTTTTCTCTACTCTTTTTTTTCTAAGGGCTCGATCGAAAGTTCATTACTTTTTCTTTCTTTTTTTATACTTACTTTTAAAGTATTTTTCAGGCTGAATAAACTAGATATAAAATTCGTTCTTTTTCCATCACATTATAAGTAAGCTTGCATTGTAAAGAAAAGAAATGATAAGGAAGAAGTTGTAGTCATGCATTAGTTCTGCAATAAATCGTCCTTTTGTCAGTTTTCCTATTTGCAGTTTGTTACAGTTCGGCTCTTAGTCTTGTAAATGTCGTAGATGTTCCGTTTTTCCGTTCCGATTTTCCGTTTTTCTAATTGGAATTTCTTAATTTAATTTTATGAAGATGCGAATTACACAGAATTTTCGAATAAAAAAATGACATACACTCATAAAAAATGCGCAAATGCAATGCAGTTGTATAATGAAATTAACAAATTTTGTAATTTATAAGATTATTTCATAGCCATAATAATAACTAATATATTTTCAGTAAAATAAGCTACGTTTCTATTCAATTAGCTTAAGAATAATTAGTGATCACCAAAATTGATTTAATCCACTTACACATAAATTTACTTAACTTACTATTGATTGTTCAAAGAGTTGTTTCACTTCCTGAAATTCTTCAATTATAAATATAAACATTTTAAATTAACACACCAACACTCCTAAATATCAAACGAAATTTAACAAAGAATCCTTACAAACCAAGATATCCTTTTGCAATTAGCCCAGACAATAAACATTTGCCATTAATCTTTTAGTGTTTCTTGCGAGTACTGCATTTAATAATCGATACCCCACGGAACAATCCAACATTCACAATAAGAAACTCGCCAGCTTATCCAGGGCAAATCACCGGGAACTATCCTCAACCTGTTTTGTTCAAAGGCACCCCGATCACCCTGGGCTTGTATCTCTTCAAAATCAGCGTTTGCATAAATTTTACAGAGTTCTGGGCTTCCTGCAAAATCAGAAATTCTGAACCTCATTAGGGAGACACACCTTTTAATTGTCCTCGGAGGTTTTAATGCGTCCCATTCCTCCTTGTGAGCGAAATCCAATTAATAGAAGCACTGCGGGGAAGGAGGAGAGAAACCGCGGTGTTTGAAATTTGAATTATTAATTAGGAACTGATTGGTTTAAGTCCTTTTAAATTTAATAATCTGAGCCTCTTTTATAATAATTCATTTTGTTAAGGCCACAGTAAATTTTCTAATTAAAACTGGAAACAGTGAAGAAGAATAATGATAACGCAACGAAATCTATTTACTGCTTTATTTTTTGCAAAAGGTTCGTCCATAATTTGTTTCTGCTTTTTATTTGTGTAATTTAGGTTTCAGTATTGCTAAACAGAAATATATAACCTCATTGTTTATGTTTATTGAAGTATTTTCCATATTACTTAAATTATTAGTAAGTATATAAGTTTAAGTAACAATTAATTATTTCTTTTTAAAAAGAGACATAACTTAATTAGTGAAAAGTAGTGTAATTAGAACCAATAAAATCTTTTTACATAAATTATTGATAACAAATTAAATGCAAGTTTTTAAAAGTGAAATAATAACTATATCATAATTTTAGATGTGAAGAAATAAAAGTTCATGCAACTTAAATAAGTATGTGTATTAAATATATGTATGACATAAGCCATAATTAATGAGAGGAAAATGAACAAGGGACAAATTTGACAAAAATTCTTAGCTTGTGTAACAAAATTATATTCCAAATGTACAAAAATGTTTATGTTCCATAAAAATGTTCATCAAAAATGAAAGACAAAATTTTATAAGTTTTTATTCAAGTTCTGGAAAACACATTGGATATAGAGACCGAACTGAATATCATGAAATATATTTTCTTTGTATATATACTTCTTAAAATATGTCTTCTTTGTGTATATACTTCTCGAAATATGACTTCTTGTACATACGTCTTGAAATATGACTTATTTGTACATACTTCTTGAAATATGCCTTCTTTGTACATACTTCTTGAAATATGCCTTCTTTGTACATACTTCTTGAAATATGCCTTCTTTGTACATACTTCTTGAAATATGCCTTCTTTGTACACTTGAAATACTTCTTGAAATATGCCTTCTTTGTACATGCTTCTTGAAATATGCCTTCTTTGTACATGCTTCTTGAAATATGCCTTCTTTGTACATGCTTCTTGAAATATGCCTTCTTTGTACATGCTTCTTGTCTTTGTACATGCTTCTTATACTACCTTGAAATATGCCTTCTTTTTGTGCATGCTTCTTGAAATATGCCTTCTTTGTACATGCTTCTTGAAATATGCCTTTTTTGTATATACTCCTTGAAATATGCCTTCTTTGTACATACTCCTTGAAATATACTTTCTCTGTATATACTTAAAACATATCTGCTCTGAATGCGGCAAAGTATAAATATTGTCAAAGTGGATCAAAAGAAAATGTATAAATACAAGGTGAAAAAGAATTCGCCCAGGATTTCAGCAAAACATACATAAATCTAGCAATTGATACAACCTTGATGGTTGTATCAATTCAACCTTCAATTACAGCGATATAACATCAAACTGCTGTCCAAAAGACACATATGTCTAATTTTTTACTTATGTCCAAACATGTAGAGGCAGAAATAACGTGGATTATCATATGTGAAATTGTTTTACAAATCTCCAACATGGTAAATATGAACATTAAAAAATTATTTCAGTAATCGGAAGTATTTCTCTCTATTTCAGTTTAATTTTATTTTATTTTGAGTATAAAAAGTTTGACATTTATTTTTGTGACTGATAGAAGTTTTGAAAACATCGCAGTACAGTTAGTGAATCAAAGATTTCATTTACTAATTGCCAAAATAAACTAAAACATTATTTTAAATCTCAAACGAAGATATTTTATCTACAAGGATTGTTTAAGTTAAGAATAGTTTTAAACATTATTTAAAAATCCCCTCCAATTCATTGATGAACGTTTAGTAAACATCTCAACAAGTCACGTGCGTTCGAACAAGATCCCACCAAATCCTCAATCTTTGCGTTGCTATAATTTTTGATTTCTATCCAAACATGTAGGGGCATAAATAACGTGGATTATCATATATGACATTTTTTTACTAATCGCCAACATGGCAACTATGGTCATTGACAAGAACTATAGCAGTAATCGGGAGTATTTCTCCCAAGTTTGATATAATTTGTTTTTATTTTGAGTATAAAAAGTTCCAAAATAGTTTTAACCATTACTTAAAAATCCCCTCCAATTCATTGAAGAACCTTTGGTAAACATCCCAACAAGTCACGTGCGTTCGAACAAGATCCCACCAAATCCTCAATCTTTGCGTTGCTGTAATTTTATAGAGAAGTATTTACAGAAAAATGAAGGAAAGAATCGCCCAGTGAATTCAGATTATTGTTGCCTCCTCTCTTACAAATGAAACCTCCTAGGTTAAATTCCGCCAATATTAATCCAGAGATTTCCAGACTTGAGTCGGCGCACGCACCATTGCATTTGTTTCTCTCAGCAGATGCGCATTATAGACCGTGATTAATAGTCCCTAAGCAGAATGGGACTTAGCATCTCCCCAGAATTCGCAAACGACGCATTAGGAAGTGTTAAAATGCTTGATCTTGGCAGAATTTAAATAAGCAAATGTCTGGCAATGAGAAAAGGACTTTCTTCTTCCCTGCTTGTTTCCACCAAATAGAATAGAGAGAAAGAAAAAAATGCCTTGTTTTAGAAGAGATATCTGAATTTAAAAGTTTTTCCTTGGGTAAGCAATAAATGAAATGAGGTTTCTTTTCTCTTCTTCATTTTTTAAGGGCTTGAGGAAATCCTTTTTTTTTTTTTCTTCTCTTTCGATCGAAAATTCATTATTTTTCTTTCTTTCTTTTTTTTGTACTTACTTTTAAAGGATTTTTCAGGCTGTATAAACTAGATATAAAATTCATTCTTTTTCCGTCACAGTTTAAGATGCTTGCATTGTAAGGAAAGAAATGATAAGGTAAAGTTGTAGTCATGCTTTAGTTCTGCAATAAATCGTCCTTTTGTCAGTTTTCCTATTTGCAGTTTGTTACTGTTTGGTTGTTAGTCTTGTAAATGTCCTAGACTTTTTTTTTTTCTAATTGGAATTTCTTTATCTAATTTTATAAAGATGCGAATTACGATACATACTTTCTTTTACATAAGTGTGGTTATAAAACATTAGAAATTTATCAATATTTTCAAAGTCTTTAAAACGGTAAACGATTTTAGAATAACATAAAATTTCGGATGTGGATTATATTCTGCTGCATCGAATGTGCAGTCGTTTTTCCAAGGATTTCATTGAAAAAAATTCTAATATAACAGTCACCAAAATATGAGTTTTGAAACCAAAATTGACAAATTCTCGTGGGATAAAAAATAAACAATAATTGAGAACAATGGAAAGAAACTAAACTTTAATAAAAGTAAATACAATAGGACGCGCATACTACATCAATATGTGCTAATGGGTGACAAGAGTTTGAAGTTGTTAGAGATAAAAAAAATAAAAACACTTAACAAAAACCACTTCACAGAAGCGTCAAACTAGAACTTAACTGTAATACTGCTGAAGAATTTCTTCACTTTGGTAAATATGAAGAATACAAATCGTCGGGAAAATGTTTTTTTTTTTTTTTCAACACACATTTTAAATAATATTTCTCCAGGTTTCACTATCTTAAATTAATAATCTTATTTTTTAATAATATAAAATTATGGCATAAAAAATGCTCTTTGTAATTGAAAAACATTTGATTTGTTTTGTGTCGGGTATATAAAAACAGAACTTACTAGATTTATAGTACTTTAGAACTTGCTCGAATAATTCACGCATTTTACACAGTAAGGTTCCAGCAGGCATTTCTAGAAAAATAACCTTGAACTCAAATTAATAGATATTCCTTCAAGAACAGGGTGACCTTTATATCAGACATAGGACATCGCACGTCAGATTTTCGAATTATAATAAGAGAGAAAGAAAGGGAAAAAGGGAGTATGCAGAATAGAGTGAAAGATTTCGGGCAGTAAGGAGGGTAAAATCACCGTTAAACAAACATATTTTTAAGATGATCTTGTAAATGTTTTTTATATAATTGTGTTTTGTGCTGCAATTGTACAGTGCTGCCTCTGCAATTTTAATACACTCATGTCCATAAATTAAGGATAATGAAGTTCAGGCAAAGAAAGAGACATAAGCAAAACAAATTTGACTTATTTTTAAAGTCTATTTATTAAACAGAGATTTTTTAGATGAACTAATTTGGTGTTGTTTTCACTAAAACAAATTTTGATGTCAGATTTTAATTTTGTCAAAAATATACTCGATTCAAAAGATATTCAAAAAGTTATATTTTCTCAAATATCCAGTACATTCGGAATCAAAATGGCTGATGAGTAGCAGAAGGTTTGGTTTGGTTTAGTTTATGGGTCTACGGTTATTTTGTGCACACATTAATCTAATTAGAGCAGGGCCTACAGTTTAACATGGTTTCCGATCCACTCGCACACATCCATGCCACAGCCAGAATTCGAACCTGATGCTTGAGGTAGCAGCAGGCCGCTAATTCAACAGAAGGAGGAGGTCTGTTACAACCCAGCCAAAAATTGTAACATCGCAATTTAAAATTAACAAATTTAAGGGTGCTTATATGAAACCTTTCCTCTCTTCATCTGGAAAGCTGTCTGACCAGCAGATTTATTCTGGCCATCTATATACACTCATGTCCATAAATTAAGGATAATGAAGTTCAGGCAAAGAAAAAGACAGAAGCAAAACAAATTTGACATATTTGTAAAGTCTATTTATTAAACAAAAGGTAAAGAGCAAAAAAGATGCTATATGTTTGACAAATTAATAAAAATTTCGATTTTTACTCCCTGGTGCAAATTTCAAAAAAGAACCTATTTAAGAAAAACAGTATAACATGGTTAGTATGATGGTTAATATGGAGTATGTCTCCCGGACGATGCAATACAGGTCTTAAAACGCCTAGGCATGATGAGTATCAAATTATCAATCTGATCTTGGGGAATATTACACCACTAATCAAGCAATGCTCCGAAGTTTCGGTTGACAGGTGGGAGGGGGTTGACGGGCTGCAATTCGTCGGCCAGGCATATCCCACACATGCTCTATTGGATTCAAGTCCGGTGATTATGCTGGCCAATCAATACGGGTGATATCCTCCAATTGAAGGCATTCGTCTACAACGTTTGCACGGTGATGACGGGCGTTGTCATCCATAAACAGAATTCAGCATCCATGGCGCCCCGAAATAAGCATACATGTTGTTCCAGAATGACATCCCGGTAGATGTGTCTGCATATGAAAATCCGGTGAGAATCAGACTGCAAACTAAACCTGGACTCGTCGGAAAACATCACACAAGACCACTGTTGCGGTGTACACAATGCATGCTCTCTACTCCAGGTTAAACGCAGGCGACAGTGAGTTGCGGTAAGTGGAACACATCTGACAGTCCTACGAGCATATAGACCAATGTTTCCTAAGCGTCTGTACACGGTCTGCCTTGAAACTGTCGTACCGGTAGCTAAAGAAAGCTGACGAGACAGGTCTGATGATGTGCTCCATCTGTTTCTTTTGGAAGTAACTGCTAAATACCGGTCCTCATTCAGCGTTGTAACTCGGGAGCGATCTGTGCTGTAACATCTACTCACATTACCATCATCTTTGAATTGTTGCCAAAGTCTGGAGATGACACTCTGGTCTATTCCAAGTTCCTCGGATACTTCCAGCTGGGTGCGTCCACATTCCAGTCGTCCGATAATTCTACCACGTAAAAAATCATCCAAAGGCTTCCTTTGTGCCATAACTATGCGGTTATTGCACTGAAAGGCTTTTAAAGCGCTTGTGAACAATTTTACTTCTTTGTCACCATTCCTTATATACCCCTCTCTTACACTCTCGTCACTGTGACGTACTATCCGCGCCATCTGATAATTCCCTGTAATTTGCATATTCTTCTTCAAGATGTGTGGGATAATTCTACAGGTGAAATTTTTATTTTTGAGTTCAATTTCTGTGTGATTCTGAATTATCCTGAATTTATGGACATGAGTGTAAATAAAACATTGCGTATTTATATTAAGAAATAATTTTGTCTACCCATGAACAACACTAAATCAAGACCACACAAATATCCTACCCTAACCTCTACATGCATATCCTGCCCTGCTTTAGGTTTACTTTTACTTTCCGGCACTAAATTTTACCCTAACTGCCCTATATATGAAATGGATTATGGGAGACCTTTTTGTTTTTCCGGACCAAAATTACACCTGCGAGTAACATGGAGCTGCGAATTATAGCACAAACTGTATTATTTCATCTAAATTCTTAATTTAACATTACTTTGCACATAAGAAAAAGGGCATCAAATTTCCCAAAACAGCTGTTTATTGCGCTTATAAAAACCAATTGCAAATTTATAACTGTGGATTTTATACACATACCAGTCATAGCAATTGGCTTAAAATGCCGCATTATGTTAAAAATATATTGAAAATATAAAATAACTATAGCTATTAAGGGGAATTAGAAAATAAATATAGAAATGGGACGTTCATAATACTTCTACGTGAGTTTAATAACGTACCAGTTATGACAAGGTTCAAATTTACCGTTATATCCACCATATAAAACAAAGAAACTCAAGAGAAGAAAACATATATAATATGGATACAAAGAAACAACAAAGACTAACTGAATTTACGTGTTGAAAAGACTAAATATAAATCGAGTATACCATTCCATCTGGAAGCATAAAAGAGTTAGAAATAAAAGGGAAATCTTATCTCTCTCTCTTCAACCCTTCTTTTTTACTTTGAAAAATTTATATCAATTCTTTATAACCTTCATATAAAAATTTTCACCTTAAGCTTAAAGGAATGCATCAAATGTGAATGGGATGAAAGGTTTCCATTTCAAAATATAGGTGTACTTTACTTAACTTTTGGAAGAACATTTTTTCCTCCAACTAAAGCCCACTTTTTTTCATCTTAAGCTGTCAGGGGCAACTGTTGATGGAGTAATATATGGTGGAAAGATAATGTAGTAGGCTTTTGAAAGCATGCCATTTATCAAATATCACATTTCACCATCAATGAAATGTTTCAGCACTTTCTTATAAAAAAAATATAAAATGATTCCGTATCTCTTTTTTTTATTTATCATTTTGGGATCTAAAAATGGAATATGACCGAAGAATTCTTCGGGAAAAAATTTGCTTTTGTTAAATGTTTTTCAGTAGAAAGTTTGTCTGGTTCCTGGTTTTGTATTTCTGTGATTGGATAATGAATGATGCAGGTGTTATAAATCAATATTTTTGTTTAAATTATATTTTGTTGTATGCATTAAGGAACTACATTAAATGTAAATTAATTTTTTTAATAAATATCTTTATTTGTATTTCTATTAATATAAGTCGAATAACATTCATTTGTAGGCAATCCAATCATAATGTAATCATGAATATGATGCATTCATCCGAAGTTATAGCGAAATCGTTTTTCATTTCAATTCATTCAAATAAAAATTATTTTATTTTCATGTTGCTTTCATGTTGAAAAATGACGTATTCATTTTATCAATCTTGATACTTCTGGTGGTTAACGAGTTGTCACTATATAAGCCTTTTTTTTTTCCTACATCAAACCTATACCTTTTTGCGCTGTAAGAACTGTAGCAGCCCAATAAAATTTAACCGTGGTAAAGTTATCAAAATTAAAATTCATAAAATCAAGTGCAGTGCATGTTATCAAATATAAAATGTCCATGGTTTTATCCGAAGGGCACATAGATCCGACATCATTAGTAGCTGCACCGATGCTGTGCAAATGTTTATTAAGAAAATCATGTCGTGTCGAGAGTCGGAAATTTGTGTAAAAACAGCACGAGGCAAGTCCGTTAGGATGGGTAATGAAAGAAGTATATTCCACGTTTCATCAGTTGAAAGGAGTTTTTAAGTTTGTGTTAAGGGTATATCTATTTTCTCCAGGTTTTCTTAGATTATAGAGCTGAATTCGAGACCTGACAACTAAACTGAAGGAAATGTCCTATGTCTATTCTGTGAAAATTTACCATAAATTTGTGATCCTGAAAATTTCTCTAATGAAATCGAGCAAAAGAATTCAGGTTGCTAATTCTCCAGAATCATCTGTTAAAGATATTGGTACTAAATCAAGGAGGCACCAGTGTAATTGCAGTATAGTAATTCCCCATTTCCTTATGAATATGTCCCAAACCCCTAGTCGCCGGATGGTTGCGTACATTTTCTGAAAGGTTGCAAAACACTATGAGAATTCTATAGATCAGTCTATCTCTTCCCAATCTGGACTTTTCTGATGGTTACCGCGTTTGGCTTTCTAAATTGAGAGAGCTGGAGTCGAGACCTGACAACTAAACTGAATGCAAAGTGAAATAATAAGTGAAGGGATCATAAATCTGTGATTCTAAAATTCTTTCCAATATAATCGAGCAATAGAATTCAGGTTGCTAACCCTTCAGAATCTGTCATTAAAGAAATTGGTACAAAATCAAGGAGGCACTATTATGATTTCAGTATAATAATTCCCCATGTCTGATGTTAGCTTTCATCTTCAGAAAGGTTGCAAAACACTATGGGAAGTTCCATAGATCAATATATCCCCTCTCATCGGAACCTCTCACAAATTTCTTTCCTGGGAGGTTGAGTATGCATAGTGGACAGTTTTGACAGCTTTTTCGAACGCGCATCTTACAGATTTCTCAATCCTCTTAGAATAATAAATAAATAAATAAAGTAATACTAAGGTAGATATACTAGTAAGAAATACTGTTTAGGAAGTTTTATACTGAAATAGATTATTACCTCGGAAGGTTACCGGCTGGAGTATTATTATGTAATTACGTCATTCATTACTGCTGAATCAGTAATGAATGACGTAATTGCAGTATAATAATTCTCCATATCCTTCTAAATAAGTTCCAAACCCTTTCTCACTGAATATTTGTGTTCATCTTCAGAGAGATTGCAAAACACTATGGGAAGTTTCATAGACGAATCCATCTATTCAAAATCGAAGTCTTTGTAATCTCCCACAGATTTCCTTCCTGAGCTGTTGAAGATGCTTAGTAGACCGTTTTGACAGCTTTTTCGAATGTGCATCCTACAGAATTCCCAATCCTCTTAAAATAATAAATAAATAAGGATTTTCTCAACACATATATACGAAGCACTGTTTAGGAAGTTTTATACTCAAATAAGATTATAACCTCTGAAGGTTACAGGCAGGATAAGGCTCTGTAAATATACGTAAATCTCCGTATCTGCTAAATCAGTAATGAATGGCGAAATGTTCAGGAATTAAAATGCAACACATCATTTTATTAATGCTAATTGTCCATACATTTTGCAAATCCGATTTATGTTACTGTAGAAAATATCCATTAAAATTTAAATTATATAGCAATTTCGTAAGTGATATTGTTATAATCTTTTACTATTCATTGATATTATAATAATGTCAAATCCAAATTTGATTGCTTTAAGCATTTATAAGTATAAAATATTTATTTTATTTTGAAATCAATGGTTTTACTTTGAATGATGCATTAACTGAATATATTTTTAAAGGATCATTTGGATTTGTAAATAAATGAATTAAATATGAGGACAATCTGTTTTAATAAATTATCTCTTTATTTCTTATTTATAGGTAAGACCATGCAGAAGGTTTATTTAAAGAAAAGAACATATCGATATGGAACACGTAAGTTTTTTTTTTTCAAGTATTGCATTATGAGTGAAATAATATATTTTTAGATTATTCATTGATAAATTAATGTTTTGATTTTAAAAATATTTTCTAATAAATGAGCATATTTTTATTTTCCTCCCTAGTAAATAATTGACCTAAACTTAAAATTAACCCTTAAAATACAAAATAAATATATTAAAAAATAACCAAGCTATTGTTTTAAATTTGATAATTACAGTAAATCTATTGTCAAAGTAAAATAAATTCATTGACTATAAAACAATTAAATATATTTCAATATTACAGTACAAGTTCGCCAATTTCTACAGATTTATTCTGCTGTTTATATATATTTCTTATTAATAGCGTATTTTTTATTTTTACATATGATTTACCTGCAATATTTATATTGATAAAGTCTTTTTTCCTTTTATAAATAATAAGTGAAGCACTGGAATTTGGAATCGATTTGATATGTGAACAATTGAACATATAATTACTAGAGTTAAAATGTAATATTTCTTGGGAAAATAAACAAGTGTCTACTAATAGATTTTTTTAAAAAAGAAGGTAATAATTGCCAAAATATAATTACATAAAAATATACAAATTATCCTAAGAAAAAATTCATATGTTAATGAATATCATGCACCTAATTTGAATACCACTAACATATTTTCAATTTTCACTAGCAATTACTACATAAAAACTTTATTTTTTAAGTACTTTCGTAAATAGTGAATCAATATATGTTATATTATTTCTTCCATTTGCGTAACTTGTTAAAATGCACTTAACTGTAAAGTGTGAATGTGTCGGACGTTAGTTCTTTTAATTGTCAATATCGCCTAAAATTTATCTTGGTCATTTCTTAGTTAATGGTTCCCTTCTTCATTATAAATGACCCAATTATTTATGTTATATATATAGTCCTGCTTTCCACTTATCATTTAAAATGGAACACGATAATATTAAGGATTTTTTTTGCATCATCTATATTAATTGGTGTACATATAAAATTAAGTGGCAGTGTTTCTATCAATAATATAAAATTTTGATTGCCTAAGACATGACGAATCATAATACAATTATGATTTTTATTTTTAGGAAATATTTTTTTATCTCTTGTTTAAAGTAAATTTTGTGTCTGGGAGAAAGAACAAATACATATTTTTTTAATGCTAGAGTTATTAAATGTGTTTACTCAAATGTGACTCAAAAAATTTTCTGTTCTTAAAATAATTCTTAATAATTTTTATTTTATAATCATGGATTCTTGAATATTCTTTCCATTGAACTAAATAGTCCGAATTTGATTTTATTTATTTAGAAATCAGTTAAAAATGTTCTAAACAAACATTTTGGAAAAAAAATCGTCCTTGCTATAATTCGTTTCGATAAGAACACTGAAATGTTTCGATATAAATGTTCCTAAAAAATTCTTCGGTATATATGTTCTTTAAGTATGCTTCGATATAAATGTTCCTTAAGAATTCTTCGATATAAATGCTTTTTCAGTATGCATCGATATGAATGCTATTTCAGGATGCTTCGATATGAATGCTATTTCAGGATGCTTCGATATGAATGCTATTTCAGGATGCTTCGATATGAATGCTTTTTCAGGATGCTTCGATATGAATGCTTTTTCAGTATGCTTCGATACAAATGCTCTTTCAGTATGCTTCGATACAAATGTTCCTTAAGTATGCTTCTGTACAAATGTTCCTTAAGTATGCTTCTGTACAAATGTTCCTTAAGTATGCTTCTGTACAAATGTTCCTTAAGTATGCTTCTGTACAAATGTTCCTTAAGTATGCTTCTGTACAAATGTTCCTTAAGTATGCTTCTGTACAAATGTTCCTTAAGTATGCTTCTGTACAAATGTTCCTTAAGTATGCTTCTGTACAAATGTTCCTTAAGTATGCTTGTGTACAAATGCTCCTTAATCCTACTTCACTATATTTATAGAGTTTTTGCATAACGTCTTTCGCCTTGTTCGCCGTATGATGCAACTGCGCATGCGTTTATCATTACTGCCATTCATCAAAAAGACTTATTGAATACCATGTTCTTTATAACGGACGATGATTTGGAAGCTGTTGCATTATTACATTTCGATAATAACGAATTGGATGATATTCTAGTAATGCATGTATATCATGCACTTAAGGCAATATATTAAGATCCAATAGATGTGAAGATTGGATTTCAATAGTTAGCCAGAGAAATTTATCTTCCTTCATTTAAAAAAACATTGATGCTGACAGAAATGTCTCGTATATATTTCAGTGCTCCACTTCTTGCTAATTGCCATTGATATATGTATTTCAATCAAGAAGTTAAAATTTTTCAAAAAAAAAAACATTTCGATATTTACAAGATATTTAGAATTATATTAATTTTCATTATTTAAATCTTTTCTCAAAAACAATAATTATACATTGGTGAAAAGTCTTTTAATGTCATGTGCTCCAAAATTCTGTTATTTTAATTTTAAATATTTTGTGTATATCCATTCTATTAATTTTTTAAGATTCTTATAAGAATTCATTTGAAGAAGAATAATTATCTTCTTATTAAAAAAATTCTTATTATTATTTTTATTCACCTAAGAACAAATCTATTATTATAAGCACAAATCTATTATTATCATTTAAGAATAAGAATGAAATGTTTAAAGAATTAAAGTGTAAAAAACACTTTTAAAAATATGCGAAGATTGAAAAGTAAAGAATCTAGTACCAAAAGCTTCTTTAAGGGTTTTTTCGTTCTGTATGTACTACATTATGACTAGCATTAATGAATTTTTTCCTTAAGATTCTAATAATTAATAATCTAATAACTTTTTGTAAACTTTTTTCTACTATATTTGAAGCAATTACCTCCAGATTTTATGGAAATAAATAAAATTATAAAACAACCTGCTTTTAAGTTTGAAAAAATAATGTTTTTTTATTGAATTTTTTTACTATTTTTAATTCATACTATTTAAAATGAATAAAACGTAAATTGTGCTGGTTATTTTTTTTTAAATGAACGTTTTTTAATAATGAAATATTTCTAAATCTGACTGAAATATTTTTAAATTATATTATTAAAAAGAATGTATAAAAGATTTCTATATTTTTTTATTTTTATGTTTTATAAAGATTATATTTTATGGATTACAGTCATTATAACAGAGATATACATTTATTTTTCTAATTAATAGTTCTTCATATTTGGCATTGTGCTTTATAATAAAAGTAAAATGCAAGATTTACCAAGTTAACCATTAAATAACAACCTATTAATTTTATTTGATTGAAAATTATTATGTATTTAAAAAAAAAGGACGATTTTTAACATTTTCGCAATTAAGGTTCAATTGGCTCATTTCTTTATGGTTTTTCATTTCCTTTTCAGTTAAAATTTTTGTTCCATTTTTTATAGTTATAACTGTCAACAGTAATAAGAATTTTTATTATTAAATTAATAGGTCTTTAAAATAAAATCTTTATGTTTTCTACAACGATGCAAATTGAAAATTAACTAGTAATATAAGCAGTAAATCAATGATTTTTCCCTCACAGACTTCAAGCGGATTATATTTTATTTCTTTTTTATAAGTTTAATACAAAGTATAAAGTGTAAATGGATTTATTAAACTTACTACTTTTTGCTTAATAAATGCATTTATTTTGCTTGAAAAATTATTTTTATTCAAAGAAACAGCTTATTGTAGGGGATCATTTCTGGCATTTCCATTGTTAAATTGTTTGTTTATTTTTCTAAGATTTAGTAAATCTGTTTTTCCATTTTGTTTCCATTAAATATTTTATTCCATTTCTTGAAGAATATATTTTCTTTCAATGGTAATCTTTTTTCCTTCAAGTTTGAGATTTGTATTGTTATTTTTCTTTTTATCATGTATAAAATTTGTTTTATGTAAAAGATGGCTTTCTACAATATTCAATGATGTAAATTGAAAAATATATGTACACATATATATAAAGCATTTTTCTGTCAAATTATACCCTGAAGTGACAAAAGTCATGGGATAGCAATATGCAACTTTTCAGATGGCAGTAGCATCGCGTAGAACAGGTATAAATGCGCAGTGCTTTCGCAGAGCTTTCATTTCTGTTCAAGTTATTCATGTGAAGAGGTTTTGACGTGATGATGACCGCACGACGGCAATTAACAGACTTTGAACGCGGAATGTTAGTTGGAGCTAGACGCATGGGTCATGCCATTTCGGAAATCGTTCGGGAATTCAACATTCCCAGATCCACTGTGTCAGATGTGCCGAGTATGAAATTTCAGGCATAACATCCCACCATGGACAGCGCAGTGGTCGACCGCCTGCACTTAACGACCGACACCGGCGACGTCTGCAAAGAGTCGTAAATTCTAATTAGACAAGCAACACTGCGTCAAATAATCGCAGAAATCAATGTGGGACGTACAAGGACTTGTCTGTTAGAACTGTGCGGAGAAATTTGGCTTTCTTGGGCTATTCCAGCAGAAGACCGACTCGAGTGCCTTTACTGACAGAACGACATCGCTTGCAGCGACTCTCGTGGGCACGTGAGCATATCGGTTGGTCCCTAGATGAATGGAAAACCGTCCTGGTCCGATGAGTCCCGATTTCAGTTGGTAAGAGCTGATGGTAGGGTTCGAGTGTGGCGCAGACCTCACGAAGCCATGGACCCAAACTGTCAGCAAGGCACTGTTCAAGCTGGTGGTGACTCCGTAATGGTGTGGGCTGTTTTTTCATGGACTTGGTCCTCTGGTGCGACTGGACCGAACATTGACTGCAAATGCTTATGTTCAGCTACCTGGAGATCACTTGCAGCCATTCATGGACTTCATGTACCCAAACAACGATGGGATTTTTATGGATGACAATGCGCCATGTCACTGGGCCACAACTGTTCGCGATTGGTTTGAAGAACATTCTGGACAATTCCAACTAATGATCTGGCCACCTAGATCGCCCGACATGAATCCCATCTAGCATTTATGGGACATCATCGAGATGTCTGTTCGTACCCAAAATCCTGCACCATCAACGCTTTCACAATTATGGACGTCTATCGAGACAGCATGGCTCAATATTCCTGCAGAAGACTTCCAACGACTTGTTGAGTCCATGCCACGTCGAGTTGCTGCACTTCGCCGGGCGAAAGGAGGGCCGACACGATATTAAGAGGTATCCCATGACTTTTGTCACTTCAGTGTATATGCGTTATAGTAATGTGCTCTGTTAGCTCTTTTTATCATACAACAATATATATTTACAATAAATTGTAATTGTACATCGATATATTAAACTTAAGTGATACATAGTTATTAATATAATTATATATTTAATCCAAAGTTAATTTTTAATTAAAGTATTTAATTAGTAAAAAGTAGTTTTCATCAATTTCATCACAGATACATTTTGTCTAGAAATATTTTAGCGATGAACCAGTAGGTATTATAAACGTACAGTATAATCTGATCGAACGGATATTGGATAAAAAGTTATAAATACAAATTCTGCATTATAAATTTTCATTTTTTGAAAGCTGCTTTATTATTTTTGTATTTATATAATTAACATAACAAAATTAATTTTATCGCAATAATTATTAATATTTATTTCCTACATACTAGTATTTATTTACTGATATAATTTTTTTTAATTGCGTCGAGGACTGGGTCGTATTGATCATGTCCCTGTAAGCAGGCCAAAGTGGGTTGCATCGACAAACGCTGTTACAAATTTAGCACTACCCCGGGGGGTATGTGCAGCTTGAAGATATGCTTGAAGATATAATACGGAAGGGAATAACGCTCTACTAACATATAATACAGTGACCTACGGTTTAAAGCGGATTCCGAACCACTGCAAACAGCCATGGCGCCGCCAGGACTCGAAGCCGAAATCTTTGGCACCGAGCGCCAAAGCACTAGTCACTCCTCCATCAAACCCCTTTAATGATATACTGTAGAATATTCTTTTTCGTTCCGTTTAAAATTAGTTTTAAAAATTTATATGAATAATTTTAACTGTGGCTCGAAAAGTAGATCATATTGCGGAAAATATATTAACACAATTGTCTAACAAAAATCAACACTTAGAGAGATTCTCTTTATCCCTGGATGAGTCTACAGATGTTTTAGATAATGCTCTGGCTTAATTTTTTATTCAATGGAATATACTAAATATGAAGAGTATGAAGAGCTTCTTGGCGTTCATATAATTCATGACGAAGATATTTTTAAAGGAGTTGAAAGTACTATTCAGAAAAACAATCATGCATGGAAAAAATTAAAATGTATTATTACTGATATTAGCAAAAAAATGTGTGGAAAAAATAAAGGTGTCGTAGATCTCGTATAACAGGCCGTAAAAAATTAAGGTGGTTCACAACCATTAATCATATATTGCATCATTCATTAACAATCTTTGTTATGAAAATGTTTGGATATGTCAGAAGTTTTAAAGTCATTCAAGTCAGCTGTTAATTATATAAGATCACATGGGCTTATCCACGAGTTTATTAAATAGACTGGTGACAATGACTCACCATATTATAACCGCAGTACCCTGCCTTAGCTGCAGAGAATTTCTGAAGCGATTTTTTCAACTCCGAGCAATAATCGAAATTTTCTTCAATGAAAATTATCATCCTGGGGCTTGTTACAAAACAATGATAGGCTATGGAAAATGCCATTGTTGCCTCATGGGTAAATAGCTCCACGTGCATAATATGTAAAAAAAAAAAAATCTAAGTGGAAGTCAGCGCCCGATAATGCAAACATCCTGTCTGCGTGGGCGTGAGCTGACTGAAGGGAGAAAGAAATGTAACACCAGCAGTGTTCGTTTGGTCTTCGAATAAAAGGTACGGATTTTTACAGTCCACTAGTGCCATGCATTTTTAATATAAGAACATAACAATAATTTTATACAGAATTACTAAACATACGAAGGACCTTAAATTAAAAATTACAGGGAGAAAACTGGCTTCTGTATTATTTATAGAAACTTATTCAGTCCATTAGACAAAAAAAATTATTTTGATTCAACCCCAATTGAACCAAAACGTTTCCCGCATTTTAATACATGTCAAACATTCAGTCATCAAACAGAAATTCCATTTCTGATAAATTTTGCAATTGAAGCTTTGGAAGCTTTAAAAATAAATTTTCAATTTCGTTTGTCAGATTTTGATGCAATTCCAAACGACATCAAAACTTTTTAAAATCCTTTAAACGCCGACATAGAAACCCTTGCACCAGAACTTCAAATGAAAGTTATTGATTTGCACTGTAGAGATATTTTTAAAGAAAAATATTTAAACTTGTCATTGCTGGAATTTCATAAGAGTCATTCTTTCATATAGTTTTATCAGTTGCATAAAGTTGCTTCCGGAATTAACTTATCTGTGTAAAAAAACATTCTCCAAAATTAAATATACAAAAAATATTTAATCCAAATTAACCGATGATAATTTGAAGTAGCTGCTGATAATTTCCCCTAGAAAACTCGATCTACAACTGCAAACAATCATCAGTGAAGGTTACAGCTAAACACCTCATTATTCATAATTATGTTTAATTCCATTACGTGAATTGCCTTTTTAAGTCATTTATTGTAAGGTTTTAGGACAAATATCATTAATTAATGTTAAAATGATCAATTTCATTATGTAATGTCGTTTATCGTATTTCTTAATTGGACGTTACATAAAAACAACTTATTATTTTGTATAATTTATTTACGTTGTAATTTTTACAATGTAATTAAAATAAATTGATGGTGCTTGAGGGCAGAAGTTTGGAGACTCCTATTCACACTTCGCTATTATCGCACTTAGTTGTATGGCTCATTCCCAGCATGAATTTTGCTTACTTATTTTTTCTTTTTTGTGATTACTTTTTTTTTTTACAAATTGCACTTGTGCTTTCTTTGTTATTTATTTCTTGTCATTATTTTAGTTCTTCAGATAGGTTTTTATTTACCTAGCAATGTCTTGTTTTTAAGTTATGTTTGAGTTTTCTAACGATGACAGTTTCCTGATCCCCGTGTTTGTTCAGCGTGCTGAACTGTGTCCCAAGAAAAGGGAATCCTAATGATTGAATCCAGACGATTTTGCAGCCCTTGTGTTGGTTAAACATTTATTTAACTTTCTTGTCTGGTAGACGAGCAGTACATCTAGTTTCTGGGTGTATCAACCAATTGGTAGTTAATAACCTTTCATGATTTAATCTGCTTAGGATTTAAACAAGGTCACTTCATGGGCATCTCGTTAAGTGTGAAGATCATCAAATTTCGTCAAATCATGAAATCTTCATAACATCGCTGCAGAAAATCTATTATCTTTTCTTGGGTACCATCGTGCGCGATGCAGTATCGGACCTTTTAATTTCATTTGAACTCTCTCAAAAAAGTTGCGGAGTGGCAAATGGCATAAGATACCCATTACCATGCTTGTTTTCTAACACATTTCATCTTCTGACAATACTATTGAAGAATCAAAATAAAAGGCTACACAATGGTTCGAAGCAATTGCTAAATTCTTAATTGTGTTTCATCTTGATGGCGAAATTTTCAATATATCGCCTTTTAAAATTCAAAACGATTTACAGAGTTATTTACTTATTTTTTTTAATTTATTCTATTGGCTTTTTATATAAATTTTTTAACGTAAGTTTCTTACATAATTCCAATCAAACGTATGAAACCGGGCCTTTTAATTTTGCTAACAAACTTATTGGTACACCGAGAAAGCGCTTCAATATGTCCCCTTTTTGGGGATATTGAATCAAATGCACATAATTCATTCAGTAGTTGTCATAACATTAGATCCGAGATTAAACTAATGGGTGTTACTCAGGAAGAAATAAAAGACAAATTACATAATAAAGATCTTACTTCAGTCAAAATTCATCCAGTTCAAAATTATTCTGAAACCTAAAATTTGTCTCTGACTACTTCTTCTTTAACTGAAATAACTAAGAAACAAACTCCTACAGCTCTTTTATTAATTAAACCAATTTCTTCCATTTTCGTCTTGACTAACAGTAGAATAACGGGCATAATTTGCTCACTACTTAAAAAAAAAAAAAACTGACACCACTTTCTTCTGAAAAGCTTCAAACTACCCATTTGGCACTGTTTGTTTATTTGATATCAGCTCCGTCTATTCCATACTTAGTAATTCTACAATTGTTGGTATTCAGACACCAAAATCGGCTGTTAAAGCATAGCAGACTAAGCAAGTCCCGTTAATGACAAAGAATAAATAATGTATAAATAAATAATAGTCAAAAATTCATTTAATGGACCAAACCAGCAAGAAATTGAAATATAATTCAAAATATTCATTGCTTTAATAGGAATAGATTTAACAAATCGGCTTCTACTCCCTCCCAGTAACCAGAAACCATGTTAGCCAAATCTGTCTATCATAACAATAATGGGGTCGAATATGACGATAAAGAGATCGTTTCTGATTGATATGCTGTTAATCGGATTTGCTTGGAACTAATATTTTAACATTGAGTCATGTTATTTGAAGAATATTTATCACAGTTCATCAAACTGTTTTAAGTGAATATTTGTTTGAAATACGTTTTAACACGTATTATTAGATGAGAATTTTATTTGTTTATACTGATCCAAATGTGATTTTATTATAAATTATTTGGCGCTGCTTAAACAAATCAGGCCCTTGTAGATTAAACATCACAATAAATAAATCGATCATCAATAAATGTATTTAATTGAATATCCAAAGTGTATCAAAAAGTTCTTGTCCTTTTTTTCTTGATTATCAAATAATCCAGTAAGATGAGTTAAGTGTAATCAGTATTTTATAATTGCTGTTGTATTTTTAAAATGCTTGGTGGGTCATTTTTACCACCAATCCCCAACAAAGAATAAAGCATTTATTCCGTAACTTTTATGGTAAATTATCTTATAAGCAAAACTTACAGAAAGGATTTATAACTAGTAGGCAGTAAAGATGGAAGTGTAATAAATGTATTTAATCATTTTCATAAATTGCTACAATGGAAATATCTGGCAATAATTAATTTAATTTTTAAATTGGGTTTAGTAAGGACATGATATATTTAGTATTAATAAAAAATTAACGTTTGGGAAAAAAAAATTTTGTTTAGAAATAATTGTCTAATTCAAAATTACACATATATGTATCCCCATATATGATATATTTAGTATTAATAAAAAATTAACGTATGGAAAAAAACGATTTTGCTTACAAATAATTACCTCATTCAAAATTTTACACATATATGTATCCACATATGTGTAGCATACACCACATATACCATACCACACCACACCACACCACAAACCATTTTAAAATGCAGTACTACCAATTTTACCACATACACCACACAACAAAAATAATTTCTGATATGCATGTAAATTGAAATTAGCAGTGCAATTTGGGAGATGTCACGTTAATTACAAAAATAAAAAGGCTCCAATTCGACATTCGAAAAATGAAACTAAATCAGTTGCTCCTTTATCTATAAAGAAGATAGGCAGAATATTTTCATTTTTTATTTTGAAGTACCAGACAACGTTCCCGTTGAAGGAAGGAAGTTTTATGGCTTTGTTTCTCTTTGGAACTTCATATAAGCGCCATCAAATGTTTTCGTTTTAAAATGCAGTACTCCAATTTTACGGCTGGGTTGTAGCAGACTCTGCAACCTTATGCTGATTCTGCTACTTAAAAGCTATTTTAATTTTGAATGAACTCAGATGAAGGTATTCAATATTTGAGAACAAATTATAACTTTTTGTAGATTTTTAATGAAGTTTATTTTTGCCAAAAAAAAAGAAAAAAAATTCTGGCATTTTTATTCCGAATGTACTGGATATTTTGAAAATATAACTTTTTTTTTTGAAGAAAATATTAATTAAAATATTCATTTGAGAAAATATTAATGAACAATATCAAACGCTATTGGAGCATATTGTGGTAACATGGCTGAAAATATTTTTTTTTTTTTTGATTTTGAAGATACCTAAAAAAAACAGTTTATTTCTTTGAACCTTAGAAGGTTTTTCAAACGTTTTATGTTCGCTTTGTTCTGAATTCTATTTTTTCTCTATTAAATTCTTACATAGAAAGAAACAAGTGAGCTTTTATTTCGTAAAAGATGCTTTGTTTTTATTATTTATAAATACTGCTAGTGTTTTTTTTTACTGGGAATAAAGTCCATAATCCATATACCCTTGGTTGGTCTCGGATTTGTAGTTTCCAGTGAAATCCCTTACCAGGTAAATATGTTTTCTTTAATTTCCTGAATTTGAAGCAAAACTTTTTTTGAAGAAAAGGGTTTTCCTATTCTTTTGATGTTATATCATTTTACAGAAAAATATGAAATACTTTGACTTGCCTTCAAATATTTATTAGATATAGTTTATATAATGGCGAATAAATGTATATTGATATTCTCTCAAAATAATTTAAGTATTTTATGATTTTTTTTTATTCATAATATTTTCTACTTTGTAATTTTGTTTAGAGTTTTGTTAAAATTTTATGTTTCAAGTATTCAATACATTTGAACTACAAATAGAAAATAATAATTATTTTTTTCAATTTTTTAAATGCAAGACTTATTGAATTTGAATTGAATAAATGTCTTTAGGAAGGAATCTTTTATTATTATTATGTGGAAATTTATTTGTATTGTGTACTATATATTGCATGTATGTTTTATATAAATTCCTGTTTTATAGATATTTATGGCATAACAACTGATTTTATTTGGATTTAAAAGAGTTTAAATAATTCCTTTGATAATACCGTATGATAATCTTTTCTTGTTTTATTGAACATATTTCTTTAATAGTGATGCACACATTTTTTTTGTGTATATAAATTGAGACATTGTTTTTATTTTCTAAGTATAATTTAATTCCGAAAATAAATCCTTGAAATCCTATAAAAATTGAATATTCTGCTTTATTTTCAAAATCTAAAATTTCAAGATAATATATTATAAACTGTAGTTTGCTCTTTTGAAAAACTGCGAAAAATATTAAATATTGATATCAATTCATTAACAATAATTATAAGTATAAATCATTTTGTGAATATTTAACAGCTCATAATTTTTAAAAATAAAAAGTCGTAGCTCTTTTACAGGCATATTAAATTCCTTGAATTCCTTCCCATAAAAATTGAATATTCTACTTCATTTACAAATTCTAAAATTTAAAGCTAATAGAGTATTAACTATAGTTCGTTTTTTTGAAAAAAATTAAAAAATAATTAATAATATCAAATTAATAACAATAATCATTAAGTATAAATCATTTTGTGAATACTTAACAACTCATAGTTTTTTTGCTTTTTTTAATACTCGTAACGTTTTTAAATGTATCGCAAATTTGTTTTAGTGATATCTATTTCAGAGAGGATGGTTGCTAAGTGTTATATTTCAAATTTTTAAAAATTTTATCTATCCAGTATTTAGTACGTAATACACCGGACTCGTATCTCAATGGTAACGTGGACCACTGGTAAGCATGAAGTTCAATCCGCTGGTGGCTTTGTTGTAGACACTGTTTCAAAAAACGAGGAGCCTCTATGACATTTCTGATGTTCAGCATCTTGCCTCTTTATTCGGAATACCTGATGGGAGTTTTCTCGAATACGATACAAAAATACGGTTAAGTTGCCCTTAAAAGTCCTCGCGAAAGGCATTACCCTTTATCTTCAGCGACACGAAGGTGGCCTGAGGGAAATTTGGGTAGCGCTCTGATCTTTGGTACCAAAGGCTTCAGGTTCGAATCCTGGCGATGGCATGCATGCTTGTTAGTTGTTCAGAATTAGCCTAAAGTGCCTGTTAGTTGTTCAGAATTAGCTTCAGTCTAATTAGCCTAAAGTGTGCACAAAATGGCCGTAGAGCGACAACCAAACTTAAACTCAGTGACACGGTGCCAAGACAAATTTCTACCCAGGGGTACTCACACAACAGAAGCTGCGCCCCCTTCCTTCTCTCCATGTGAACGCGCGGGTTCGTAGCTTTAATCTGTATATTGCTGTCGACCAAGTGGGATAAGAAACAAGAGTACTATGTAATACTGATCATAATAAGTATTCTATTCAGGAAATCTTCAATACATACTACTTACTATTTACATACACTAGTCAGTAACTGTTAAGTACGTATTGGCTTTAATCCATAATTTCGTGAGAAATCGTGAGTATCACGGATATCACGAATAAGAACATAAAGTTCAGTGCTTGTCAATTAGAGGAGGGAAAATAACATATTCTTGTAAATATTTAGTAAAAATACCTAAATAGTTCATATATATTATGAAATAGAGAAGAAAAAGGCTTTATTTGAACAATAACTTATTTTATAACGAAATCAGTTTCTGATATAGAAAAACAAAGAAATGACCTTAATAAGAAAAATGACATGAACAAAAATATTCGCGTATGACCTTTTCTCCATACTCGACTCCAACGCATTGAACATTTGAGGTTCAAGTACCTATTCCTCAAAGGACAACTGTATTGGGATATCTGTCAGCGAATTTGATTACATCGGAATGATCTGCTGAAGTAATTAATATATCCAACGATATTTAAAACAAGAAATAACAGTTGTCTCGTTTATTAACTATTGAGACGAGACACACACCACTTGCTACAGTGGTAAAGAACCTCCTGTAATAGACACCAATCTGCACCTTAATAAAGACATCGAATCCTAGTAAGTGATTTATTGTTTTAGGAATTTTTTCAATTGGGACAATTGTGTTACAGGAAATATGGTGTGAAATGATGCGAAAACATTTTGAAAAATCTTTAAAATATCGTAAACTCATGTTTGTGAAAATTGCAACAATATGAAGGATTTACGCGAGTGAGCTGAAATTTTCAGGAAATGCAAATGATTAGAATTTCAAATCCGCAGCTCATGCGCATGCTGAGCAGCGCCCTCTGAACGGCGGATGGATCCGAATAAATAGACGGCTGTAGCGAGGCGTGTATAGTTATCGGTGGTTATCTGCTAGTGGTAAACGTTAGCTCAATCGTTACTTATGCCTCTTCGACGAAAGAGAGCGAGATTTGGACAACTTACAGAGTTTGAACGGGGGAGAATCATCGGCCTTCGTGAAGCTGGATTGTCTTATCGTGCAGTAGCCGCTCGTGTGCAGCCTAACAGCAGCACAGTGATTTGTTTTTGGAAGCAGTGGACGGACGAGTGTCGAACAACTCGGAAATCCGGGAGTGGACCCCGAAATGTGACGTCAGCTCGCGATGATAGACACCTGGTCCGCATGGTGCTGACGGACCATACAGTTTCTTCTAGACAATTGGCAGCACAGTGGTCAATAGCCGCAGGTGTTTCATTGTGTGCTTCATCAATTCGTAGACGTCTGCTGCAGCGTGGACTGCCCGCAAGGACTCTTTTATACAGGATCCCGCTCATGCTAAACCATTGCCGCCTGCGGCTACAATGGGCCGCTCAGCATAGAGACTAGCGTGCTGATTGGCAGCATGTCGTGTTTTCTGACGAATCCCGCTTTAATTTGTGGTACCATGAGGGCCGCATTCGTGTCAGATGCTGTGCCGGTGAACGCCACCTTCCGGAGTGCATTATCGAACGCCACAATGGACGAACAGCCGGAGTTTTGGTCTGGGGTGCCATAGCAAATCATGGACGATCTCAATTGCTAAGAATTGTGGGCAATCTGAACAGCAACCGGTACATCAGTGAAGTTCTACAGCCCCAAGCTATTCCCTTCCTTCAAAGCTTGCCAGGCGCTGTATTTCAACAGGACAATGCTCGCCCTCATAGGACTGTTCAATCCTTCTTTGCAACGCGGCAGGTACAGCTTCTTTCTTGGCTTGCGTATTCCTCGGATATGTCGCCGATTGAACATGTGTGGTATTTCGTTGGTCGGCGTCTCGATCATGATCCTCGTCCTGTTGCTTCTGCAGACGAACTTTGGGTGCGCATACAAACAATATGGAATGCTCTTCCTCAGCCAGACATTCAAAATTTGTTTGACTCCATGCCACGTCGTGTAGCAGCACTTATTGCGGCGCGTGGTGGCTACACAAAATACTGATTCCGATCTCTTGTTATTGTTTGTTTGCATTGGACATTTAATCATTTATTTGTACCACTACCACTCAACTTTGCATTAAATTTCATTCAATTATGACGATTCCTTCATGGTGTTGCAATTTTCATAAACATGAGTTTAGTATTAAATATAGCGAGGTTTATATCTTATTTTTCAAAAATACTTCCAACATGTGGGTTGGCTTGATTATTTTATTATATGGATACAAAATATAAATAATTCTACCCTTTGTATAAATCTGTAATAAAGAATTATAAGGTTTTTTTAAATTAGATAAAAATTGCAATGCTTAGTTGCAAATAAGTGATAAAATGAAATAAATTTATAGTCATCTGTATTTTACTCTATATAGTTCAGGGTACAAAATTAATATTTATTATTTGTCATTCGTTTTGTTTCTCTTAATCTATTTAATATATTTATTCAATAACGAATTAATTTTTTTTTAATTTAAGATTTAATATCTTTATTTATTTATTTTTAATTACGAATAATTGTTTTCTGTATGAGGAATTTTAGATTGAAATATAAGGGATAATATTGTTCTGTTGAAATAATTTTGTAGAGATTGGAAATAAATGATTTTGTGCTTTTTATGTAATTTATTACATATATATGAGACACTTTATCACTTTTTTATTTTCAATCAAATAGTTCAAAAATAAAATTTTATAATGAAGTATATGAAAGCAACATGACTGTTAGTTAACTATAACTTTAATAGAATGAAATGAAAGTAATAGTTTGCAAATTAAGTTTCTGACTAAATCCTTTTTGTTTCACATGCTCCATTTATTTAGTTTAGAATAAAATGTCCTTAACAAAAGATATTTACTGATTCTGTTTAGAGTTTTAATGATCTTTGCATCTAATATTCTTTTGAAATTCGGAACATAGTTCATTTAAAGCCTTTTATCAACAGACGACTAATTTAAATTTAAATCTGATTGATAGACTGAAACCAATTATTTATTTTATTTTTCTATTCGTCTAGGCTGATTTTTAAGGAAAAATATTTCATTTCTTACCCCTTTTTCATTTTGATATAGTCTCAAAGATTTTAAATACGTAAAATTTTATGCAGATTTGTTAAAATTAACTTTTTTAATTTTCTAGAATTTTCATTCAATGGAAATTTTTATTGAATCTCGAATTAAAATTTATTTAACTTGGTTCACAAATTCACAAAAGGAAATTATAAATTTTAAATGATAAAAAATTCCTTTCATATTAAAGTCAATTATTTTGTTTTAGGTTGAATTCGTTCTAATGATTGCAGAATGTATTTATAAACAATTACTTCAAATAAGTAATTATTCATTAATCTAATATATATATATATATAAGCTTCAATAGAAATAATTACAAATAATTTTTTTTTAATTCGTGTATATAAAAAATAATTATTTCATTTTTTTTTAAATTAAACATTAAATAGAACATTCATTTTATTAATAAGTATTTAATATTTTTTTATCATAAATTCAATAAACTACAATAAAAAATGCTTGATTTTTTTTTTTTTTTTTTTAAATTCCTATAAGTATTAAAAAGACTTAATATTCAGAATATTGAATTGAATATGGTTTAAAATATTTAAGCACATAAATTCTTTATTCTTTAAATTTATTTGTGATTTCCAAGAATAGTACTTTGAATTTTTTAATTTTTTTCTTACTCTTTAAAACTATGTTTAAGATTACTACAAGTTTTTTCAATATTAATATATTTTTGTTTGCATTTCTAATTTTAAATCTAAATTATTTGTTATATTCTTACTTATTATCAATAATTGTATCTCATTACTTTATTTTTATTTGCATTTAAAAATAAATATTTCTTAATATTTTTTTATACTCAACTAAATTTATTGATATTGGGACTAATATCGCTTATGTTATTTATTCTCCAAAATACGCTCAATAAATAAAATAATATCAAACAATATCAAAAGATAAAATATCAATATACATAAAAATATTAATATCATACAACCCTATTCAGTAGGAAATAATCGAACAGTAAATATTTGATATATATAATAAACATTCAATAACATGGTAACAGTCGATATCGAAAAGTAAATGAATAGTACGTGTATAATATCAAAATATATGATGAAAGGTCTAAAAAATGTTTCTTTTTTTCATTTGCAAAATGATTGAATTATTGTTGCATATTTACATAATTTCAATGTAAATTTCTTCATAAATTTGTTAAGGAATTACTTGAAATCTGACTGATCATATGAAATAATATTTCTAAAAAAATTTTCTTTTAGTGAACTATAATTTTCAGCAATTAGGAAAATGAAAAAAAAAAGGAAAAATTTAAACGATATTTTACTAGCAAACAATCTTAAATAGTTTAAAAAATAATAATAAAGAAAATAATTCAGTTTTAAAAAATAATAAAATCTAACGATTTAAAAAAATTATTTCTGAAAATGTAATAAAATAGCACTAACATTTCAAAAAAAAATCATCTTATACTTTATTATTTTAAATTGTCATTGATTTTAAAAGATATAAAAGTATGTAAAATAGAATAGTGAAGAAAAATTCATAGGATCTTTGATTTTTAAAGTAACAATATTTGATGATGTTCCAATAATATAATTAACATTCTTTAATCAAGGAGTATCAACTTTAATGTTAAAAGCCAATCGTTGAAATTAAAATAAAATTATTTGATGATATTTGTTCATCAAAATAAAGTATAATATTATTTAATTTTTGTATTGATATTTAATGTATCCTTCAAAGAGCTAGGTTTTTATTATTTTTTTATAAAAGACTTCTTTATACACTTTATATCATGTTGTTTGTTTCTTATCCCACTTGGTCAACAGCAACATCTAACCAAGTACATGAATCCATACTTTATATCATTTTCTTAAGATAACGTTTTTATCTATGATTTTTCTATTTTTTAGAAAAAATACATATATTTTTAGTTGTTATTCTAGGACTCGAATAGAATCAGAAGCGAATTACTTCTGTATTTTCCAAGTAAAAATATTGACATTGATAAACAACTATATGCGATGTTTACTTTTTAAACCAAACATCTCAACTTTACCCAAATGGAGCTATTATCTTTATCCAAACATATCAGGACTCTACTATCAAATTGTAGAGTTCTTCTCAAATATCAAGCAGAAACATTACAAATATCCATGTAGTCTCCTTTCTTTCTCTTACATAAACAATCAAAACATTGTAAAAATATTTTAAGCTTTCAAAGTAATAAACAAATGCAATGGACATGGGTTTTCTAAGCAATTGATTCCCATTGAATCTTTAAAACGGCAAAATGAAAAAGCATATTTAAAGCTGATGATTCAAATTAAAATCGCGTTTTGCAACTTTTAAAATTTAATAGTAGCCATAATATTTCAAAAGGAGATCATATTAAACTTTATTATTATTATTTGTCACTTATTAAAAAAAATATATGAAAGTATGTAAAATAGAATTGTGATGAAAAAATCAAAGAAATTTAATGCTGATCTTTGATTTTAAATGTAGCATTATTTATTAACATTTTTGTTTCATTAATTTATTAACGTTAAAAATAACATATTTAAATCAAGGAATATTAACTTTAATGTTAAGAAGCAATCGTTGAAATCAAAATAAAATAATTTGACCATATTTATTAATCAAAATAAAGTGTTCTATTGTTTAATTTTTCTATTGATAATTAACGTATACTTCAAAGAGCTAAGTTTTTATTATTTTTTTATAAAAGACTTCTTTATACACTTTATATTGTGTTGTTGTTTGTTTCATATCCAACTTGGTAAACATCAACATCTAGATCAAGTCCATGAACACGTACTTTATATTATTCTTTAGATAATGTTTTCTTATGTATGTTTGTTTTCTTTTTTTAATACATATAGGTGTTATTCTGGAAAGATTTACTTCTGTATTTTCCAAGAAAAAATATTGATATTGATAAACAAATGCAATGGACATGGACTTTCTAAGCAATAGTTTTCTAATCCACTTGAATCTTTAATTGAATAAGCATATTTAAAGCTGATGATTAAAATTAAAACCCTATTTAGACAAGATTTAAAATTTTTTATTATTATATCCTGGTAAAATATTCCTACTCTTTTCATCTTTCCTAAATTAAGCTCATCTCTTTTACAGTATTTCTCTGACTATAAAGAAGATTCTTGGTTTAATATTCTACGTCAATAAAGAAAATGCTCACCTTTCTTCCAAAATAAATAATTTATGATGTGGTAAAGAATAATTATTTCTAAGAAACAAGAAATTTTTGAATAATGTAATGTTTACTTAATTTAAATGAAGATTTCCTACGAATTTCCACTGAAAGTCTAAAAAGTAGCGATAAGATTGAAAATTATTTCAATGTATTAAGAAAAATGAGCTATTAATGTAGTATTAAATTTTAATTGTTAAGTAAACACATTATAATTTATAAATACTTTATATCTTATTTAAATATTTGCATGTTAAATGTATCTAATAAAAATAACCGTTATAATAATTTAGTACTTAATTAAATATGTTACAATACATTATTCGTTTAGTGAATTCTGTAGTTTTTGAACAAACATCTTTAATATTTTTTCTGATAATTTAATTTAAATCATTTTGATATAAAACTCTTCATTCAAAGTATGATAAGTGTTTTATTTTTTAAACTAATAAATGATGGGGTGTGTTTAACTGGTAAGACAATATAAAGATATTTTAAAATGTTTGAGATTAGTACTAATTACAGTCAAATACTAACATTAGACGGATATTTATATCTTTTCAGATCATTCTAAAATGGTTAGTCAAAGTTACATTTGTTATTAGCACAAAATCAGAAAATATTATTTTCAATGTAATATTAAGCACTATTTGAAAATATAATATTGAAATCTAATGCAGAAAAAATAAATTAATACCAAGAGATTCCACTACCAGCTTGATTTACTAAGGTGTTGTAACATTTTCCCCAAGGAAGAGTTGTAACATTCCTTTGCTCAGGAGAAAAGAATGCATATTCTTTAACAAGTACATAATAACAGCTTATCACTTAAATTGACAGCAGTAATGTGGATATATTATTGTGGATAGTTCTAGTAATGTTTTAAGCAGTATTGTGGATAGTTATATTACATGCAAGAAGTGTTTTGCACTAATGAGAACAACCTGTCACACAATTCTGATTGTAGATATTCCGTGTCATGGATAATGAGACCTCATGAAATTAGCGATTGTCTGTGTGGCCTTCACAGTGCGAAACAATTTCAGATAGAATATGGACTACACCATGAGTTGTTGCATCGTGACTGGTGATAGACCATGGCCTGAGAAAGTGCCTACTCCAATGAGAAATCAGATAGCTGATCTTCGCTCTTGACAAATTTTCTTAAAGGGAGGTTTTTGAAAAAGAAGATAATTTTACTTGGAGGATTGATACGAAGTGTTGTCTTTTTTCTGAAGTGATTGAACAGGCCGGAGTTTCCGCCTGTTTTCAAAGTGAGTTGTTAAACTTGTGGTTTCCTGTATCACGCTATGTGATAATTAAGATCTGCCTCAGACCAGACGTAAATTTGAAAACTCTGAGCATCTCTGTCCATGGTGTTAACTGCACTTATGTATCTAATTTATATCTTTAATTATCATTTCTGCGTAAATGTAGTTCTGCATGTTTATTTAATGTCTGTAAATAAAAATTTAAAGTGTTCCCATGAACCTGAAAGTGACCCTCTTCTGAAACCGTCGGTCTAGTATACGCCAAACGTTACAGTTTCAATAAATAATGAAGATAAATGGTGAGATGTTCTGGACACTATTATGACGGATATTTAAGATCAGCTATTTTTAAAAAAAAGAATAATTTCCAAAGTGTTACTTTTGATTCACGTTTGAGTCTGTTAAACGTTTTCAGAAAAACTTTTAAATGTTACTCCTGCCCTGTATGTTGGTAAAAATATAGCAAACTTACACAATAATGGTATTACAGTTACCAACGTGAAAAAAATATCCAACAGGTGCAGAGGGGTAGATAAACGAATATCTCCATTTTAGCAGTGTGAAAATGACAGTGCGTTTTAAAAATGCCACTCTCCCTCGCCCAAATAAAGACAGTGTTTTATCGGGAAACTTAAATCAGTATTTATTGACTTTATAAATTTATCTGAACAGACACCTTTTAAAATAATTTGTTATGAATTTTTATTTAACTATTGTCAATTGAACTTGTTTAATTTAGTCAATTAACGTCATCATTTTTTTCTGTATAAATGCACAATATATGAAAATGTAGGCAAGTTGGCGATCTTGGAGAATGGATTAATACTTTTGACAGTATTGATTATTGGATTTTTCGTGCAGCTGATAGATTTCGAGGAAAATTGGAGATGACATTTGAGGCGTCTTCTGGAAACCCTGCATAATATATATTGATTAGCTGAAGTTCATTTTAATAGAGGAAAAGATCCTAAATAGCTGAAGAATTAATCAGAAAATGATAATCAACTTATTAAAAAAACTCAATTTGGCATTTAATTCTAAAAAAAATGCAACTTAAAATATGACATTTTTTTAAATAGATTTATTAGCTTAACAATCAAGTTGAAAAAATTTTCAGAAAACTTATAACTATCGAATGTATTCCATAACTATTTCCTCTTCAATTCAAATAATTGTGTCTTAATACCTAGAGACCACAAATAATGAGAAGATCATTTTAAAAAATGTCCAAATAAAGGAATCATACAAAACATATTTTTACTAGTTGAAAAGAAAATGCCAACACCAAAAAATAAATTAGTTTAGAGAAATAATATTTCAACAAAGTATTTCTCTAGTTAATTTACTTCTATGATTAAAAGTTTCAAGGTCACAGTTTAAAGTAGGAGCGAGAAGAGCTATTTCAAGTGGTACATTAGTAGTCACTGTAGTCTGCATTATTTTGCAAACATTCAAACACGCTGCATTATATCGTACACTTATGGTATGTCCTTGTATGGGATAGATTGTCATTTGTCAGCAATGCAATTGGTCAGTCAAATCAGCGATGGTCCTTGCTGGTTGTGGATGACGTTGTATTTGGAGTCTAATAATGGCCCATGCGGGATCTATAGAGGAAAGATCTGGTCAGTGTAATATGTCGACACTCTGTAGAGCACGTTGTGTGACATCAAGGTATAAGGATGAGCCTAACCTACTTGAAAACGCCACATGCGAGAGTTATTAGAAATTGTAATCCCCACCAAACATAAAAAAATCGTCACTTTTTTTCATCTAGGGCGAAATTTGAATAGACGTCATCTTTCAGATGTGCAGAGACGCCTCCCAAATTTCATAGCACAACTTTGTCTTGGTGTTGGGATTTTATTTTCCTCCAGAGTATATTAAGTGGTCTGATGACTAATTGGCTTTATATTACGGCTACTCTTTGGTGATCTACATTGGTTTCAATTTCAACTACAATTTTAATCAAACACTCTCGTTGAAGGCAGTCGAAAAATTCTCGCTTTCTTACCAATAGCAGGACTTTTTAGTATAAAGATTTATCATGCATAAATGAGAGGTCTTCGGCTTCAACCGTGTTGTCTGATTAGAACGAAATAACCTAGGGCTAACCACCAGATAGCTTCACAATCATATCTGTTAAATGTATTCATTAAATAAAATTTTGCCATGGTCATACATAAGTCAAGGATCTATCTGTAGCTCAGCTGATTTGTGCTCATAGCTTGAACAGATAACCATAGGGAATAGTTCTAACCCATTGGGGATATTTACGGAAATCTCTGTTTATAGAAATGAGTGTCTCGCATCAACATCAATAGCGTATTTTTTCTTATCACCTCTATCTTTTAATGTGGTGTCCTTCTGATATCACAACTTTATGAAGTAAAACGCCAATCAGTTGGATACTTGAATGGCTAATATATCATGCTTTCAATTGATGTGCAATAAGCGACATGGAGATCTTGCTATCCAGTGGATACCCAATTTTCGACAGCTAAAGGAACATTTTCAAAATCTATCTTATCTTGAGTTTTCTGATTTTTCTGGTGCATAACACGTAAATGTGAAGAATTACTTAAAACTTCCCCTGGATGGTAGAAAATACTTTTCATATGTCTCTTTGGAATATTAAACTCTGAAATATGTAGTAACAGAAGAATCGGTTCGTATTATACAATAGTTTGCTGTGAAAATAAACCTTTAATTAACCTAATATTTTAGGAAAAAACAAAAAAGCACACGTCTTAAAAAAATCTACATTACACAAATCATTCACGGTAAAGGAAAAGCACGTACATTCGATTAATATTAATTCCTCACCCCTGTATGAATTTGAAGCGTGAGCATACACAATTAACTTCACGTCCAAAATTAATCTCTTCCACTCATCTGAGCGCATCTTGTTGTTTGGTATGAAGCACCGCTTTTAAGTAGCGGCCCCAGAGAAAGAATGCAGGCTAATGGTTGTCATTTTATGCATGTAATACGGAGTTTATCTAAGCCCCGGTACTTCAGCCAAGATTAGTTCTACCGTAAAACGCGAATTTTATGCACGATATGTCTTTAAATCTATGGGGCTACGACGACGGCGTCCGTCTGTAAGCCCGGTTTAGGAATAAAGGACTGGTGATTTTAGCAGGAATTTTTAATGAACGATGCTTAAAAAATTATTTTAAATTGGACAGAATAAATCGTTTAAATTTTATTATTATTGTCATGAAGGATTAATTTTAAAATTCATAAATTTTCCATGGAAATATAGTTTATTAAAAGTTCATGCCGTTTGTATTCAATCAGCTTCCTGACTAATGTGCATATAATGTTTTTTAATTGTGGTTTGTATTTATATAAATAAATAAAAGAATTTCTTCTATGTATAACGTATATCATTTGAAGAAATTTGTACAAATTTCCTTCAAATAACAATTTTAATCTCGCATTTTTGAAACATTTGTGCATTGGAATTTTATGAACTCTTATTTTTATTCATGTAATAATTCCATGATCTTTAAATGACTAAATTATTCGTTTGGAATTTGTGTTTATCAGCATATTCGATATTTTTTATTTTATTAATACATAATTTTGGGGAAAAAAATATTTAATAGTATTATATTAATATTTTTGTTAGAAATCATAGTTATTTTGCATTTTTTTTGAAATGGTATAAATATAATTTTAATAAATTTTAATTTCATATAAAAAGTTTTAGCTAATTTATTCATTAATTAGCATGTATTAATTTCATTATTTCAAATATTAAATTAATTATTTAAATGCATTTTAGTAATTTAAGAAGATTGACTTGTTAAAAAATATATAATTTTTCTATGTGCCTGTTATAAGAAAACCCTGTATTTTTTAAGGGTAAACATCATTGAGATACTATTATGATATATATATAAATAAATATTAACACAACAGTCAAAGAAGAATAGAAGAAATTCAAAGTTATTTTTTTTTGTTATTTGTGACATTTATTTTCTATTGACTATCGATTTACAATAGATTACAAATATAAAATATACTAAGGATTATTTTAAGAATAATAATATTTTGAAGAGTTTTAAATCAAGCAATAATAATTGGTTGAAATATGTATTATACATATGTGGTGCCTGTCTTTAAAATATATATGATCAGTTTAATAATAAGTTTATGAAATAATCAAGTTTCAAATAATCAGTTTATGAAATAATAAAGTTTCAAATAATCAGTTTATGAAATAATCAATTTTATAGTAATCAATTTATGAAATAATCAACTTTATAATAATCAGTTTATGAATAATCAAAATAATCAGTTCATGAAATATGTCTTCTTATAACTATTAAAAATATATCTCAAAGCATTACTTCTGTATTAAAAATTCTATATATTCTTATAAAGTTTTGTTATAAAGTGAACCAACATTTTTGGAGTACGCAAAGTGACCTGATGGTCGAGTAGTTAATGCTCTGGCCCTCCGTATCAAAGGATGTGTCTCGAATCATGTGGTGTTATGGAGGGTTTTAGTGGTTTGAAATCTCCTTTAAACTGTAGTCCCTGTCTAATTAGCCCTAGTGTACAAAGAATGACAGAAAAGTGACAAACCAAACCTTTGAGTAAACAAAATGACATTTTTTCAATGCTCCTTAAAAATATTTATAAATATATCTGCAATAGGAAGTTTTTTAAGCATTTCAATATATTCTTCATTGCCTTTTCTTAAACATTATCTCATAAGATTATATAATTATTGTAAATTTCTTACACAAAATTGATAAAAAAAACGTTTCAACAAAATACAATTTTTATTTATTTGTATTTAATCAAACCAAAATTAAGTTCCCTTCCTTTAGCTAATAAGTCAATTTAAGTAAGTTCACTCCTTCAGATAAATATTGAAATATTTATTAATAATACAAAGACTCACTTGTCTGAAACGATGGATATTAGGGCCAGCTGTTTAATACATACTTTCCGAAATTAGATCCTCCTGTAACAAGATACATCTTTCATAAATTTGGTGACTTTCAAAGCACCAGGTCATTGCAGGAGCATCTCGCATGTATAGTGCCTATTTTGCATACTATATCAAAGGCTGTTTGGTTCACGTCAAAAGCCAAGATGGATGAATGGTGTGGTACATAAGAGCACTTATTCACAGACAGCCGGGCATGCAACATTTTATTGCCTTTCCAATACTGGCCTGCAACATGGCAGGGGTCTCGTATTAAATCTGACATTTATGCGTCACAAACTGGGAAGGGGAGGAGGAATACATTTCAAGATAGTGTTGCTCTGGGTGTATGAGATTTATGGACAGTGAAGGCGTGTTTATTTTTTATGAGTATGAAAGTCTTATTCATTTTGAGGTCTAAAGATATCTGTAGAAGGCATTAAAGATACGAATAAAAAGCAAGTAAAGATGTCTATAAATTTATAAATCATTGACCAAAAAAAATCATATTTTAAGACATGATTAATGTCCATCTTGCGTGACATGCAATCACAAAATTGCTTTCAATTTCTTAAATATATTTCATTTTATTTCTAATCTTTTACACTAAAAATGTCCATTTCTAAATATAAATTTAGCAAAATGCTTTTGTAAGAAATGCATCTTTGTTTGTCAAGCTCATTGATAGCAAATTTAAGATTTGAGATGTAAACAATCCAATTTGCCAAATTTAAAATATCAAAATTAAAAGATTTTCAAAAATATCTATAAATTCATAATTTTTTTTTATTCAATGAGAATCTTGGATGTTAAGTTTCATGTAGAAAACATACTAGACTATTAAACCTATAAATAGAAAAGTAAGCATGTAAATTTAAATAATAAGTAAGAAAATCTGAAATTTGTAATATGAAAACGCGGATATCATATACTTTATATGATATGTAACACGAGAAAAGTGTATTTTGTACAGTCTAACGGTCCAGGGTTCTAGTCCATGTTAGGGAGGAATTATAGATTTTTAATATCTAGATTATTTAAGTACATTTTTTTGTTGAATGGTAATGAATTCAAAACTGTCATCCAACAGTGTCGCCTAGCATTTATGCTGAGCCCTGGTCATTCATTCGGTAGAACTATCAAATTTTCTATTTCCTGTTTTAGTGGTATTAATAGTCAATAATTGTTAGAAATTTTTTCAGTACATATTTTTTATTGCAATGAATGAAAATAATAACCTACATTATTGGCTTCAGTTCTTGTCGAACGCGAATAGCTCACTCGGTAGAGCATTAGGCTTTTAAACTAACGGTTCAGGGTTCATGTCCCTGTTTAGGTAGAATTAATCCTTGTTAATTGTTGAGAATAATCTTTAATATTAATTTTTGGAATAAACACGGATTAAAACAACGGTCCAACAGTGTCCAAGATTAATGGTGTGATACATATGAGCACTTATTCACAGACAGCCCGACTTGCAGCATTTTATTGCCTTTCCAATACTGGCCTGAAACATGGCAGGGGTCTCGTATTAAATCTGACATTTATGCGTCACAAACTGGGAAGGGGAGGAGGAATATATTTCAAGATACTGCTGCTCTGGGTGTATGAGGTTTATGGACATTGAAGGCGTGTTTATTTTTTATGAGTATGAAAGTCTTATTTATTTTGATGCCTAAAGATATCTGTAGAGGGCTTCAAAGATACATATAGAAATGATGATGCTAGATGCTTGTAAATGTAGAGTATAATTAATTGCACCAAAAAAAATCGTATTATAAGACAGGATTAATCTCCATCTTGTGAAGCACGCATTCACAAAATTGTATTGATTTTCTAAAATATCTTTCCTTTTTTTCTAATTTTCTACTCTAAAAATGTCCATTTTTATAAATAAATATTGTAAAATGTATTTCTAAGAAATGTGGCTTTGTTTGTTTAGCTGGTTAAGCTTACTGATAGCAGATTTAAAATTTGAGATTGAAACAGCCTAATGTTCCAAAAAAATTCTCTAAATTTAAACAGAAAAATTTAAGAAGTTTCTAAAAAAGTTCTATAAATTAATAAATAATTTTTTTTTTATACAAAGATATGAATCTTATGTAAGGAAATCCTATATTTTTAATCTTTGTGTATATTATCCAAGATTCATACCTTTATATAAAAAAATTACTTATTAAATTATAGAAATTTTTGAAAACCTCTTAAATTTTTTTATTTAAATTTAGAGATTGTTTTTTATTTTACTATTAAAATATCATGTTTCATAACACTTGTAACAACAGAAAAGATTATTTTGTACATCTCTAGTACGTCCTTTCTATTTTAATATAATTATATTTAGATTTGTAATTTGAAAGTGGGACAAATCATGATTCAATAAAATATGAAAAAAAATGTATCATTTGATCTGTTAGTTAAATCATTTGAAAGCAATAATAACATTCTGGGTTGTTTGTTTAATTTCGGAAATAATTCTTTTATTATAATTAAAAGATCTTTGAAGTATTTATTTCATTAACCCGCAAATAATTTTGCTCTGTTACTTTTGGTTCAGTAACAGAGCAAAGAAAGAAAAAAAATACTTAAACATCTTTGAAGTTATAATTTTGTTAATCAATGGAATAATTTATTCTTTTTCTGTTGATACAATTACAGAAATATTTTTCGTTTAGTTAAAAATCTTTTTATTTGTTTATTCATGGAATAATTTTTTGTTATAAGATAATTTGTTTTATTTTATACCGGTACTTTTATATTAATTAGTATTTCAAAGAACGATTGTAACGAACTATTTTGATCTGTAATAAAATTAAATTGTCCTTTTAAATCATGAGTAAACCGATATATTTATATCAAACATTTTTAATAAAAGAATCTGGCTAACATTTTATTTTTTACCAATTATCGAGTTGTAAAATAAAAAAAATTAAGCCTGTCTTGAAGATAAAAACAAATTCGTACTTGTAACATTTAATAAAACGAAAAATAGAATTAAATACGAGTATAACAACATTTAAATTTTGTATTATTTATAAGATTAAATAAATAAAAATGCACTACTATCTTTTAAATTAAATTTTTGGGTTTTAATTTTTCTATTTTGGCCATTTTGTCTAGTAGCTACATTGTAACATTTTGTAAACCTTTTTATTTACTTAAATATTTGCTAATGTTTATTCTTTAATAAACATTAGCGTATATTAATTTATTAATTATTACGCTCTTAATGTAATAATTATGTTTAATTAATTTATTACATTAAAAGCGTAATGTTAATTGTAAATATTATTATAAAATAGTGTTAGTATTTATATTAGATATTAAACATTTATTTTAATGTTTAATTTATTAATTATTACGCTTATTAATTATTTCGTTTTTAACAGTTTAGAATGGATCTCTAATTTTCTATTTTCAAACAATATTCTAACCTTTTTTATACAAAAATATTTACATAAATATAAAAAAAATAAGACATATAACAGTAACGAAGTGATATTGGAATTTTTTCCAGAAACAGTTCGTTACTGTTATATGTGTTGTTAATAGAGAGTTTTTGCATACCGTACTTTAAAAATACGGTATTTTTTTCTCGCTAGCGCTCATGCTCATAGGAAATTGAGCATGCGTATCTGTAATAATGTTTCCTATGAGTATGCACGCTAGGGAGAAAAAATATCGTATTTTTAAAGTACGGTATGCAAAAACTCTATATTATTTGTTTATATCTTAGTTAATTAAATAATTGTAAATGTTTTTATATATTATCCCCCCGTTGGTCCGGGTTAGAATAGCACCATAACCATGCATGCCGTAAAAGGCGACTAAAATGAGTACCTAGTGCCCTGGGATATAACTGGGTAGAGTAAAATAAGACTTCTCCCTTTGGATGTCCGATATATTTGTGCCCGCAAGGTCAAAGACAAAAAGAAGCTGCATTTTTTACCCTTTTTCATGACTCGACGGTTTTTCTAGATAGAGTTTTCATTGTTTGAGAACACACGGGTTTATGGGCTTAGTCTAGATGTGGCTGTCGACCAGGTGGAATAAGAAACTATATATGAATTTTTTAAAAGAAATATATACGATATAAAAACATTAATATTGGAATAGTGCTGTTGTTGCTTATCCCCTTGATTTAGAATCCTAAACCAAGTCCAGTAGATCATGCTGCATCAACAGATCGTAAACGGTCAACAGTTGCCTCACAGAGGCACCAATACATTCGATGAGATGAGAGGGAGATGCGATGGCCGAACAATGACAAAGGGTATATGTCTTCTCGTCTCCATTGAAGGTCAACTCTTAGTGGGGCCAGTCCTTAGTCTAGCTAAAGCCGTTTGAGCAGGTCTAGGGCAGGAGCACTGCAAGGACATACCAATATATTTAGCGGCGTAACATACATGAATTGGTGGCGACCTCCAAGCGGTATTCACTCTGGCTAAAGTCATGGAATGAACCTCTAAAGCTAACAGATTGGAAGAAGAAGCTTTGGAAAGTTCGCAACCTTCCCTAGCGAGCAGATCAGCAATTTCATTTCCATGGAATAGTAAAATTATGTTACCTGAAATTATACATCATATTTAAGTTATATTGTACCGAAAATATTTGATATAAATCTAGTAATGGATAAGCATTTCTGAACGGCAATTCTTCGCAATTTCCTAGCCATAAAAGTTGCCAGGACTTTATTCACTGTTATTTATCATTATTCGGAAATTTCCTCGAAATGTAGAGTGCTTTATTTTCCTTGACAGTACAACATTTAAATAGCTATCATAGTTTTCAAAATATTGAATTATTTATAAGTAAGTTAGAACTAGGTACAACAATAAAATGTATTTGTTCGTCATTCTAAATGAATATTTTTCATAAGACATTAATTAAATACATATTTGTGGAATTTAAACAAATTAATGTTGTTTAAATAAATATACAAAAATTTTATTTTAGATTATTTAAAATGTTTGTTTTAAGAGTTAGAAAAAGGATGTTCCTTTGTGAAAAACTTGTTTGTAGTTCAATACTTGAAACAATTAACTATTAAAAAAATTGCAAATAATTATAAATATATTAAAAGTTCAGTAATATTTAATAGTTTTAGGTATTGTATAACCATTAAATATAACAAATAATTCTACACAATTTGACTTGCGACAAATGACACTACAATCCCTTGCATATTTGAAAGTATACGTACTTTTGTATGGTTAGAAATTCAGCAACATAAATTTTGTTTCTATTTAAAAAAAGCTTTTTAATAATTTTAATAAACATGTCATAATGTAAAGCTCAAAATTAAGCTTAAAAATATTTTTCTTAAAAATATTTTCCAAATTCAAATTTTCAAAAAAATTAATTTTAAATAAATTTATTATCACTGAATTATGTCCTGTAAAAAGTTGTGTTGCTTCCAAGTCTTAAAGTTATGTATATCTAATTTAGAAACATCAGTATAGAACCAAAAGAAGAAAATATATAAATATTTACTGTTATAAATTATTATAAACTATAAAAATTATAATGGAAATAATAACTATCAATATAATATAATAAATATATAATTATAAATTTATTTATACACTGAAGTGACAAAAGTCATGGGATACCTCTTAATATCGTGTCGGCCCTCCTTTCGCCCGGAGAAGTGCAGCAACTTGACGTGGCATGGACTCAACAAGTCGTTGGAAGTTTTCTGCAGGGATATTGAGCCATGCTGTCTCGATAGACGTCCATAATTGTGAAAGCAGGATTTTGGACACGAACAGACCTCTCGATGATGTCCCATAAATGCTCGATGGGATTCATGTCGGGCGATCTAGGTGGCCAGATCATTCGTTGGAATTGTGCAGAATGTTCTTCAAACCAATCGCGAACATTTGTGGCCCGGTGACATGGCGCATTGTCATCCATAAAAATCCCATCGTTGTTTGGGTACATGAAGTCCATGAATGGCTGCAAGTGATCTCCAAGTAGCTGAACATAAGCATTTCCAGTCAATGTTCGGTCCAGTAGCACCAGAGGACCAAGTCCATGCCATGAAAAAACAGCCCACACCATTATGAAGCCACCACCAGCTTGAACAGTGCCTTGCTGACAGTTTGGATCCATGGCTTCGTGGAGTCTGCGCCACATTCGAACCCTACCATCAGCTCTTACCAACTGAAATCGTGACTCATCGGACCAGGCCACGGTTTTCCATTCATCTAGGGACCAACCGATATGCTCACGTGCCCACGAGAGTCGCTGCAAGCGACGTCAGACTGTCAGTAAAGGCACTCGAGTCGGTCTTCTGCTGGATTAGCCCAAGAAAGCCAAATTTCTCCGCACAGTTCTAACAGACAAGTCCCTTGTACGTCCCACATTGATTTCTGCGGTTATTTGATGCAGTGTTGCTTGTCTGTTAGAATTTACGACTCTTTGCAGACGTCGCCGGTCTCGGTCGTTAAGTGCAGGCGGTCGACCACTGCGCTGTCCATGGTGGGATGTTATGCCTGAAATTTCATACTCTCGGCACACTCTTGACACAGTGGATCTGGGAATGTTGAATTCCCTAACGATTTCCGAAATGGCATGACCCATGCGTCTAGCTCCAACTAACATTCCGCGTTCAAAGTCGTTTAATTCCCGTCGTGCGGTCATCATCACGTCAAAACCTCTTCACATGAATAACTTGAACAGAAATGAAAGCTCTGCGAAAGCACTGCGCATTTATACCTGTTCTACGCGATGCTACTGCCATCTGAAAATTTGCATATTGCTATCCCATGACTTTTGTCACTTCAGTGTAAATTTATTTAATAATCATTTTGCTAAAATGATCAGTAACGAAATTTTTAATTCTATCACATTTCTATTTGTAACGAATATAGGTTAAAGAATTGAGTTTTAAAATCATAAAAAATATATAAAATAAATTGTCTCTGTAGTTATTTAGTTACATCAAAATAAATAATCATGTTACAACTTTGATTATTTTGATTTTTATAAGTATACTTTGCAGCAATTTGTAAAATTTATATAGCTCTGCAATATTGATTATTTAAAAATCTTTAAATGTACAATAACTTTCGTAATAAAAAAATTATTTTATAAACATAAAAATAATCTAAAATTGATTAAATCTAATAAACCTTTTAAATATCATAACATTTATATTTCTAAAACGAAATATCTTTAAGCATTGTATCTTAAAGCTGACACACGAGACAAAAAAAAAAATAAAAAAAAATACTTATTACAGCAGTTAGTCAAATTGTTAAATTAAAGTTACATAAAAATATGCTATTCGTTTTTGCTTGTTTTGATCTTTATTAATATTTATTAATCGAAGTTTAATAAAAGTGCATAAGTTTTTGCAGATATAATTATTGTGCATTCATGAGTAAAAGTGCAATGCCTTATATATATAAACAAAATATGGGAATTTTATTTTGGTTAAATAGTAGACAGAATTGATTAGTTTGATCATTCTTTTCTAAACAAAGAAATGAGACCAAAATGAAATAATAATAAGAAAAGAGAAAATATCAGTATAAGAAACTGTATTAATTACAATGGTTCATTACACACTAAACCTCTAAGCAAATTAAATGAATTATACTCTTACGAGAATTCGGAACGATAATCGATGGCAGTAGAGATCAAAACTAAGAGCACTTATTTCTTTGGTTTAAGCGATAGTTGTCCCTCTCCTATATTGGACCCAGCAAAACATCTTCTAACAAATTTTCCAAACATCTAAAAACAAAAAGTTGAAATGTACTCAAAGTTATATATTTTTTTTTCTGTTGCTGTAATTCCCAGTTAATCTCTTCAGGCCTGAGTTGCTAAGATATATAATTGCACTCTTATTATTTCTATAAGCACTGGAAGTGTCGGTAATTAAAAGCTATTGTTTAATTTTCTGTTTAACAACAGAGATCGTCAGTGAATAGCTAATTAGAAAACTAATATTTAATTCCTTGTATTCTTGTGGTAGTTTCTAAATATTAAGATTCATTCCGAAAACCTACAATTTTTCTGCATTTTTACTACTAAAGTGTTCATAATTAGTATTCACTGAATGGTGTTTCGATTTGTATAAATGAATTTGCAAGAGGATAAATAAAAATAATAATACATTCAATTCTCAACTGAGAATATCACATTTATATTTGTGTCAAATGTAGGTTAAAGAATAGAATTTTAAAACTATAGAAAATATATAGAAGAAATTGTCTCTGCATTTATTTAATTGCAGCAAAATAAATAAATTAGTTATAAGTTTAATTTTATTTTTTTCATAAGAATACGTTGTACTAATTTTTAAAACTATAATATTACAATAAGATTGCTTGTTTAAAAATGAATGTGTTTAAATATATGATAACTATAGTAATAAATAAATTATTTTACAAAAAAAAAAAAAAATGATTATATCTAATGAAACTTTTAATTATCAGCAACATTTATATTTCTAAAAAAATTACAGCAATTACTGTTAAGCCAAATGTTGCATGTAAATATGTTTTTTTTGTTTTCGCTTGTTTTGATCTTCATTAATATTATTAATCGATGTTTTATAAAAGTACATAAGTGTTTGCAGATATAATTATTGTGCATACTTGAGTAAAATGCAATGCCTTATATATATAAACAAAATATATGAATTTTATTTCGGTTAATTAGTACTAAGAACTATCAATATAAAAACGACATCGAGATAGAATTGATTAATTTCATCATTCTTTTCTAAACAGCGAAATGAGTACAGAATGAAATAATAAAAAAGCATAAATATAAGTATAAGAAACTGTATTAATCACAATGGTTCATTACACGCTAAAACTCTAAGCAAATTAAATGAATTATACTCTTAAAAGAATTCCAAACGATAATCGATGGCAGTAGAGATCAAAACCAAGAAAATTTATTTCTTTGCTTTAAGCGATAGTTGTCCCCCTCAATATTGGACCTGGCAAAATATCTTCTAACAACGTTTCCAAACATCTAAAAACAAAAAGTTGAAAAGTACTCAAAGTTATATTTTTTTTCTGTTGCTGTAATGCCCAGCTAATCTTTCTGGGCTGTATTTGCTAAGATATATAATTGCACTCTTATTATTTCTATAAACACTGGAAGTGTCAGTAATTAAAAGCTATTATTTAATTTTCTTTTTACCATCGAGATCGGTGAATAGCTAATTAGAAAACTAATATCTAATTCCTTGTATTCTTGCGGTAGTTTATAAATATTAAGATTCATTCTGAAAACCTATAATTTTTCCGGCGTTTTTACTACTAAAGTGTTCATAATTAATATTCAAGGAATGGTGTTTCGATTTGTATAATTAAATTTGTAAAAGGTTAAATAAAAATAATAATACATTCAATACTCAACTGCGAACATCAATTTTATGTTGGTAACAAATATATGTTAAAGAATTCAGTTATAAAAGTATAGAAAATATATAGAAGAAATTGTCTCTGTAAATATTTAGTTGCGATAAAATAAATAAACTTGTTATAACTTTTGTTGCATTTTTTTCCCTAAGTATACATTGTACCAATTTGTAAATCTATAATAATACAATAATATTGCTGGTTTAAAAATGAATATGTTTAAGTATACGATAAATTTGTTAATTAAAAAATAATTAAATCTAGCGGACAATTTAATTATCAGTAACCATCATATTTCTAAAAGAAATATCTTCAAGAATTGTATTTTAAAACTAACGGACGAGACGAAAAAAACCTGATTTATTACAGCAGTTAGTCAAATTGTTAAGCTAAAGTTACATAAAAATATGTTATTCCTGTTTTTGCTTGTTTTGATCTTCATTAATATCATTAATCGATGTTTTATAAAAGTACATTTAGTGTTTGCAGATATAATTATTGTGCATTCATGAGTAAAAGTGCAATGTCTTATATTTATAAACAAAATATAGGAATTTTATTTTGGTTAATTAGTACTAAGAACTACCAATATAAAACGACATCGAGATAGAATTGATTAATTTGATCATTCTTTTCTAAACAACGAAATGAGACTAAATAAAAAATATAAAAAAGGGATAAATATCATTATAAGAAACTGAATTAATAATTGTTCATTACGCACTAAACCTCTAAGCAAATTAAACGAATTATACTCTTACAAGAATTCCGACCGATAATCGATGGCAGTAGAGATCAAAACTAAGAACATTTATTTCTTTGCTTTAAGGGATAGCTGTCCCGCTCCTATATTGGACTTAGCAAAACATTTTCTAACAACTTTTCCAAACATCTAAAAACAAAAATTTGAAAAGTACTCAAAGTTATTTTTTTTTCTGTTGCTGTAATTCCCGGTTACTCTTACCGGGCTGGAGTTGCTAAGATATATAATTGCACTCTTATTATTTCTATAAACACTGGAAGTGTCTGTAATTAAAAGCCATAATTTAATTTTCTCGGTGAATAGCTAATTAGAAAACTAATATGTAATTCCTTGTATTATTGTGGTAGTTTCTAAATATTAAGATTCATTCCGAAAACCTATAATTTTTCTCGTATTTTTACTACTAAAGTGTTCATAATTAATATTCAATGAATGGTGTTTCGATTTGTATAATTGAATTTGCAAGAGGATAAATAAAAATAATAATAGCATTCAATTCTCAATTGAGTTTGAGTAAGAAACTTAAAAATTACATAATGATACTTTTAGAAAGAGTACCTCTTAAAATCTTCTCTTCATTATATATTTTAACCATGCAAAATTAAAAATAAATTATTTAAAATAGTTCCTGTTCATCAATGTACTTAAATATAATTAATACATTTCATTTAGATTTCTGAGTACAGCTCATTTGATTATGTTTATGCTGAGTGGAGAAATTTCAACTAAACTCATTCGTAATTTTTAATACATTGGGCCAACATCCATGCCTCATTACACTACTTAAATTAGTTTGACTGTTACGAAAATGTACCAACACACTTAGCGTTTATTAAAACAAAATTGTCTTCATTAAAACTGGAGTTGCAGGGTTATGATTTGTTGATTTTAATAATGTTTCTCTTATTAAATTATTTATCTTCATTAAGAAAATAATTTGTGTAAATTAACTATTGCTGTTTAGTTTGATTTATTATGTTCCGTTTTTCATGCAGTTTACCACATGAGCGACTTTTCAGTGAAATTCTTTTAAAAAATATATTCAGCGAATATTCAGCATTCCTTTATTTAATTGTAGTGTGCGGATTCGGGTGGGCCCTAGGATGGGCGCCAGATTGTAGTGTGCAGATTCGGGCGGGCCCAAAGTTGGGCGCCAGATTGTAGGGTTATATGTTGTGCAGTTGGATGGTAACTGGGTGAGGTTGGGTCGAAACTTGAAACACAGTTTTGAAAACTCACAGCTTTATTTACACGCGCACAAACCCAGGAGACACGCAATTAAAACATTAAACATGTAGCACATCTAATTAAAGATTCTCGTGGGAGGATTTCAGTTCTAAGCCAAAAATAAAGATATTTCCTCTCGGGACGAGATATTGTAAACTGAACGTTTCTCAACGGCAGCACCGGTTGTGCTGTACTTCCTCTCCGGGGACGGGGCCTGAAGGGCCGAGTGGCTAGCGCTCTGGCGCTCGGTACCACAAGTTTCGTGTACGAGACCCGGCGGTGCCATGGATGTTTGTAGTGGTTCGGAATCCACTTTAAACTGTAGATCCTGGTCTGTTTAGCCCAAAGTGCGCAAAAGATACCGTAGAGCGACAAACCAAACCAAACCTCTCCGGGGACAGTCTCGAGGCCTACTGACTATTTCTCCTGAACGCCACCTGGGCACTCTTGCAGTGTGTAGGAGGAAGCCCGGTTACATAAATGTATTAACTTTAGATACATAAAGTAGCATTAATTAACATCGTACTTGAAATTTTACAAGTGGTTAATTTTCATTTTATTGTATAAATCAATTACCCCAAAAAGAAGAGAAATCTTTTAAAAGATAAAGATAAAGGATATTTAAACATTCCGAAATTATGCACTATTTTATTAGTAATAAACTTTTGTTTTACTCTAATTTAGCACATATAAAAAAAATATTAGCTCGTAAATCCACAGTATCTTTTGAATAAATGAACTGTTCAAATATAGAATAATGCAATACGTTATTATAATTTAATGTTAATCAGAATTATAATGAATACCAGTAATAAACATTTCTTTAAAAGTCAAATATTTTATTACTAACTTGAAGTTCCAAACTTGGTAATAAAATATTTGATTTTTAAAATTTCCTTCAAAATTAGTTTTACTTTATGTTAAACATTGTATCTATACAAAAGTGAGTATCATGATTTTTTTATTTTTTTATCATGAACAAAATTTGAGGATTTTTCTTTTGTGGATATAATTTTTGCTTTGAATATTACGAGATATTTCCCCATAACTGAAATTGAAAAAAGAAGTTGCGAATGATGATTTTTCATAGTTAAATTTATAAATATAAAATTACTGACGAATATATTTTGTCATTCAATATTGATAATTACAGCACGTTGCATTTTAAATATACGATACAAAAATTTGAAACTTCTTTGAATTATTTTATGTTTTACAGCATATAATATTCTTTCACATGAAGACAAAATTTATTAATTAGTCGCATGAAGTTCATACCAATATAGTTTTACTAATGTCAAAATTTTAGTATATTTTCCCATAATCTGAATAGTTAAACATAATATATAGGGTTTCTAAACTTTTTGAATTACAATTTTCAATCATAAATATTTACAAAGCATTGCAATTATATTTAACTGCAAAAATCATTAATCTACTTGAATAGGTTTCTTTGTAAGTTAGAAATATTTTTTGGTAATTTACTATAACAAATTTGTATACTTTTACATTCAAATTATTCCTAAAGTAAAAATAAATTTATTGCGCACATTCCCCATTTTATTAGACAAAAGAGTTATGATAATTTTGTTTGAAGTTTATATTTTCATTATTAAATGTATTCTAATTTATATATATTCAATGGGTTTATTTCTCTGACACTAACGGCAGAAAATTGTCTTTTAGTTGCAAGATATTTTCACGAATTGCCCCTTTTTCTTTGAAAACGTATATGAAACTGCAATAAATTAATTGTTGTTCGTAGAAATGTGGTACTCATTGTCTGCAAGAAGCAAATATGCAAGTTGTGTGAACAATATATGTAATTCAGTTTGCTAGCTGATGAATGAATCTTTTTAAAATAAATTATTTCAGAAAATGTTAAAAAATTTCAGTAATTGTTTCGCTCAATATATACTGCAAATTTCAATTTATTCTATTGTCTTGTTCTTAAATAGTAAGTGATGTAGTTTCAAAACTATCAACAAATAGGCAATATTCCATTAAATAAAACTTATATATAGGCAAAAGTAGATTTATATAGATAGTTATTTCAGTTCAAGAGGTCCAGTACAGATTGAAAGTAGTAAGATATTTTATTTTAACTAATAAAACCTGGTTAAAAATTGGAAATTTGATGTTAAATGGAATATTTCTGTGTCTGCACTGGAATCTAGTCTATATGCCGTCTTTAATCCTAAAACCTCTCATCCAATCGCCAAAGAAATCCAACAAAACATCTTAAACATTGAGGACATCCAGTTGCTTTAAATAAAAGCATATTCATTAAATAAAGTTTATATATAGGCTATCATGGGTATGAGTATGTAGATGACCTTGCTAAATTGTAGACATCGACACAGATATAGAATAGAGTACGACTGCGAAATTGGATACAGACGACATTTGTTTTCAATATACGATATAATTCCTCATGGTTAAATCATGGTTAAATAGGTTTCAAGACTAGAATATGCAACAATAGAATTCAGAAGAGAACATAGAATTCAGAATAGAACTCAACATAGAATTCAGAAGAGAAAAATTAAAGGTAATTTGCAATTATTGAGGTGTAACACATCAGATGCAACTTGCATCTCTTGTATTTCAATATTAATCATAACATTCAGTTGCAATATTAGCGTTGGACTACAATAAATTATCTAAAGGGTGGAAATTATCATGCATTTCTAATAATTTGAATATGTATGCACTCTTATAGCCTCATCACTTATTTCTATATTTTATTAATAATGAATTTAGCTTGATCTGTTTTCTTTTATTCATTTATATTGAAGAAATTGTACTGTTTAGAATAATTGCCCATTCGTCCTAAATGCATTGAAAACTAAGGCTTTTATTATCACTTCTGTTATTATTATAAATTTAATTTTCAATTTTTTTTCAGGTAATTCAGGAAAATAATGTGTGATAAGTTAGTTCATAGAATAAAAGAAATCCGGTGGGAGACTCAAAGCTTTTTGGCAGCCATATACTTTTGTCTTGAGATGAAGGTAAGTTGCTTTTAGTGCAAGCCCATTGTATTTGTTACAACATTTATATGTATAAATTAATTGATTAAAACAAAAGTAGCGAAAAATATTAAATCAAAAATGAAAATTATAAATGAAAGGTAGAAAAAATATTAGCAGAAGATCAGAAATAAGCAGGACAATTAGCGAAGGTCTGCAATTTATCAATGGGATTTTTCGTATTTTTAAAAGTTTAATCAAAGGAGAAACTCCAAGTATTTGAATTAGCAAAAAATGTAGGCAACTTCTTTAGTAAAACAGTATATCATCAGTAATTTCACTGGATGGGGGTTGAAACTCATTTTGAGACGCAGATATAGGCGAATAAGGTACATAGAAGCCAATCAAAGGTTGAATAAAGCTGAAATTTGATGTAACTTGCCAGGAACAGGTAGTCGAGTGAAGGTTATTTTTGCGATGATAATATTTGCAGAGTTTAGTCGAGGCCTTGGGAATTGGGCAGCTACTCTAAGCAACAAAGTGGTGGGGTTGCGAGTAGTTTCTGTTAGGAGATGCTTTTTGCAATCTTTATTATAATGCTGTTTTTCACATTTGAGACAACTGAAGTTAAAACTACAATTAGATCAGCTATGATGAAAATTATTACATCTAAAGCACAGAGTTGTGATAAGTTGTTTATTAAATGTTTTCAACTTTTACACAAATATATAAAAGTCTATTTAATTTAAAGATATTTTCACAAACTCTTTATGATAAAAAACTATTTATTATGTAAATAGTGGCTGCTTGGTGTTAGCCTTAGTTCATTGAGTAATTTTTTTAAACACTTTGATGAGGATGCTAAACATAAAAAAACTTTTTTAAGGATGTTAAACTTATTTCTTCATTGGGAGTATTGCGGGTAGACCTCAGAAAATAAGCTTAAGAGATATTGCAGATTTAAGAGTAATAACAAAAAATTCATTGTTCTTTTCCTTCAATAGATCAACAGATCTATGGGGGTGAGCATCCATAGGAAACACCTTTAACATTTCTCCAGCAAGTGTAATGCACAGTGATCCGTTGAAATATTTACCTAATTATTTTAACACTTGCGTTAGGTTTGTCGTAGGAATAAATATTATAGGAAGAAATTTGGGAAGCATGGGGGCTCAGAGGGAAACCTAAGGTATATTACCATCTTTGCCAATATCTTGGGGTAAATTTTGAAATTTATAATTTAAATTAATAGGTGCATAATTGAAAGTAGTTTGTATTTTCACGATGTTAAGTATATTGTGTTTAATAAAACCATCATTGTCAAAAGAAAAATAAACATAATTATTAACATTAGAATCATCAATGTTTGACTTGTTAATAGTAGAAAAAAAGAGCATTAACCATTAGGTGGCTGGCCTCTCTTTTTAAGTTTTGTTTATTATTAGCTTTTTGCATAACACAATTGACTATGTTGTAGGCCCCCAAAAACTTACTCCTTCCTTAATCTCTTGAGAGTATCTTGTAAACAGTTGACTTGAATAGTAACACGCTTAGAGGTATTCTTGCGGTCGATTGTATCTGTAAATATATTGATGGGACATTTCAAATTCCGAATTTGAATATTAAGGACAGTTAATTGTTCACATATCAATTGAGATGACATGGAAGGTACTTTCGATAAAACCCATTTTATATAACTTCATCCTATTCCACTTTTGCAGACATATAGTGAAAGAGATAAATATGTTTAAATTGAACACAACAAGGAAAGATATATAATTCAACATTTAAATTCAAATCATAATCCTGTTTTTCGTCACGATCTCGTTCTTAAATTCGCAAAATATTGAATTTCATATCATAATAGGAAACTATTTTTAAGTAATTATACTTTTGTACGTATAAATCAAGTAGAATTAATTAAATAACTAAAGAAGAATCACGAAATATATGTATTTTATCTTGACCAGTCTTTAAGTGCATTTGTTATAATCAGAATATTTAAAGAAATATAATGATGTCAAAATTTATATGTTTGAAATAAGTCATTAAAATAATTATTGACATAAAAATTAAAATATTATATATATTGTAGGAATGAAAAAGCTAATAGGATGTTCAGAAACCTTATACAAACCATCGTTATTTAAAAGCAAACAGGAAGATAAATTGTATTTAATGGAAAATCTTTAACAATTTTCTCCAAGTAATATAAAATTTTCTTACTTCTTAACATTTGTAATTTATTTATCTCTTTACCGAAACATCGTGTAATTACAAGCTGCTTAGAAACACAGACACTAACTAAATATCCTTCAGTCGTTAAAATAAAATCCCATCCATAAGTAATCTCCTCCAAGAAATCGTTTTACTTCCAAGAAAACTATAATCTACTTAAATTTCCACGTAGCATGTTTGATAAAACATATTTTTTCAAAACATTTACCTTGTAGAAAAAATTTTTTTTTTATGCCGACTAGCTTCAAATAAGCACAGTTTCCCTTCCCTCATTCTTAGGCATATAGTTGTAAAACCTCAAATCATTTCATCGATATGCTTTATTTTGCCCCCAGGCACATTTCCACAGTAAGTCAGTCCACCAAGTTCCGAACCTCATGTGTTATCGACGGAATCAAACTTTCCCCAGCATTTCCAAAGAGTATATTTTGGCGTTTAATTGGGTGGAACATAAACTTTTCCTACCTAGTTATCCGTTGTTTATTTTCCCGAACTTTGTTACATTCTCTCTGTAGTATATTTGGTATTATTCTTACAAATTTTACACAGCCTGCGAAAGTGTTTCGTGATACGGTGAAATGTCATTCCCAATTTTGAAACGGCGCCTATTTTAAAAGATGTATGTTTCTTTCTTCGCTTGAGATAATGATCGTGTTTCGTTTTCCATGAAGTTTTGGCTTTCAGAGGGTAAAATTCCCAACAAATTTGCTTTTTGCCATGCAGGTAAGTATTTATGTACGCTTGTTACTGTCAGAAATACAAAAAACGGTACTGCAATTTTTTGTATATTTTATTTGTACGACTGAAAAATCTTTTGCTTTGGGAATAAATACATGTCTGTAAAAATTTTAATATTTAACATTAAAAAAAATTGCAAATTCTTTTTTTAAGATATTATTTTAAGACATTTTTCAACTAAAGAATGCATGTCTTTAATTTTGTTAATGTAGCTTTTTTTTCCTATAAAATTTCTATTTTATTGGAATCGTAAAATAAAGAAATGCCTTTTTTGAAACATTGTTGCCCTTTAATTCGTAACATCTCTTTTTAAAATCCAATTAAATTAATCAAATCTAAGGGAGCATATTTTATACACACACAATATTCCTTGCTACAGATCATATCTTTTGTACAGAACATTAACTGTCATCTTTAATATAATAAAGTTAAAGTCAGTGGAAAATGTCATAACATTTTAAATAAATTGATAATTCCTAAATATATTTTCCAAAAGAAATGACCAAAGAATTTGGAAAATATTGTATTAAAAATCTACGTTATTTGAAAGCAAAAAGGAAAAAAATCATATTTATCTGTAAATTATTTTAACAATTTTTTCCGGGGAACGTAAACGTTTTCTAACCTTTTTCACATTCATATTTTTACTGAATCATCGCATAATTACAACATGCTTAGAAATACAGATTCTAACTAAACATGCTTGACTTTTTAAAATAAAATCACCGTCTATAAATAATATGGAAAAGTTTTAAAACTTATTTAAAAGTCCTCCAAAAAATCGATTGACTTAAAAGCAAACTGATAGTTTACTTAAATTTCCACGTAGCATGCTTGACAAAACACTTTTTTTCAAACATTTACATTGGGGCTAAAATATATTTTTTTATGTCGACTAACTTAAAATAAGCAAGGTTTCCCTTCCCTCATTCTTAGGCATATAGTTATAAAACCTCAAACCATTTCATCGATATACTTTATTTTGCCCTTCAGGCACTTTTCCACAGTAAGTCAGTCCACCAAGTTCCGAACCTCATGTGTTATCGACGGAATCAAACTTTCCCCAGCATTTCCAAAGAGTATATTTTGGCGTTTAATTGGGTGGAACATAAACTTTTCCTACCTAGTTATCCGTTGTTTATTTTCCCGAACTTTGTTACATTCTCTCTGTAGTATATTTGATATTATTCTTACAAATTTTACACAGCCTGCGAAAGTGTTTCGTGATACGGTGAAATGTCATTCCCAATTTTGAAACGGCGCCTATTTTAAAAGATGTATGTTTCTTTCTTCGCTTGAGATAATGATCGTGTTTCGTTTTCCATGAAGTTTTGGCTTTCAGAGGGTAAAATTCCCAACAAATTTGCTTTTTGCCATGCAGGTAAGTATTTATGTACGCTTGTTACTGTCAGAAATACAAAAAACGGTACTGCAATTTTTTGTATATTTTATTTGTACGACTGAAAAATCTTTTGCTTTGGGAATAAATACATGTCTGTAAAAATTTTAATATTTAACCTTAAAAAAAATTGCAAATTCTTTTTTTAAGATATTATTTTAAGACATTTTTCAACTAAAGAATGCATGTCTTTAATTTTGTTAATGTAGCTTTTTTTTCCTATAAAATTTCTATTTTATTGGAATCGTAAAATAAAGAAATGCCTTTTTTGAAACATTGTTGCCCTTTAATTCGTAACATCTCTTTTTAAAATCCAATTAAATTAATCAAATCTAAGGGAGCATATTTTATACACACACAATATTCCTTGCTACAGATCATATCTTTTGTACAGAACATTAACTGTCATCTTTAATATAATAAAGTTAAAGTCAGTGGAAAATGTCATAACATTTTAAATAAATTGATAATTCCTAAATATATTTTCCAAAAGAAATGACCAAAGAATTTGGAAAATATTGTATTAAAAATCTACGTTATTTGAAAGCAAAAAGGAAAAAAATCATATTTATCTGTAAATTATTTTAACAATTTTTTCCGGGGAACGTAAACGTTTTCTAACCTTTTTCACATTCATATTTTTACTGAATCATCGCATAATTACAAGATGCTTAGAAATACAGATTCTAACTAAACATGCTTGACTTTTTAAAATAAAATCACCGTCTATAAATAATATGGAAAAGTTTTAAAACTTATTTAAAAGTCCTCCAAAAAATCGATTGACTTAAAAGCAAACTGATAGTTTACTTAAATTTCCACGTAGCATGCTTTACAAAACACTTTTTTTCAAACATTTACATTGGGGCTAAAATATATTTTTTTATGTCGACTAACTTAAAATAAGCAAGGTTTCCCTTCCCTCATTCTTAGGCATATAGTTATAAAACCTCAAACCATTTCATCGATATACTTTATTTTGCCCTTCAGGCACTTTTCCACAGTAAGTCAGTCCACCAAGTTCCGAACCTCATGTGTTATCGTCGGAATCAAACTTTCCACTGAGTTTTCAAACAGTATATTTTGGCGTTTAATTGGGTGGAACATAAACTTTTCCTACCTTGTTATCCGCTGTTTATTTTCCTGAAATTTGTTACATTCTCTCTGTAGTATATTTGATATTATTCTTACAAATTTTTCACTGCCTGCGAAAGTGTTTCGTGATACGGTGAAATGTCATTCCTTCAGGTCCCAATTTTGAATCGGCACCTATTTTAAAAGATGTATGTTTCTCTCTTCGTTTGGGATAATGATCGTGTTTGGTTTCGCATGAAGTTTTGGCTTTCAGTGGGGTAAAAATCGCAACAAATTTGTTTTTCCATGCAGGTAAGTATTTATGTTCAGTTGTTACACAAAAAAATAGAGAAAGACGCGAATGAAATTTTCTGTATATTTTATTTGTACGACTGAAAACTGTGTTTCTTAAATAACGGACTGTTAAAATTTGAGTGTTTAACTTTTAAAAACATTGGCAAATATGTATTTTATATGTTATTTTAATGCGTTATTACCGACGTGCGAAAATTATTACATCTGAAGCATAGAGTCGTGATAAGTAGTTTATTAAATTTTTCAACTTTTGCACAAATATATAAAAGTCTATTTAATTTGAAGATATTTTCACAAACCCTTTATGAGGTAAAACTATTTATTATATAAATAGTGGCTGCTTGATGTTATTCTTAGTTAACTGAGTAATTTTAACATCTTCAAATACTTTGAAGGTCAAAGCATAACTTACTTCTTCTTTAGGGATATTGTGGTGAAGATTTACAGAATAACCTTAAGAGACATCTCAGATTTAAGAGTAATAAGAAAAAAATCATTGTTCTTTTCTTTGAATAGAACAATAGATCTATGGGGCTGAGCATCCATTTAAAACACCTTTAATATTTCTCCAGCAAGCGTAATGCACAGTGTTGAAATGTTGAAATGTTCATCTAATTCTTTTAAAGATAGCGTTAGGTTTGTCGTAGAATATTTATAGAAGGAAATTTGGGTGGAAAGAGGACTCAGAGGGAAGCCTCAGGTACATTACCATCTTCGCGAACATCCTGGGGTAAATTTTGAAATTTATAATTTAAATTAATAGGTTCAGAATTGAAAGTAGATTGTATTTTTGCCATGTTAAATTTATTATGCTTAATAAAACCATCATTGGCAAAAGATAAAGAAGTAGAATTATTAACATTAGAATCATCAATATTACTTATTAATAGTAGAAAAATAGCATTACCATTAAGTGACTGGCCTCTCTTTTTAAGTTTTATTTACTATTACTTTTTTACATAACACAATTGACTATGTTGTAGGCCCTAAAAGACTTACTCCTTCTTTGATCTCTTTAAGAGTATATTGTAAACAGTTGATTTGAATAGTAACATGCTAAGAAGCATTCTTGACGTCGATAGTAACGGTAATTATATTGATGGGAGATTTTAGGTTCCTAATTTGGATATCAAAGACATGTAATTGTTCACATATCAATTGTGATGACATGGAAGGTACTTTCAATAAAGACCATTTTCCATAACTTCATCCATTTCCACTTTCCCGGATATATAGCGAAAGAGATAAATATGTTTAAATTAAACAAAACAAGAAAAAAAGCTATATAATTCAACATCTATATTCGAATCACAGTTCTCTTTTCCAGCAAGATATCTTTCTTAAATTCCCAAAATATTGAATTTTATATTATAACAGGAAAAATTATATCACGTATTCTTATGTAAATATTAATCAAGAAATAAATAAAGAAGAATCGAGAAATCTACTTAATTATCTTGCTCAGTCTTTAAGACCATTTGTTCTACCATAATATTTAAAGAAAAACATTGATCTAAAAATTTATATGCTTAAATTAAGTCATTAAAAGTTATTCACTTAAAAATTAAAGTATTATTATATTATAGGAATGAAAAAAATAATTGAATGTTCGGCAACCATATATCAATCTTCGTTATTTCAGGGCTAAAAGGAAAAAAAAATATGTATTTATCAGTAAATATTTTTAACAATTTTCTAGGTAACAACAAATATTTTCAAACCTTTCAATATTTCTATTCTTACCAAAACATCGTGTAATTACAAGCTGCATAGATTCTAACTAAATATTTTTGACTTTTCAAAATAAAACCACAGTCCATAAATAATCTGAAAAAGTTTTAAAACATATTTAAAAAATCCTCCAAAAAATCGATTTGTTTCCAAGGATCCAGAAAAACTGATAGTCTACTTAAATTTCCACGTAGCATGCTTGATAAAACATATTATTTCAAACATTTACTTTGTAGTAAAAATTTTTTTTTTTTATATGGCGACTAACTTTAAATAAACAAAGTTTCCCCTGCCTCATATTTAGGCATATAGTTGTAAAACCTCCAATCATCAATCGAATCCAATCTCGGAATCGTTTCATCGATATACTTTACTTTGCCCCCCAGGCACATTTCCACAGTAAGTCAGTCCACCAAGTTCCGAACCTCATGTGTTATTGTCGGAATCTCACTTTCCCCTGCATTTTCAAAGAGTATATTTTGGCGTTTAATTGGGTGGAACATAAACTTTTCCTACCTTGTTATCTGTTGTTTATTTTCCCGAACTTTGTTACATTCTCTCTGTAGTATATTTGATATTATTCTTACAAATTTTACACTGCCTGCGAAAGTGTTTCGTGATATGGTGAAATGTCATTCCTCGGGTCCCAATTTTGAAACGGCGCCTATTTTAAAAGATGTATGTTTCTCTCTTCGCCTGGGATAATGATCGTGTTTGGTTTCCCGTGAATTCTTGGCTTTCATAGCGTAAAACTCGCAACAAATTTGTTTTTCCCATGCAGGTAAGTATTTATATTCGGTTGTTACACTCAGAAATATAAAAAAACGGTAGTGAAATTTTCTGTATATTTTATTTGAAGAACTGAAATCTGTTTTACTTGGGGATAAATAAATAACTGACTGTAAAAATTTGAATGTTTAACCTTAAAAAACATTCGGAAATCTTTTTTTGTAGGTATTATTTTAAGGCATTTTTGAACTAAATGAAGTATGTGTTTAACTTTATTAATGTAGCTTTTTTTTTTCCTATAAAATTTCTATTTCATAGGAATCGTAAAATAAAGAAATGCCTTCTTTGAAACATTGTTGTCATTTATTTCGTAAAAGTTTTTTGAAATCCCAGAAAATCAATTAAGTCTCAGGTAGTATATTTTATACACACACAATATTCCTTCGTATAGATCATATCATCTGTACATAAAACTATCTACCATCTTCCATATAATAAATTTAAAGTCACTAGAAAATGTCATAATCATTTAGATAAATTGATAATTCGTAACTATATTTTTTCCAAATAGAAAGAAATGGAAAAAAAATCCATTAAAATCTTCGTTATTTAAAAGCAAAAAGGAAAATAAACCATATTTATTAGTAAATCTTTTTAACAATTTCCTGCGGGCAATATAAAAATTTTCAAACATTTCATTATTTATATTCTTATCAAAACACCGCTTAATTACAAAGCTGCTTTTCAAACACATATTCCAACTAAATATCCTTGACTTTTAAAAATAAAATCACAGTCCGTAAATAATCTGAAAACATATTTAAAAGTCCTTCAAGAAATCGATTTATTTTCAAGCAAACTGATAGTCTACTCGAATCTCCACAAAGCATGCTTGATAAACACATTTTTTCCAAACATTTACCCTGTAGATAAAATTTTTTTTTTGCCAACTATCTTTAAATAAGCAAAGCGTCCCTACCCTCATTCTTAGGCATATAGTTGTAGAACCTCAAATCATTTCATCGATATACTTTATTTTGTCCCCAGGCACATTTTCACAGTAAGTCAGTCCACCAAGTTTCGAACCTCATGTGTTATCGTCGGAATCAAACTTTCCCCTGCATTTTCAAAACCGTATATTTTGGCATTTAATTGGGTGGAACATAAACTTTTCCTACCTTGTTATCCGTTGTTTATTTTCCCGAACTTTGTTACATTCTCTCTGTATTATATTTGATATTATTCTTACAAATTTTACTCTGCCGCCTGCGAAAGTGTTTCGTGATACGGTGAAATGTCATTCCTCAGGTCCCAATTTTGAAACGGCGCCTATTCTAAAAGATGTATGTTTCCCTTTTCGCCTGGAATAATGATCGTATTTGGTTTGCAGGGGGTAAAAATCGCAATTTGTTTTCCGTGCAGGTAAGTATTTATGTTCGGTTGTTACACACAAAAATACAGAAAACCGGCACTGAACTTTCCGGTACTTATTATTTGTATAATTGTAAACTTTTTTGGGGGGGGGAATAAATAAATAAATGACTGTCAAACTTCGAGACTTTAACCTTTTAAACATTAGCAAATATGTATTTTCATTTGTTTTTTATGGCATTTCATATGTTATTTTGAGAAAATTAATTGATTTAGGCACTGGAAATTATATGTTTTATGTCTATAAAAACATCATTGAAATTAATACACGTTACGTAATTTATAAGTTTAAATTTAGCCATTTAATAAATTATTTATCTAAAAATTAATAATTTATGTATACAATAAAGTTATTATAGGGGGAAGTAATAAAGTGTTCATTATTTAAAAGAAAAAAGGGGAAAAAATGTATTTAGTAGTAAACCTATTTAACAATTTTCTCCAATAGCATAAAAATTTTCTAAAATTTCAACATTTTTATTCTTACTAAAATAAGACGTAGTTAAAAACTACTTTGAAAGACAAATTCAACTAAAAATGCTTGACTTTTTAAACTAAATCACAGTCCATAAATAATCTGAAAAAGATTTAAAACATATTTGAAAGGAATCGATTTATTTCCAAGCAAACTGATAGTCTACTTATATTTCCACGTAGCATGCTTGAAAAAACACATTTTTTCCAAACATTTACCTTGTAGATAAAATATTTTTTTTTATGCCGACTAACTTTAATTAAGCAAAGTTTCCACTCCCTGGTTCTTAGGCTTATAGTTGTAAAACCACAAATCATTTCATCGATATACTTCATTTTGCCCCCAGGAACATTTGCACAGTAAGTCCAGTCCACCAAGTTCCGAACCTCATGTGTTATCGTCAGAATCAAACTTTCCCCTGCATTTCCAAAGAGTATATTTTGGTGTTTAATTGGGTGGAACATAAACTCTTCCTACCTTGCTATCCGTTGTTTATTTTCCCTTAACTTTGTTACATTCTCTCTGTAGTATATTTGATATTATTCTTACAAATTCTACCCTGCCTGCAAAAGTGTTTCTTGATACGGTGAAATGTCATTCTTCTGGTCCCAATTTTGAAACGGCGCCTATTTTAAAAGATGTATGTTTCTCTCTTCTCTTGGGATAATGATCGTGTTTGGTTTGTCATTACGTTTTGGCTTTCAGGGGGTAAAAATCACAACAAATTTGTTTTTCCATGCAGGTATGTGTTTATGCTCGGTTGTTACACTCAAAAATACAGAAAAACGGTATTGAAATTTTCAGTATATTTTATTTGTACAGCTGAAAACTGTTTTTCATCGGAATAAATAACTGACTGAAAAACTTGAGTGTTTAACCTTTAAAAAAACATTGACAAATATGTATTTACATATGTTATTTTAAGGCACTTTTCAATCAAAGAAAGATTGTGTCGGATACAAATTTTGTGTTCCTATATTATTTATAGAAATCGTAAATTAAATTTTTTTTATTAAGAAATGCCTTTTTTTAAAGTACTGACATTTATTTCGTAATAACATTTTTGGCAGTCCAGGAAATCACTCAAGGCTAAGGTAGCATATTTTACATACACGCAACATTCATGGCTACAGATCAAAGCTTCTGCACATAAAATTATGTAACATGTTTCATAATTTCATATCATAAAGTTTAAGTCACCAGAAAAATTCCTAATATTTTTAATAAATTGATAATTTATAACTACGTTTGCTAAAAAAAATGACCAAAGATTTTGGAAAAAAATTACCTTAAACGAGTTGACGATGTTATGTAATATTTGATTTAATATCACAATTTTTTTTAACATCGTCGTTAATTTATTTATTATCTTATTATCGTTTATCATCTTTCATATAATAAAATTAAAGTCACTAGATAATGTCATATTTTAGATAAATTGATAATTCATAACCAAAATTGACAAAAGAAATGACCAAAGATTTTGGAAAAAAATTGCATTAAAATTCTTCTTAATTTAAAAGCAAAACGGAAAGGAAATCATATTTATTAGTAAATCGTTTTAACAATTTTGTCCAGGTGACATACCAATTTTCTAACCTTTCACCATTTATGTTGTAAAAAAAAAAAAAACATTGCGAAACTACAAGATGCTCAGAAACACTGATTATACCTAAATATCCTTGACTTTTTAAAATAAAATCACCGTCCATAAATAATCTGGAAAAATTTAAAAACATATTTAGAACTCCTCCAAGAAAACGATTTATTTTTAAACAAACTGATAGGTTACTTAAATATCCACGTTGCATGCTTGATAAAACACATTTTTTTCAAACATTTAAATTGTACATAAAATATTTTTTTTTTCATGCCAATTTACTTTAAATAAGCAAAGTTTCCCTTCCCTCATTCATAGGCATGTAGATTTAAAACCTCAAATCATTTCATCGATATACTTTATTTTGCCCCCAGGCACATTTCCACAGTAAGTCAGTCCACCAAGTTCTGAACCTCATGTGTTTTCGTCGGAATCAAACTTCCCCCTGCATTTTCAAAAAGTATATTTTGGCATTTAATTGGGTGGAACATAAACTTTTCCTACCTTGTTATCCGTTGTTTATTTTCCCGAACTTTGTTACATTCTCTCTGTAGTATATTTGATATTATTTTTACAAATTTTACACTGCTTGAGAAAGTGTTTCGTGATACGGTGAAATGTCATTCCTTCTGGTCCCAATTTTGAAACGGCGCGTACTTTAAAAGATGTATGTTTCTCTCTTCGCTTGGAATAATGATCGTGTTTGGTTTCCCATGAAGTTTCGGCTTTCAGGGGGTAAAAATCGCAACATTTTTTTTCATGCAGGTAAGTATTTAAGTTCGGTTGTTACAGAAATACAAAAACCGTATTGAAATTTTTTGTATATTTTATTTATACAACTGAAAACTATTTTTCTCTGGAATAAATGACTGACTATAAAAATTTGAATGTTCAGCCTTTTAAATTATTGCTAAATATATATTTTTTACATATTAATTTAACGCATTTTTCAACCGAAGAAAGTATGTTATGAACTTCGTCACTCTAGCTTTTGTTTCCTATAAAATTTTATTTCGTAGAAATTGTAAAATAAAGAAAGCCTTTTTTTAAAAACATTTTCGACATTTATTTTGTAGTAAAATTTTCAAATCCCAGGAAGTCAATCTAGTCTAAGGCTGCTTATTTTATACACAGACAATATTCCTTGCTATAGATCATATCTACTGTGCATAAAAGTATCTACCGTCTTTTATATAATAAAGTTAATGTCACTGGATGATGTCATAATATTATAGATAAATTAATAATTCATAAATATAGTTTCCAAAAGAAATAACCAAAGATTTTGGAAAAAAATTGCATTAAAATTCTTCGTTATTTAAAAACAAAAATGAAAAAATATCGTATTTATCAGTAAATCTTTTTAAAAATTTTCTGTGGGTAACATAAGCATTTTCTAATATTTCAACATCTATCTCCTTACCAAAATATCGCGTAATTACAAGCCGCTCAGAAATACTTATTTCTAACTAAATATCCTTGACTTTTTAAAATAAAATCACCATCCATAAATATTCAATAAATCTTTGAAAACATATTTAAAAGTCCTCCAAGAAATCGATGTACTTCCAAGCAAACTGATAGCCTACTTAACATTCCTCGTAGCACGCTTGATAAAACACATTTTTTCAAACCTTTTCCTTGTAGATAAAATATTTTTTTTTCTCGGCAACTAACTTTAAATATGCAAAGTTTCCCTTCCCTCATTCTTAAGCATGTAGTTGTAAAACCTCAAATCATTTCATCGATATACTTTATTCTGTCCCCAGGCACAGCTAGTCAGTCCACCAAGCTCCGAACCTCATGTCTTATCTTCGGAATCAAATTCCCTGCGTTTTCAAATAGTATATTTTGCCGTTTAATTGGTTGGAACTTAAACATTTCCAACTTTGTTATATGTTCGATGTTTATTTTCCATAATCAAGTAGAATTAACTAAATAACTAAAGAAGATTCCTAAAACATACATAGTTTAGCTTGGCCAAACTTAAAGTTCATTTGTACTAACCATAATTTTCAAGGCAAAATAATGATGTAAAAATTTATATGCTTAAATGAAATAATTTAATACATTATTAATCTAAAAATTGAAGTCTTGTGTTTTTATAAATAATATTATTATAGTGGTGAAAAATGATAGAAGAATGTTCGGCAAACCTACACAAACCTTTGTTATTTAAAAGCTAAATGGAAAAAAATATGTATTGGCTAATAAATATTTTAACGAATTTCTTCATGTAAGATAAAAATTTTTCTAACCTTTCAACATTTAAATTCTAACGAAACCATCTCGCAATTAAAAGTTGCTTAGAAATACAGATTCTAACTCAAATTTCTACTTAGCATGCTTGATAAAACACGTTTTTTCCAAACATTTACCTTGTAGATATAAAAAAAAAAAGAATTATGCCGACTAACATTAAGTAAGCAAAGTTTCCCTTCCTTTATTCTTCGGCATATAGTTGTAAAACCTCAAATCATTTCATCGATATACTTTACTTTGCCCCCAGGCACATTTCCACAGTAAGTCAGTCCACCAAGTTATGAACCTCATGTGATATCGACGGAATCAAACTTTCCCTTGCATTTTCAAAGAGTATATTTTGGCGTTTAATTGGGTGGAACATAAACTTTTCCTACCTTGTTATCCGTTGTTTATTTTCCCGAACTTTGTTACATTCTCTCTGTAGTATATTTGATATTATTCTTACAAATTTTACACTGCCTACGAAAGTGTTTCGTGATACGGGAAATGTCATTCCTTCTGGTCGCAATTTTGAAACGGCGCCTATTTTAAAAGATGTATGTTTCTCTCTTCGCTTGGGATAATGATCGTGTTTGGTTTCTCGGGAAGTTTTGCCTTTCAGGGGGTAAAAATCACTACAAATCTGCTTTTCAGTGCAGGTAAGTATTTATGACCGGTTGTTACACACAGAAATACAAGAAACAGTACTGAAATTTTTTGTGTATTTTTATTTGTGCAACTGAAAAAAAGTTTTCGAATAAATAACTGACTGTAAAAATTTGAGTGTTTAACCTTTAAAAATATTGGCAAATATGTATTTTATGCGTTATTTTCATGCGTTTTTTCAGCGTTTTTTTCTATATTGCCTTGAATATAGATTTTGTCTCCCTATATAATTTATAGAAATCGTAAAAATTTTTTTTTTTTTACAGAGAAATGTTTTTTTTTTAAATTGCTGACATTTATTTCATAATATCATTTTTAAAATCCCAGAAAATCAATCAAGACTACGGTAGCATACTTTACACATACACAATAGAGAGTTTTTGCATACCGTATTTTGGACGTCCGTTAGCTTTTTCTCCATAGCGCGCATGCTCATAGGAAACATTATTACAGATACGCATGCTCAATTTACTATGAGCATGCGCGCTAGGGAGAAAAAGCTAACGGACGTCCAAAATACGGTATGCAAAAACTCTCTAATATTCGTTGTCGTAGATCATAGCTTCTGTGCATAAAATTATGTAACATTTTTCATATAATAAAGTTTAAATCTTTGGAAAATGTCATAATATTTTAAATAAATTGATAATTTATAACTAAATCTACTAAAAGAAATGCCGAAAAATTTTGGAAAAAAATTGCATTAAACGGGTTAAAGATGTTATACAATATTTGATTTAATATCACCATTTTTTTTTAATATCGTCAAAATTTCTGGAAGAGATAAAAAACCAAATGAAAATAAGTGTAATTAGGACTTTAAAAAAAATTTATTATAAAAGTTATTTGTAATTGTTTTAAATAAAGTTCATTGAAACAATATTTGAAATATTATTTTAATATGACTAACGATGATATTATCATTGTAAAGAAAATATCACTTTTTGCAAATTTATTTAACTTGCTTTATATATATAGGGTATCAAATATTTGCAATATAAATTATGGCCTGAAAATTGTGTTCTTTACAGTCTTACATATATATATAAAAAAGAAAAACAATGATAAGAACAATGATAAGAAATATATTTTATTGAAATATTGCACTGTGTAATAATTGAAGATTGAATAAAATACACCATATTTAATTCGGAATTCATGTTAGGTCTAAAATGTTAACGTAAAACAATTTTAGAACTATATATTGATTTTTTTTGCTTTAAATTTGAAAATTCAGAAGCACCAAAGTTTCAAAGTGGTAGCATAAAATGATACCGATTTTTTGATAGTTTTATAGAAAAAGATTCCATCGATTGCTTTTTGTTTCTTTGTTGTCAATCGGTGTGTCCCGTGTTTCATTTAAATTATAAATATACAGGGTGTTTATAAAAACCTTTTTCTATATATGATTGAGTCCACAGCTATCATACCATTCACAGAAACTAAACGAAATTTTGGTTTAAGGCATTCTGAGATATGCGCTAAAGAATCATATGAAAAATAATAGTTAACCTCTAATATTTATTTGTTATACTGACACGATTTCAAAAATTCAAATAGCAATAATTGCTTTTTTCAATTCCTTCTATTAGCTCACACTCTCCCTATATATATCTTGTTCAAATTTTCAATCGTTCATTAAATACTTTTTATTGATCCACTCATGTTCAAATACATTTTTTTGAACTTGTAGTGGATGACACTGGATGTTAATATAGTTTTTTGAAATATTAATTTAGTAATTAAATTTAATTAATTAATTTTAGTTTTTTTTAAATTTAAGTTGCATATATCTACCAATAGATGGGGCCAGATGAACTTAAAAAAAATGAATGAAAATTATTTATAAAGGACTTTTTGCAATATAGTGAAAAAAAAAGGTAGGAATTGTCTTAAAATGTTTTTTTTTATATTACTTGTTTAAGGGAATGTGGCCAATGTGAAAAGCCATAAATAGTGTTGGAATGGCACCTGCGGCTAAGATGAAAAGTGCAAACTACCAATAATTACAGAAAAGCAACAGAAAGTAAAACATTTTAATGTGTTTCACAAATTTTCTATGACACTTTGACAAAAATGACACTTTGTATGTGGCAGAGGGTAAATAACACTGAAAAAGGTACCGGGGTAAGATGGATCTATTGAACCTGACGTCTGACGACACCTTTCAAATCAGAAGCAGTTTATGGATTGAATGCAAACTCTTTGAATTTCAGGTATCTCCACGGCCAGAAATCCATGAGAATAAGATAGAGGAAGCGTGGTGGCTACGGAAACGTGAAATGGCGGGTGATGATTCTGCCATTAAACTGTTGTGTTAAGAAACGTTTGACAGAAGATCTCACAAATGGGTTGCTTCCACACGAAGCCAGGTAGAACATTTAGCTGTTGGGATGTTTTAAATCTAAAATATAGGTATTTAAACAGCAAACTGTATCTGATTTCAAATATGCCGTCAGACATCTGTTACAATAGCCATGATACATGATACATGCTTAAGTACTATACACCATCTGTCGTATGCAAAGTGTGATCATATGTAAAGGAGGTCACGAAGAAAATTTGTGAAACGCATTAAAATGTTTTGTCTTCTGTTTTTTTTTCTCTGTCTTTATTGGTTGTTTTAACTTTTCTTCTTAATCTGCCGCCGTTGATTTTCGGTGCTAAAGGTATCATTCGAACATTATTAATGTCATGGCGATTTACAGGGTAATTTATGCAATTATCAGATTTTTACTTTGCTATTCAGATTATTTACCATTTAATTATGAACATATGCTGCTAATTTGCTATATACATGAAAATTATTGAAATGCTAGCTATCAATTTAACTTTTCTGATCAAAGTAGTTGTCCGACACTTAAAGCTAAGTTAAGAATTTTTAAATTCTATGAATTTCCTCGAAAATATTGTTGGAAATTAAGTTGATGTTTTATTTTCAGAGCATATAGGAAAAGCATTAAAATAGTACATGAATGTGTTTATTATCTTCTTTTAATATTAATACATATTAATAAAACAGCTACTAACTACTAATAAATAAAAAATAATTATTGTATATGGGCTTTTATAAATGAGAGCAATGAACAACTTTATTATTATAGAAAATCAATGCTTGAATCCTATCCATCAAGAATTCTTTAAAAATATTTTCGCAAAAATTGCTTTGTTATTTTTCATGAATTAATATCCTTAATATTTATAATTTCTGTAGTATAATGAATTTTTCATATTTATTTTTATGAATTTTATTATTTTTTATGCATAAATTTGCAAATTTATTACAAATTTCGTGACTTTTCACAGAACGCAGTATTTTGCAATATTGTTATTTATCACAAGTCAAATATGCATAAAAGAAACTATGGGTAAATGATAATGTATGAAATTATAATTTAATTAATTCATATGGATATCTAAGAATAGCGTGACTCAATCTCACTACAAAATTGACCACGAAGTATCGATGCTTTAATAAATATAAATAAACCATTAGCATAATTTTAAATACAAAATAGGACAAAGTTATAATAAGGTAAATATATGTTATCTAAATGACATAAGTTAAACCAATAACAGAACTCTACATTTGTCTGTTATATACGGCATTATTTCATACACACGCTTCAAAAGGAGATTGGTTTATTGAATCGCTTTTGGCACGGAAAATTTATCTATAAAACATGCCTTCATATTCTTGCAATTCTAAAACAATTGCAATCATATCTACTACCACGAGTAGACGAGAATATTGCATGGAAAAGTTATTTTCACCAATTCTGTTTCTCTTGCATTTAATTGGAATGGACACAGTACCCTTGCCCAAAGAATTTCCGAAGATTCAAGTGCTGTAACTGGATATGGAAATCGTTTAAGTATCTCTTCAATTTCCTTTTACTTTTTCTGGTTCTATCTGAAACACTGTGGTGTATTTTGTTCTTGGAATCTAAAGACGAATTAGGCTCGTTGATAAATCTTCTTCTTCAGACATCTGCTTATGTTTCTGTGTTTCGATCAAAGCAAAAGATAAAAGTACTGTTAAAAATGTTATCAAGAATTGCTTTGGTATTGTGTCCCATGCATAAATGGAAACTTTTCAAGATATCAATTCTAACGTATTGGATTTTCATGTGCACGCTGGATTTAAGTTTTTTATTTGTGGTTATGAAATTGAAAGTGTTTAACCACACTAGAATAATGAATGCTGATTCCGTAAACGAAAACTTAAAAAAATATATGATAGTTGCACGAGACATAACCCTCGTATTAACTGTTGTATTGCTGCATATCATTGCTGTTTCTTTTACTGGGTATTACTGTTTTGTGTGTAAATGCATCAAGTTATTTTTCTGTGAATTAACTTTAAAATCACAGAACCATATTATACAACATGATCATTTAAGTACTTTTAGAATTTACCAAGACATAATCCAAGCCTTATATTTTGCAGATGAGTTCCTTTCATATCCAGCTCTTAGTATAATGTTAAGCAGCATGTTAGGGCTTTTTAATTTCTGTTATTATTTCGCCTTCTTTGAGCATTCTGATTATGTGGTTTACACGTTCATATTCACGGGCATAGCCCATTATTTAGTTCTGAATCTCATGATAATGTTACCGGCTTCTGCTACAAATAGAGCAGCTAATGATTCTAGAAATTTTATTGTATCTTGGCCTGCATATTTCCCGAAACACTATGTAAAGTTGAAAATGCATGTACGCCAAAGATTTAAACAAAAACCATCCCTTACTTTATGGAAAATCTATGAAATTAGAGAATCTTTGTTAATAAGTGCGTTTGGTATGCTTGTGACGTATGGATTTCTAGTTGGAACTTTGGGATCAGTTAAGAATTCTGAATCAAAAAGCTAAATTGAATTAGTGATTTTTTAATTCAAATAATATTTTAATTAAAAATATACTATGCATTGTTCCTTCTTAATCCATAGTCTCAGTTAGGATTCAATTAAATTTGTGGATTATTACCTATATTAATAACTTCATAGCTCAGCTATATGCTAACTGCTTTATTAAATATTGCAATTGAATATCATAACCGTATACTAATAATATTGAAAAGATTGTTTATATGAGTAAATGAAAATATAATCTTATTCAAAAAAATAATCCTTAACCACACCGATTTTGTTAAATATTTGTTTCTTATTTTGTTGGAAATGTATTAGTTGAAATTTTTATTTTGTTTCACTTAATATGCTTCACTTCTTCTTAATTCATAGTCTCAGTTAAGATTCTATAAAATTTTGATTATTATATACATAAATAACTTCCTAGCTCAGCTATATATTACTGCTTTATTAAATATTATAATTGAATATCATCGCAGAACGCTAACAATTGTGAAAAATTTTTTTATATAAATAATGAAAATTAAATTTTATTCAAAGAAATAATCCTTAGTCATAGTGATTTTATTAAATGATTGTTTTTTTATTTTGTTTGAAGTTAGTTAAATATTAATTCATTATGTTTTCAAACGTTTATCTTTTTGTATTAAAATATAAAAAATAAATTATAGATTATATTGTTTATAATATTCATGTATCTCTTTCATCATATTCAGTTGAAACGCAATAATTCTTTATTTATCGATTAATTTTTTTAGAAATGATTTTTCTGTAAAATTTGTATTTAGATTTCAATTTGCTGAAATAAATTGAAAATAATTTAGCCCTGCAATACAATTTCTATTCGTTTCTACCAATGCCTTTCAAACTTATATTAACTAGAGCTGTTTATATTCACAAATTGTCAAAAGAGCTGTTTATGTTCAAATATTTATCTCCACAAATTTTCAACATTTGTTTATTTGATCTGAAACTCATTAATTTAAGTTTTAAGAGTAAAGTTATATTTTTCTTATTACACATAAGCATACAGCATTAATTAAATTTTTTGCTTTATTATGTATATACATTTATTATTATTACTATACTATTAATTCTTTAAATCTCCAACAAATATATGTTTTCTAATTGAAACTGTTCAACCTGAAGTTTTCACAAATTTTTAATAATTTCTCATTTTTTAATGCGCTTTTATGAGCTTCACCTGTATGTTTGTATGTATTTAGCTGACTTTTTCCCCTGGAAATCTGTTTCTCCTCATATACACTATTTAAGCTGCAAAGAAACATTTACAGGCATCTTTCAGAAAGAAAACAGTTGATTCTCTTTAATACGCTATTATATTAGTTTCACCTGAATGTTTCTTTGTTTGTTTGTAACTGACTCTTTGGGCTCGATTTTGCCCTACTTTAAACGATCAGATTTAATTTAAACGTTGTAGACTTATGAAGGACCAACGACACTAAAATAGTTTGATAAGTTTATTATCTCATCGTGAATAAGATCGCCAGGATTAGAGATTTTATTTTAACTTATGAAGAGCAATTTAACCCATGTAGAATGAAAGTATTCAGTAAAGGCATTCAAATCTACGTGGGGCAATGGATGACGCACCTGACTACGGATTAGGAGATTCCCTGTTCGAATCCTGGCTGGCTCGACATATTCGCATTTAGCCTTTGTTTCACTCACAATTACAATTACACCTCATTTAAATATTATAGTTTAAAAACACTAAAAAAACATGCTTTTAGAGTTAATCAAACTAAAAGTAAAAAATAAATTAATAGTTTAAAAAACTGAAAACACGCTTTTTTCACTAATCAAACTAAATCGTAAAAAAATAATTGTTAACATAAGAATAAAATGACTGACGAGATAATGAATGTCATTGTTCTAAAAGCGTGGGGTGCTTTGTATGACATTTTAAAACTAACTCTGCATTTCGGAATGAAACGAGTGAAAAATTATAACGATTGATATCAAGCACCCCACGCTTTTAGAACAGTGACATTCATTTTCTCGTCAGACATTTTATTCTTATGTTAACAATTATTTTTTACTTTTTAGTTTGATTAACTCTAAAAGCGTATTTTTTAGTTTTTTTAAACTATTAATTTATTTTAATTATTTAATTTCAGCTGACGGAAAACAAATTAATTAAAATATATAATAGTAATTGATAATAATAATTATCATAAAATAAAAATGGCAATCTTTCTTTTCCATACATGTACAAATTTTGATATACTATATTAGTGATTTATGTTTTGATACTTTTTTTGATATTTTATTCTTTAGTGCCTATTCTACATAATTTTTCATAATTTTACTTTACCAAAATCATTATTAAACTTATTTCCATTACAATAAAGGAAATAAATAAACAAAATATTGCTTTTTTGTGTTTTTTTTTCTTAATTCTTCCCTAAAAATTCTAGATATACGGAATAACTGAATAACCCCGCAAAAGATTTTGGTAGCATACGGGTCAGTAAATTAATTGTTAGATTTTTTTTTCTTTTGTATACAAAAAAAAAATTAATTTCAGAGAAAAAAGCCTTTGGTCGAAACTGCACTTCAGTGTTCCCATTCTGATTTTTATTAAACTTAAAAAGGCACGGCTTAAATATCCAGCAAACGGAAATTCAATTTCAATTCCTTGAATTAAAAATAGAGGAAAAGAAAGAAGAAACAGTTTCGGAAGGAAATAACAGCGATTCACTGCGGTGTTATTAAATATCCTTTTCTTTGCGGCAGCCCTGTCCTGTTTTTTGTGCGGTAATCAATAAGCAGGCCAAATTAGCTGCAGGCGCCACAAGTTAAGGTTCAGGTTCTTAACTTCCGTTTCGCGTAACGTTAAAATATGGTTAATGAAAAAAAGAAATACAGAAAAATCAAAGGGAAAAAAATTCCGTAGAAAAGGGAAAGAACAGCGCTCGATTAGCTGGTACCTGAGCGGATTCATTGCCCAGGACGGTTAGTTTGAAAGACCTATGAAACTTGCCTTGGCGACTGCACTAGGGGTTGTAGAGAAAATTACGCCAAAGCAATCTAAAAGAGAAACTGTGATGTAGAACTATTAGTACTGGACTGATACTATTTCTACTGAAGACTATTTCCACTAAGCTGAACTATTTCTACTGAGGACTATTTCCACTAAGCTGAACTATTTCTACTAAATCGAAACTATTGTTACTGATCTGAAATTGCTACTATCGTTCCAAGAAGCCATTGACAATCCAGATATCCATGGTTAGTCCGGACCAATCCAGTTCCAGATGTGTCAAACAAATGAAATAATATTTGCAAATGAAATAAAATGAATTTCATTTCAAAAGGAATAAAAATATTATTATACTATTAATTCTTTAAATCTCCAACAAATGTGTTTTCCTGTTTAAAATACTTTATCCGAAGTTTTTACTAATTTTTAATAATTTTTCATTTTTAGTTAAAAAATTATTTAATTCTAGTTGTTGATAATTATTAATTTTTAACATCATGAAATACAAGTGTCAGATTTCATTTGCCATAATTGTAGAAATTTTGATACACAATACTTAATAATTTATGTTTTGAATTTTATCATTTCTTTGGTGCCTATTTTGCATGATTTTTCATCTGCAACAATTTACTGTAATAAAATCAAGCTTACATGCATTACAATAAGCGAAATAAACACAAAAAAGCAGCATTTTTGTTTACATTTTTTACTTTTCCCTAGAAATTCATGATGTACAGAATAACTGCATAACCCCACAAAAACTTTTGGATGCTCGCGGGTCTCTAACTTAATTGCTAAGTTTTTTGTATAAAAAAACCCCCTCTATTTCAGCGAAACAAGCCTTTGGTCGAAAGTGCACTTCAGTGTTCTCATTCTGATTTTTATTAAACTTAAAAAGGCACGGCTTAAATATCGAGCAAACGGAAATTCAATTTCAATTCCTTGAATTAAAAATAGAAGAAAAGAAAGAAAGCAAAAAGAAAGAAGAAACCGTTTCGGAAGGAAATAACAGCGATTCACCGCGGTGTTATTAAATATCCTTTTCTTTGCGGCAGCCCTGTCCTGTTTTTTGTGTGGTCATCAATAAGCAGGCCAAATTAGCTGCGGGCGCCACGAGTTACGGTTCTTAATTTCCGTTTCGCGTAACGTTAAAATACGGCTAATGAAAAAAAGAAAGAAAAAAAATCAAAGGGGAAAAAATCCCTAGAAAAGGGAAAAAACAGCGCTCGATTAGCTGGCACCTGAGGGGATTCATTGTCCACGATGGTTAGTTTGAAAGACCTATGAGATTGCCTTGGCGACTGCACTAGGGGTCGTAGAGAAAATTACTCCAGAGCAATCTAAAAGAGAAACTGTGATGTAGAAACTATCAGTACTGAGCTGATACTGAGCACTATTTCCACTGAACTGAATCGAATCTATTGTTCCTGATCTGAAATTACTGCTATCGTCCCAAGAGGCCATTGACAATCCAAATATTCATGGTCAATCCAGACCATTCCATTTCCAAAAGTTTCAAACGAATGAAATTATATTGCAAATAAAATAAAAGGTAATTGCATTTTGAAGCATATAAAAAAATAATATAAATAATAATACTTGTTGTTCTAATGCAGCTGACAATACAAAGACAGTTAATCTTAATTAAGCCAGGACTGCATCGCTGTTACTTATTCAGCATTATCCAAGAGGCCCACGTAGATTTATGATGCACTACAGACACGAATAATACTACATACGTCCATGACACTGTTGGGACACGAACCCGACACATGTGGTGACGAGCGCCAGAGCGGTAGCCACTTGGCCATCAGGCGCCATTTATAAACAATAATAAATACTAATCAATTAATAATAAGTTAAAAATATGTCTGCAGCATAATGGTTGGAGAAAACTCTGGGATTCCGGCATACTTGGGGAAGAGTTGCCGGTTCTTAACCCCACCTATGAAGCCGAAAAAGAAATGTTCGCGTTTATGCCTGAGATAGGTGCAATAAATTGCAAAATATAATTTTTTTTTCTATGCAAAAAAATCTTTATTTCAGAGAAACAAGCCTTTGGTCGAAAGTGCACGTCAGTGTTCCCATTCTGATTTTTATTAAACTTAAAAAGGTGCGGCTTAAATATCCAGAAAACGGAAATTCAATTTTAATTCCTTGAATTAAAAACAGCAGAAAAGAAAGAATGCAAAAAAACAGAAGAACCCTTTCGGAAGGAAATAACAGCGATTCGCCGCGTTGTTATTAAATATCCTTTTCTTTGCGGCAGCCCTGTCCTGTTTTTTGTGCGGTCATCAATAAGCAGGCCAAATTAGCTGCGGGCGCCACAAGTTACGGTTCTTAATTTCCGTTTCGCGTAACGTTAAAATACGGTTAATGAAAAAGAAAGAAGAAAGAAAAATCAAAGGGAAAAAATTCCCTAGAAAAAGGGAAAAACAGCGCTCGATTAGCTGGCACCTGAGGGGATTCATTGTCCACGATGGTTAGTTTGAAAGACCTATGAGACTTGCCTTGGTGACTGCACTAGAGGTCGTAGAGAAAATTACGCCAAAGCAATCTAAAAGAGAAACTGTGATGTTAGAACTATCAGTACTGAGCACTATTTCCACTAATATGAACTATTTCTACTGAATCGAAACTATTGTTCCTGATCTCAAATTGCTACTATCATTCCAAGAAGTCATTGACAATCCTGATATTGGTGGCCAATCCAGATCATTTCTGTTCCAGATGTTTGAAACAAATGAAATAATGTTGGCAAATGAAATAAAAGGTAATTGCATTTCGTGAAAAATAAAAAAAAAAATAATAAAAAATATAATAATAATAAATAATTTAAATAATAATAGTTGTTGTTCGAAAGCAGCTGGCATTAGAGAGACAGTTAATCTAAATGTCAGAAGTACGTAAGGACTGCATCGCTGTTACTCATTTAGCATTACCCAAGAGGCACATGTAGCTTGAAGATATGCACGGACACGAGTAAAACTACAAACATCCATGGCACTGCTGGGACTGGAACCCGAAACATGTGGTACCAAGCGCCAGAGCGCTTGCCACTTGGCCATCAGGCAACTCTGTATAAACAATTATAAATTATAAATAGTGCTCAGGCAAGCTAATTGGAGAAATATCTGGTATTCCAGCAAACTTGGGGAGGGGTTGGCAATTCGAAACCCCACCGATGAAGCCGAACAAGAAATGTTCGTGTTTATGTCTGAGATGGGTGCAATAAATTGCAATTTTTTTTTTGTAACAAAAAAAAAAAAAAAAATCTTTATTTCCGAGAAACAAGCCTTTGGTCGAAAGAGCACTCCAGTGTTCCCATTCTGATTTTTAAAAGGCACTGCTTAAATATCCAAAAAAACGGAAATTCAATTTCAATTCCTTGAATTAAAAACAGAAGAAAAGAAATGGGGAAAAAAAAGGAAGAAGAACCGTTTCGGAAGGAAATAACAGCGATTCACGGCGCTGTTATTAAATATCCTTTTCTTTGCGGCAGCCCTGTCCTGTTTTTTGTGAGGTCGTCAATAAGCAGGCCAAATTAGCTGCGGGCGCCACGAGTTACGGTTCTTAATTTCCGTTTCGCGTAACGTTAAAATACGGTTAATGAAATAGAAAAAAAAATCAAAAGGAAAAAAAAATTCCCTGGAAAAGGGAAAAAACAGCGCTCGATTAGTTGGCACCTGAGGGGATTCATTGTCCACGATGGTTAGTTTGAAATACCTATGAGACTTGGCTTGGCTACTGTATTAGGGGTCGTAGAGAAAATTACGCCAAAGCAATCTAAAAGAGAAAATGTGATGTTGAAACTATTGTTCCTGATCTGAAATTGCTACTATCGTTCCAAGAGGCCATTGACAATCCAGATATTCATGGCCAATCCAGATTATTCCAGTTGGAGAAATTTCAAACAAACTAAACAATATTGGCAAGCGAAATAAAAGGTAATTGCATTTCGAAAGGAATTAAAATATTATGTAAATAATAATAGTTGCTGTTATAATGCAAGGTGGTAATAAAGAGACAGTTAATGTCATAAATGAGCAAGGGTTGAATCGCTGTTACTCATTTAGCACTATCCTGGACGCACGTATAGTTTGAAGATATGCTACGGATGAAACACTACCCCCATACCGCTCTATGAGAGTATTAGACCGGGAGCTACGGTTTAAAGTGGATTCTGAAACACTACAAACATCCATGGCACTGCCGTTACTCGAAGCCGAAATCTGTGAAACCGAGCGCCAGCCACTTAAAAAGTTATTTAATTCCAGCAGATAACAAACCAATTATTTAAAAGATATGATAATTGAAAATAATTAATTTTTACTACCATATGATAAAAATGTGACTTATCTTTCCAATCTTCTGTGTAGAAATTTGATACATAATCCTAGTAATTTATGTTTTCATATTTTACCATTTCTCTGGTACCTGTATCTACAAAAATTTACCGTATCAAAATAAAGCTTATTTCCATTACAATCAACGAAAAAAAGCAATATTTTGTTTAAGTTTTTTACTCTTTCCTAGAAATTCTTGATGTACAGAATAATCCCGGAAAAGATTTTGAATGCACAGATGTCAGTAAATTAAATGACAATTTTTATTATTTTTTTTTTATTTTTTTTTTATACAAAAATAGATCTTTATTTTAGGGAAACAATCCTTTGGTCGAAAGTGCACTTCGCTGTTCCCATTCTGATTTTTATTAAACTTAAAAAGGCACAGCTTAATTATCCAGCAAACGGAAATTCAATTTCAATTCCTTGAATTAAAAACAGAAGTAAAGAAAGAATGCAAAAAAAAAAAGAAGAACCGTTTCGGAAGGAAATAACAGCGATTCACCGCGCTGTTATTAAATATCCTTTTCTTTGCGTCAGCCCTGTCCTGTTTTTTGTGCGGTCATCAATAAGCAGGCCAAATTAGCTGCGGGCGCCACGAGTTACGGTTCTTAATTTCCGTTTCGCGTAACGTTAAAATACGGTTAATGAAAAAGAAAGAAGAAAGAAAAATCAAAGGGAAAAAATTCCCTAGAAAAAGGAAAAAAACAGCGCTCGATTAGCTGGCACCTGAGGGGATTCATTGTCCACGATGGTTAGTTTGAAAGACCTATGAGACTTGCCTTGGCGACAGCACTAGGGGTCGTAGAGAAAATTACGCCAAAGCAATCTAAAAGAGAAACTGTGATGCTGAAACTATCAGTACTGAGCTAATACTATTTCTACTGACAACTATTTCCAGTGAGCTAAGCTATTTCTACTGAATCGAAACTATTGTTTATGATCTGAAATTGACACTATCGTTTCAAGAGGCTGTTAACAATTCAGATAATCATGGCCAATACAAATCATTCCAGTTCCTGATGTTTCAAACAAATGAAATAATATTGGCCAATTAAGTAAACGGTAATGGGCATTTCGAATAAAATAATAAAATAATAATAAATTATAAATATGTCCCTTATAGTCTGGTTGTTTAATACTCTGGGATTCCGTTGGATTTGTGCAATAAATCGGCAAAGTGTATGTATAACCTTCTAATATTCTTGGAAAAAAAGAGGTTAAAGATATGCTAATGCCTTAAGCCATGTCCACATTTGAAATGTTGGACAAAATTGTCAGTCCCTTTCTTCCAGCTTTCAGTTCGAACACGAAAAATAAAAGCTTTTTTATTATACATTTTCATCAATCTCACGCAAATCAAATCTTAGTAATCATAATGTTTAATCCCATAGAAACTTTTTATGGCATCTACAACTGGTTCCCAATTGTACCGAAATTTTAATCTAAATTCTTTTATTTTTATTTTTAATTTTTTATTTTCCTATCTTACTTTTATTTATTTTTAGTATTTTTTATTTTTTTAGAGTGACATTTTAAAAATATTTTAGAATCTTTATTTTTATCACAAACTAACATTGAGCAGCCAATTATTAATCGTAAATTTATATATCGATTAAGATGGGGAGATTAAGGGGTATTATCAACTGGAGTACCGATTACAGGGTCCCATTGGTACACTGTATTCGGTACTTCAGTTGCCAGTCTATTCCTTTTTTAGAATATAGTAAATCCCATGATGTCTGATCAAAATCAGCCCCATGTCAAAGGGTTGTCAGAAGTTGGCAAATGTTGTGTCATGAATACTGTGCAAACTGGTTTGGTCAGCGCTTTCGATTGATGCTCGCACCTCACGAATTCAAGTGTAGACGCGACTTCAGATATTATACATTCCAGAGTGTCGTGACAGCCAGGGGTATAGTGTAGTGAGCCTCGTGGAGAACATCCTATTTACTAAATATGTATCATTCCAGTAATAAACTGTTACAAAATGTTTGGATAAAAAGTAAATCATTTAACTATTTTTCAAATATGGTAATAATTGAAATATCCCTCTTCCTTGAATTATGTGAGCAATTATGATTCATGCTGTCTGGAATTTCTGAAATCAATATTTCTGTCATTTGTTTGAAGAGTAAAATGAATTATGAACTTCATTGATTTCGGATATAGGTTCCTGAATATAAATAAAGTTATATGCAAGTTAAAAGAGTTAATTAACATATTTAACGTATTTTATTTTGTCCCTAATATTTATTTTTTTAATCATAATCAATTATTCCTATTTCTTCTTTTGAGAAATCAATTCATTGGAAAACATTTAAATTTTGTAATACATAAGTTCTAAAAGAACTTTAACTAGACAAGATAAAGTTGATATTTGGGTATTCAAATTTGAATACCCAATTTCGATTAATCATATTATAGATTTATATACACTGAAGTGACAAAAGTCATGGGAAAGCAATATGCAAATTTTCAGATGGCAGTAGCATCGCGTAGAACAGGTATAAATGCGCAGTGCTTTCGCAGAGCTTTCATTTCTGTTCAAGTTATTCATGTGAAGAGGTTTTGACGTGATGATGACCGCACGACGGGAATTAACAGACTTTGAACGCGGAATGTTATTTGGAGCTAGACGCATGGGTCATGCCATTTCGGAAATCGTTAAGGAATTCAACATTCCCAGATCCACTGTGTCAAGAATGTGCCGAGAATATGAAATTTCAGGCATAACATCCCATCATGGACAGCGCAGTGGCTGACCGCCTGCACTTAACGACCGAGACCGGCGACGTCTGCAAAGAGTCGTAAATTCTAACAGACAAGTAACACTGAGTCAAATAACCGCAGAAATCAATGTGGAACGTACAAGGGACTTGTCTGTTAGAACTGTGCGGAGAAAAAAATAAATTTGGCTTTCTTGGGCTATTCCAGCAGAAGACTGACTCGAGTGCCTTTACTGACAGAACGACATCGCTTGCAGCGACTCTCGTGGGCACGTGAGCATATCGGATGGTCCCTAGATGAATGGAAAACCGTGGCCTGGTCCAATGAGTCACGATTTCAGTTGGTAAGAGCTGATGGTAGGGTTCGAGTGTGGCGCAGACCCCACGAAGCCATGGACCCAAACTGTCAGCAAGGCACTGTTCAATCTGGTGGTGGCTGCGTAATGGTGTGGGCTGTTTTTTCATGGCATGGACTTGGTCCTCTGGTGCGACTGGACCGAACATTGACTGGAAATGCTTGTTTTCAGCTACTTGGACTTCCATTGGCTACTTGGACTTGGTTACTTGGTGCAGCCATTCATGGACTTCATGTACCCAAACAACGATGAGATTTTTATGGATGACAATGCGCCATGTCACCGGGCCACAACTGTTCGCGATTGGTTTGAAGAACATTCTGGACAATTCCAACGAATGATCTGGCCACCTAGATCGCCCGACATGAATCCCATCGAGCATTTATGGGACATCATCGAGAGGTCTGTTCGTGCCCAAAATCCTGCACCATCAACGCTTTCACAATTATGGACGTCTATCGAGACAGCATGGCTCAATATTCCTGCAGAAGACTTCCAACGACTTGTTGAGTCCATGCCACGTCGAGTTGCTGCACTTCGCCGGGCGAAAGGAGGGCCGACACGATATTAAGAGGTATCCCATGACTTTTGTCACTTCAGTGTATATATAATATAATATATATACATTTTTTTAACTAAACCACGTGGTATATATTTTTCTTTGAATTTTAATGATATATTAGCAGGGAAATTATCTTTGCGTTTTTCAAAATTTCTATTGCAATGCAGTATGCTGTAATGAAAAATTCTAACGTAAAGCATAGAACATAAATAATGAAATGGTTTTAGTATTAATATACTATATTTAGTGCCCTCTTGAATCTTATCAGTAGTTTTAAAATCGCTTTAATTCGAAAAAAACTATATAATTTTTTAAATCAAATTAAGAATTATAGTTACAATTAATGTATGGCAACACTTTCCATTCTCTTACAATGATTAATATATTGCTAATGTTGGCTAATATTAACAATATGCTCATATGATTATATGAGCTTATTGTTACTTTTAGTCAACATTAGGAATATATTAATCATTGTAAGAGAATATACAATTGTTGTTGTTGTTTATTGTTTCTTATCCCACTTGGCTGGCCAAGCCCAAACCCATACGTACTCATGATTGAAGGGGAAGGAAGCAGCTTCTGTTGTGATTTAGCACACGTAGGTAGATGCCTGACTTTTGCTCCGTGATGCTCTTACAGTCATAGGAGACCGGGACCTACGGCTTAAAGTGGATTCCGAACCACTACAAACACATCCATGGCACCGCCGGGATTCGAACCCGAAACCTGTGGCACCGAGCGCCAGAGCGCTAGGCACTCGCGGCCATTCAGGTCCCAAATTTGCCAACGGCACGCGGTGTTCCCAGGTGGTCACTCACCCAAGTACTGACCGCGCCCAATGATGCTTGACTTCGGTGATCTAATGAGAATCGGTATATTCAGCATGGTACGGCCGTTGGCCGCCATGGTACGCCATATACAATTGTAACTTATATATGTATACAAAGTTACAATTGTATATATATATAATATATGTAACGACATATATAATTATTCATATTAAGAATTATGAATAATATGATTTTGATAAGAATTTTAATTTTAATAATTTTGATTTTGATTTTAATTATGAATAATATGATATGATTTTGATAACTTATGATACAAAACTTCATTTTTGTATGATTACTGATATAATTATTCATGAAAAATTTTACTCATTTATTTCAAAAATTGGGAAGATTATATATATTTGATGCAATGTTAGAAATCATTTAAATATATTAAATTCTTTAAATATGATTTTAAACAAAAATATTTTATTTTATAGTTTACTTCCAAATTAAATATCTTATTGACTGAAAAAATAGCTTTTGAAGGAATCATTTATAAAACCACATAAAGGAAAATTAATATTTCAATAAAAAAAAATTAATAATAACAATAATTCCAGTGTTTATTTTTGAATATATATATCGCACATTTGTAAAACTATTCTCTAAACACATCTAAATTCAATAATAATAATAATTTTAATAATAATAATAATATGTTTTGTTCCAAATGATTGAATTTAAATCTGAACGGTTTTCATTCCAAAATTAGATGAAAAATATCAAATTAATATATAGGTAGTTTTAAGATGAGCAACTTGGCATATTTTCATTCAATATCAAATATTAAAAAATTTACATAAGTATTTAACCTATAAATATGTTTGATCAATTTTTAGCCGGCCCCTTTTCTGTTTCATTACACTTACTTTTAAGTAGTCTTATAAGAGGCCACTTCATTGAGCTGCTTTGGTATCTTACGAAATCAAAGTAAATTATGAAGAAACCTTCAAAATAAAAACATACGAAACTGTACTTTGAGACTTAATTGTGACTGAAAAAGATACTTTGCAAAAATTAATTTTCTTCTTTTTGTTTAAACTTTTGTAAAAATATTAAGATCCGTTAATTACTTTGAAGTAATTGAAAACTTAGAGCACCGTAAGTTTTGGAATTCTTTGAAGACTAACGATTAAGATGAAGAGTAATTAATTTGTAATCAACATCTTCATATACTCTAGGTACACATTTTTCTGAAAATTATATTTACCAATTGCTTTCTTAAATGGTAAATCTTAAATTATATAAAGGTAAATTATATAAAATATCTGTAAAAAGCTTAAAAATTAGATTTCTGATAAATATATCAACAACCATTTTAACGAATTTGTGATATAAATATCAATTAAATTTTAGCAAATCAAGACTTAAAGCACACTTAATTACTATAAAAAAAACCTGAATTACAGTCTGAGTAAAAACTTTAAGGCCAGTAGACATTTTTGAGAAAATGGAAGCATTTAAACTGAGGAATTAAAATACCATTTGATTGATAATTATTGAGCTTAAATAAAAGTAAAAAAAGTAGAAAAATTAATTTGCAAATATTTTATTATTAGAAAATATTACAGAACACACAGATGAATATTTGAGCCTGAGTAAACACTTTAAGGCCAACATAGAAAATAACATATAAGAAAAAAAATTACAAATTCTTAGAAGGTTGTGTAGGAGCCATTACTTCGAATTAGTTCAAATATTCTTGTTTTCATGGATGAAACGAGTTTTTGACGAATGGTGGGGTTGGTTTTATACCATTCATCTTCGATAGTAGATTTCAGCTCTGTTGTTGAGGTAAAATGTCTCCTATTTGCATAAATTCTTCTTGCTAAGTCAGCCCAAATGTTTTCGATTTAGTTAAGGTCAGGTGATCTAGCCGGCCATTTCACAGTTTCAACATTGTTGACTTGGAATCAATTTTTTGTGCTGTTATTCGAATGTGCTGTTGCTGATATTTCCAATTTTCTCCAGCAAGACATTTAGCATTTGGCAAAAGATGATTTGTTAGGACATTTTGGTATCCTTGTGAATTCATTCTACCTGAAACGAATTCTGAGCCCACAACATTGTAAGAAAAAAGATGACAGACTCTCCACCTTTGGCGCTTGGAGAATATTTCTTTTTCATTTCTTATATCATGCCAGTAGAAATTCCAGCCATCTGGCTCATTCAAATTCCATTTTTTTTCGTCAGAAAAATAATTTTATCCATTGGTTGTCCCAGGTCATGACTTTCTTAAAGTTCAAACGCTCTATTTTGTGTCTCTGCAGTAACTGAGGCTTAGTTAATTTTGCTGTATAAGTGTACCTTCCAGACCTTCTAATTGTGTTATAAATCGTTTTTGACAAACTTTTAAACCTGTCATCGGAATCAGTTTCCTGGTTTCGTACTTTCCAATAGATGCAAGTTGGCAAACTCTTCTTTCATCACGCGAGGACAAAGCTTTAGGTCTTCCCCCAGTATTCTTTTTACCATAATTGTCTTTCAATTTTAAAAAAATTGTTGACTACAGTCTTTGATCTTCCTATCTTTATCGCAATAGCACGACTACTCATTCCTGTTGAAGACAAAGCTTCGATCGGTCCTCTTTGACGATCAGTTAACTTCTTACCCTTCGCCATCTTCACAAAGATGACCAATACTTCGAAGAAACGTATGACAAATACGAAAATTGCAGCGTTGTCACAAGCTAATAGTTGCAATGGTAATTAAACGATTATATTATATTTATTTTTAAAAAATGACTGGTGGCCTTAAAGTTTTTACTCAGGCAGAAATACTATCTTTATAAATAACCACATGTTTCTCATAATTATGTATTTACAAATTACGTTTATAGCATTTATTTCTTATCAATTAACTTTAATAATTACTATTATTTGAATCCCTTTTATTTCATTTTACATTTTCTCAAAAATTTTTACTGGCCTTAAAGTTTTTACTCAGACTGTAAGTAGCTAAATGTTAGCCATGAAACATTACAGAAAACATGTACTTGATAGTAAACAAAATATTTAAGTTATGTAATGCTATATTTTCAGTGAAAAAAATTAATTTACATTTATTCATTAATGTTAGTAATTTATTATAATAAAATTATATTAAAATATTTTTATGTATAATAATGTCTAAAATCACGTTTAGTTATTTTCTTAGTAAAATAGTGTGATTAATTTTATAAAATATATTACATCATAAAATAATTCATATTGGGCAAAATATAAAACTTTAAAAAAATCTTAACATTACAAAAAAGAAATTTTTCTGATGCTATTAAATATATTAGTAAAGAAAATGAACACATATCTTCACTAATGAGTTTAATAGCATCAGAAACCAGCTAGCATAACCCCAACAGTATTATTTATATAAACAATTACATGATTTTTGATAATGTTTAGGTTCATACTTCTTTTTATTAGTTACTAAATGACGCATTGCAGATATTAAGCAGATTTTGTTATTAATACTTCACTGTCTTTCATTTATTTATATATTATTCATTTATGGATATTTTTATTTTAAGTTCTAATTTTTAAGGGAGATATTATGCCTTTCTCTTATATAACTTAAAATATTATAAATTTTAATTTTAGCTAAGGGAATTTCAATTCTTTGTATTTAAAATCAAGAAATCGTGAAAAAAAAGTTTTGATAGCATTTTATTAAGTGGAGATTTTTATAAAATTCCAATAAAAGACATACTAAAAAGCATTTTATAAAGTGGAGATGTTTATAAAATTCCAATAAAAGACATCATAAAAAGCATTTTTTTGTAAATTTGTCTTGCTTTTATCGATAAATCCATACTATCTACAGTGGTATTAAAAATTAAGATAATTAGTCTTTTTTCTTCGATTTCCATTAAAATTACTGAATGGAAGGTGAAATTGCCAAATAAAGATGAAAGTCTGTTAGTGTTGAATAGTTAAATATATTATTGCGTGTTAGTAGTGCATATAGAGAAACACCCATTAGAAATAAGTGCCTATTTCCGGGATTAGTTCTTTTAAAGAACTTACAGAATTTTGTCTTTTTTTTAGATTATCCGGTGAAATTCAAAAACAAAAAGTTAAAATTAGTAATTACTAATGTTAAGATTAAGGACAAAGTTAGCAAATCGTGGATTGACTTGAAGTATAGAATTCTCCAGTGTAGATCGCCAAAAACTTAAAATGTAACGCTCAGCGTCGTGTCCGATTTAGAACTGTTTAAAAATATAATATCCTGATGAAGGTCATTCAAGAGTCTTAGCTACAAATGAAGATCGATATTTATTTATTACAGCATAACAGCTAACAATTAATGAAATACAACAGCTTCTTTGCTATTTCGTGCGTTTCATGTGTCAACAGGAACTCGAATTTCAAGGATTACTGTTTCTAAAAGTCACCATGACAAAGGTGTATTTGCAAGAAAATCTGCTGCATCGCTCTGAGCACCTATTAGCATATTACCAGGGGATTCCTTTTAGCATATTACTAATGGACATAGGACTAGAATGGATGGAAAGCAGGTTTATTCCAACATACGTCTAGATGCAGCTTAATCCCTGATTTCTAATGTACTTTTATTCATATAAGACCAGCGATCCTGTACCTGCCCTTCAACATCCAAGAAAGTGGAGGTTAGAGGATCTAGTCAGGCACCATGTTGAATGCCTGCATAAATGAGTTTTGACTATATATATTTGCCAAATTTATGTGACTACCTCTCGGTATAAAGGTGCTCGGGGTTTCATTGCTGCTATTTGTACGAATTTCGTTTTAATGGGTGACAACATACGTTGACATGCGTATTATTTGGCAAATTAATCGGTGAGATTGATCATTCAAATCAGGGGTCATAATTAAACCCTTCAGAGCAAGTCTGGAACACTAGTGAGAGAAGCTGCAGTTAGCCTTGTACTTCCCAGAATCATTCTTGTCCTGAAAAAAGCATTTCTGAAGAAATAGGAAAGTCTGTCATCATGATTTATAATCTGCCTGAAATACCTATCCTATATAGTGAGTGACTTTCATAACATTCTCTCCTGTAGTTATATTCATTTATTTTGGACACTGATAGTTAATGTATTACTATAAAAAATGTAGAAATCTGGTTGATGTAGTAAAAATTATTCTTTGATAAGCGTGTTGACAAAAAAATTTCACGGTGCCCCTAATTCGGTTGACACTTTTTCTTTTCCTCTGTAGTATAATCTAACAACTGAACTAGCATGAAATTCGGCAGAAAAAAAAAGTTAATAAGAAAAAGGAATTAAAATTCCATGATAAAAATATAGTTGCTAACATAGTTACTATGGGTAAATATAGTGCTCTAAAAGGCTTAAATAGATATAATGGGCATATCAAAATAATTAAAATTATAACTTTTAAAAATAATAATTTTAAGTTATTCACCATTCTTTTGAATCCAAAATTACATGTTGTGCAAAACCTTATTATTTCAAAGCAACCTAACATATTCCGGATAAATTTTCATCATATCGCATTATAATTTGAGATAATAGAGAGTTTTAGCATAACGTTTTTTTATCGTCCGGTATTTTTTTCTCCCTAGTGCACATGCTCATAGGAAGCATTATTACAGATACGCATGCGGAATTTCCTATGTGCAGGCGCGCTAGGGAGAAAAAAATACCATACGATAAAAAAACGTTATGCAAAAATTCTCTAATGAATGAAGTGTAAGGACTTCTCCAAGATGAGAGAAAAGTCTAAAGAGAGATCCACACATGTGACTTTTGATAGAGGAACTATATCAGAATTATTGGGATATTAAGCATGAACTTTTCAACATAACATAAATGGTTCAAGTCAGTTTAGTCATGATAATTCACTGGTATGCCTATTATAATTTTTAAATAAAACAAAGAGTCATGTTTGCTCTTAACGCTAACTTTTGCGCTTATTCCGAACATCCCGCTCAATGTTTTTATTTCCCTCTATAAAATTTAATGCCATACCGGTTATTAGATTAATACACAGATATTTCTGAGTAGTTCCAGTTTAATAAAGGCCATCTGGTATGTGTATATAAGTAATTTTCTGGAAATTAATTACTTTTTTTACTGGGATGTAAAAAAGATTTGATTAAATATTTTTTCTTCTTTTATTTTCCACGAACAATTTATATTATTAGTGTTGTAAATACTGAATATCAGTTGGCTTAATTTTGGTAACATGAGATAGTGGCTGAAAATATTTTTATTTGTGTGAGGAATATATTGCACCCATGCTGAATATATTAAAAACTTTATAATAACCTAGAATAAATACGTATAAATTTTATAATAACCTGCAATAAATGTGTACAATTTTATAATAACCTACAAGAAATGCATAAAAGTTTTAATGTAGTAACTTATTTCAAATTACATATTGAAATCGAATGATTTTTTTTTCTTTTGGTAATTAATTTTATTTCGTTTTAAAACAAAACGATTAACAAATTTCCCACAAATTTTATTATAGAGTTAGAAAATAAATATTTATCTTTAAATTGACAACGAATTTAATTTTTTAAAAGTAATTTTTTAACTTAATGTGATATACACTGTTTATGCAGAATAGAATCTAAAGAAAAAAAAATATTGATTACTTTTCACTTTAGTTATAATCTTCATTACCTGCTAAGTAATTTAATTAATCTGTTCCTTAATTTAAATTCTTCAAACTAGTTGTATTTTTAATATATCTGAGTATGCATTTCTAAGTGTGCTGAAATGCCTCTTATCCTAAATGTTCACCATGTATCATAAACTACAATTTGACTACGTGTTGTATAATAACTGTCATGATTTTTAAAGTCAGAATTTAGTTCAACAAATCACAAATGTTTCAATAACAAATTCGGCAGTATTAAGATTAAAATTGTTTCTTTATTGTACCTACTATAATAATAATAATAATAATAATAATAGTAATTTAAAAATAACTATTTTATTGTATTCGAAAATGTTGTAATCCAAATTCTTCGTCTTCCACACTAATCTTTGCTGAAATAGACCCATGTACTGATTTATAACAATAGAGTTAAAATAATAAAATAAATTTCTCGCAATTCTATGAAGTCAAAGTTTTTGGAATTGAAGCATATTTTTGTGTAAATCTCACTTACCATGACACGAAAATTTTAAACAAAGCAAGTCAAGAAAAGCTCCGCAATCTGTGCCTAAGACGTGCTTCGTAAGCTACGAAATTATAAGTATGGAAGCCTATCATTTTCCATTTTCTTAAAGGATATATTCTATTGAAGAAAATTTTCATTGAGTACATAGAAATTTATCGTGGAATAAAGCACTTAAAGTAATGTAACATATGTTTGAATCTCCATTTTTGATGTTAATTTATTATTTGGTAAAACAAGCATTTTAAATCGTGGCTTCAGAATACATTATTCATCAGTAATTCCTGATTTTGCTGAGAATTGTCAAAGTTTATCATTTTCACCAATGTCCATTCTTCAACGTATGACCTTCCCGTGGAATGAATATATTCATTCATATATATATATATATATATATATATATATATATATATATATATATATGCATGTATGTGTAAATCAACGGATATGTGTGTATGCCCCAACCACAGCATTCCTGTTTACATTTTTCAAAGAATTCACTATATTTTTATTTAGTGTCTAAAATCTCGAAAAAATTGTCATTATTTTTTTTTAACTAAACAAAAAGTTCGCTTTCCCTCAAACCTTATTTTTTTTTTTCTATTTTTCCGTTACCATTTTAATTTCAAAAATCAAATAATAAAAAAACTACAAATTTATGAAGTCTATGTGTTTACATTTTTTAAATATATTTTTTGTTTAAATGCTCTGTCATATAAACTTATTTATATTTTAGTTTCCGAATTATTTTTAAATACAAATAGCTACTTCAGAACACTTATACATTTACAATTTGTCTAAAAATAATTTGCACTTTTCAAAATATATAATTTATCATTAAAACATTTTAAAATTTTAGATAAATTTTATAGTTTATTTACCCATAAAAACCTGAACACGTCTCCTATGTAACAAAAACTGAAATCTAACTTAATTCCTCTCAGATTATAATGTTATCCGTTTGTTCTACCCAAATGGCCACCTCCTTTAGTGAAGACGAAATTCTTATTTCGTGTATGTATCGCTTTAAATGTCATAATGTGCTTGGGCTTGCTTTTATCCCTCACATTATGTGGATTATTTCTGTGAACTACTAAAATAATCTAATGCGCAAAAATTAATCATTGAGAAATATAAGTCTAAAATTTTTTAATCATTGCAATATCTAGAAAATGAATAGAAAAGAAATGGATGCAATAACTCTCCGTTTGATATTTATTTTCTATGCAGGGCGACCCATTTTGTGTAAACAGTTTCAGGTAATTGGAGGAAATGTGAAAATTCTATCAGTTAATAGTTTCCATGAATATCAGTGGATCGATGAAAGCAATTTTAAGTCCAAATTTGCATGATTGGTGTCGTACGAGTTGTTACACAAGTCAGAGTTAAATTATTGCCTGGACTTTGTACTTCCACACCATGACAGCCAGTATGGCTTCTGGTAACTTTTATATTTCAAAATAATTACTTATATAAATAATAGAAATTATTTATATTTCATGCAGTTTTGAAAAAACCATCCAACTCAGTACGAGAACAACATATTTTTTACCAGAGTTATTTTCCACTAGATTTATTTCATAAAGCTGGATCATAAAATAAATTTTGCTTGGAATGGACATTAATTTAAAGTTTTTAAAGTTGTTATATTTATGTACTTGATGCATTAATGACTTCTGTAAACTCATGTGAACAAATATGAATGTTAACAAAGTACATTTAAAATTCATTTTTTATGCATAATGCTAAGCGACATGGATATTATTTTCAAAATATAACTGGCACATTAAATTAATGTATTGAACATGCAATAACTAATAAATTTATTTATTAGTTATATACTTTATTTGTTCGTGAGTTTGCACAACTCATTAACGTATTAAAGTATACATTTAAAATTCATTTTTTATGCATAATGCTAAGCAACATGGATATCATTATCAGTATAAAACTAGCACATAATGTATTAAACACCCATGTAAAATGTATTTTAATTTAAAAAGTTTTTTTATGTTGTTATATTAGTAGTTAAATACTTAATACATTAATGACTCGTGCAATCTCATTTAAAAAAATATTAACATTAACAAAACAGTATACCTTTAAAATTCGTTTTTCATTCATAATGTTGAACGATATGGATATTATTATAAAAATATTATATTATGTTAGGGTAAATAATATTCTTAGCCTTAGCAATATATAAATTCGTTAAAAATTATAAATATATAGATAAATTTAAAAATGTATCTTTTTTAGATTGAATTTATAGTCTGATGGTTAAGTGCAAATTAAATATATCTCTAAATTAGATAAATAAATAGTAAAATTTAAAAATAAATAATTTATTTGTAATTATTTAAATTATACTATTTATTTTCCTTATAACTTAAGATATGAAATTCAAATCAATTCTATAAATGGAACTACTGAAAATAAATTTAAACATTTACTTAACATATACATTTGTTTTATCGGTCTTGTTTGTTACTAAAGTTGTGACTGATTTCTTTTTTTTCTACTGATATCTATACTTTTGTGCAAACTGTTTGTTTAGACTATATTTTATAAATGAATACTTCAGGAAAATGGTGTTTGATTTACAGATACAAAAAATTATAAACAAAATTTTCAAATAACTATTTAATATGTGTGAAAAGTTTTTAACATTGATGTATATACATTAATATGACGTATTTTTCTCTTGAATAACTTTCAATATATATATATTTATATTTATAGTGTGAGCAATATAAGTAAAAATGATAATACTGCAAGTAAACACAAAACAATCAATTTTTCTGTAATTAACTGGGCATAAACAAAATATTCTTCTTGTGAAAATTTTATAAAAAAAAAGATTATCACATTGTTTTAAAAGGACATATTCTATGTATTTTTTTTAAATTGAGAATCTACAAATTTTACTGAAGGAATTTACATATATTTATTATTTAGATAATTTTAATTCGTGATTTAAGCAATTGATATTAAATGGTTATTATTTCCAATTTACTGAAAGAAATTGCACTTAGGTTTAATTAATTTGAAAAATTAATTTGGTTTACTTATTTAACAAAAGGTTTAATTAATTTGAAAAGCTTGCTGATAATAGTAACCATTATTATTTAGTTTCTCATATTATAATGTTGAAATATGCATTGTCAAGCATAAAAAAAAGAACACTTTTGACTGTTTAATGAAAAAAATTACTTTTCTAAACATTGTTTTAGCATCTTAAAAGTATTTATCAATGAAACTGCCGTAGATAATAATCAGCCAAATGAAAACGATACATTATTTCAATTTAAATAAATTTAATACTATTTAATTATTTTACATTGACAAAATTATAGTTAAAAGCCAAAACTAATAAATATAATCTTTTTAATTGATGTCATATTTTTCCGAATTGCTTGAGTAAATAAATTGGCTATTAATGCAAATTTTATATTACTTTTCGATTGTAGCATATTACTTTAAATTAAAGTAGAAAAAAAACATGATATGCTGTAAAAGGCTGTCTGCTAAATTTTGCTTATATTTTACTTAACAATGATTTAATTCAGCTTGAATTAGTTTCTAAATCAATTTCTTTTTCATTTTTTTAGAAGGAAAAAATATTTAAAACCAAAAAATGCCCAGTCAATAGAAAACATACATTGCTAATGCTCTGTTCAATGTACACTCTGAGAATATAATTACATATATGGTGCAAAAATTTATTCTTTGCCCCAGCGATTCAATAGTTTTATGAGAGGCACAGAATGTTTCACGTAGTTTGCTTCTTTTGAAATGAGGTTCAAAAACCATAGAAAATATGGTCTCATTATTCCTTGTATGTGTTAAGCGTTCCAGACAATATGCTGAAACCGCTCTTCAGTTCATATCTTTCTTCGTTTCATTAGTTTGTATATGTAACTAGAGAGATTTGAAGGCAGTGTGTCTGTAGTTGTATGATTTATCGTCATACAGTACCCATACCCGGCTGGCAGTCTTCTGGTATCTGGAAAAGAGAATAAATACATGAATCAGATTAAATACTAAAATAATCTGGAATGACTGCAATTGCTTGTGGATTATTAAGAGTAAAAAATAATAATTTGCAAAGAAGTTTTATACATTTTTATTACTTTTATATTATTACGAACATCGTTAAATTTATTTATTTGACGTTACTTTAAAATTTGATTTAAATTGGATACACTGTTTCATGTACACACAAGTAAATAAATTAAAATTCAAAAACCGAAAATCGGAAATAGAGCTAAATATCACCAAATTGTATCGGGCAGATTCAGAGATCTCAATTTTCAAAAATACCTATGTCATAAGTGAAGATATACAAGATTGTCAAAATGAATGATTATCAAAAAACGAATGTCTTTTTTATCCAGTCGCACTTGTATCAATCATTTTCTTTGCTAGTTAAAACATCTAATTTTATTTGCTTTATTGAAATTATATGTAAACTAGTTACTTATCGGATGTTACAAATTCCTTATAATATTAACATAATTGAAAAACCTGGTTATGAAAAACATTTTATGTTTTCCTCCAGGCGTAAGAATAAAGCAATTTTTTGGTGGACCTAACATGAACAAGCAGCATATAAACTAACTCACTCACTAGCACTACAGGCCCATAGTGGGCCAAGCTCGTCTGCCTACAGGCAGATTTCAAAAGAGAAGATGGCTTCTTTTTACAGGGTAGGGTTATCAGCCTTACGCCCAAAACTCTACCGGGAGCTATGGTTTAAAATGGATTTCGAACCTCAACAAAAATCCAGGACATGAAGACTCGAATCAAAAATCTGTGGCTCCGAGCCCAAAGAACTAGTCACTGGACCATCAGGCCCCCAATAGATGTCTATTAAAGAAGTATTGCTGTCTCAAATCCACTCTATAGTTTTTAATAGACTGTATTTGTGACTTGCTGAACACGATAGCGAAACTAAATCTCACTAGAAATTGCAATCACTTAAAGTTAAAAGAGTTATCGTTGGAGGGAGAACCGTTGGAATGAGTGGGATTAAAAACTGTTTAATCCTCCCACTTTCCTGTTTAAATAGACGTTTCAATCACGTTGCAATGGCACAAGGCTGTGTGTGAAGATGCTGAGAAATATTTTCGTGGGTGGATATGTTTCGTAGTAAAATTATTGGAAAACCCACTTTAAATTAAATGTTAATTGGGGTGAAATCCATGTTGTCCAAATGAGTTTAGGAACTCTGTTGGGTAATTGACGACCTGATCAACATAATCTATGAAAAGTACGAGCTTACAAATTTTTAACCAGTGAATATGGAAAATATTTTTATGGTTATAAAAGAAAGAAAGCATATACAAATGTAATGCTTTTTATTGCATAAGAATATAACATGTATGAAATATTTTTTAAGGAATTTTAGAAACTAGCAAACGTACGAACGAATAGATTCCCAAGATGATAATAAAAATACTTTGAACGTGTAAATAAAGTCATAAATAATGTTGATACGTAAGAAAGACTTCCTCACAAGATAATTATGAGTTTCATTTGAATTTAATGTCTAGTATGAATTCCGTGAAGGATTAATATTTTCTTGATACCACTAGTCCAAGTTAGTAGTTATTAAGCTAACTTTTACTAATTTCTAACTATTTATGAACTGAAAGGCGTGTCTTAAAATAAAACGTAGATTTGGTTAAAAAAAATGAAATCTTAGTTGTTGAGAGTAAATGTGGTAAATCCCATCTAAACTTAAATGAAAGAATTGGGCGTGTCTTAAAATAAAGTTGAGAAACTCGTCATTGTGAGGGTGTGTTCTTAAAAGTAAGAAATGCATTGTGAATACATTAAAACTTTTTTACATGATAAAGCAAAGTAAAAATATTTTCTTTCTATTACTTAGATTGAAAACTCAAATTGTAATATTTCATAACCAATGGCCATTTTCAAATAAAATACTATCCAGAATTCAAATTAAATTAATATAAGAAAAACTCAATACTGCCATCTTTTTTATTCTTATTTGCTAAAAATAATAGTTAAAGTTGTTTGAATAATAGTTCTTTTTTTAATCAATAAATTTAAACTTAACACGTACATTTTTAATAAAATGTTGATCAACTTGAACATGCGATATAGTCAAATTTTATGCAAATATATATATGATAACAGATACAAGAAAAGAATGAGCAGAAACAAAATCATCTTTATGCTATACATTCTGGAATTAATATCAGTTCTTCTACAGTAATTTCAGTTCTTATTTGTAAATCGAATAATGTATGCACGGAAATTTTTATTCTTTATTTGATAAAATTATAATGAAATACAAGTGCATGTATATTAGGGTGAAATGAAAAAGCTTGCAGAAAAAGTTTGACACCTATGTAGTTGTCAACTATCAATGCTGTCTTTAGTGTGAAATTTTAATTTTCTGCAAAGTAACTTTGGTTCCCAATTTGCTACCCAAATATTTAAAGCAATTTAAGATTAATGAAATTATTTGTTTTCGATGTAAAAACAACCTAGCTTCGTCGAGTTGAGGTGGTTGCTTATTTGGCTTCAGCACCCTCATTCTTTTATGTATTTTAATATATAAGTTGGTTGTCTTATAAGCCTTTGAGATGCTGACTTTTATTTTCAGATTTGGATAATGCAATTCCAGATTCAATTATTTATCTTTTCGTGCTTAAATGGCACACATTGTACCCAATGCGGCAGTAACTAATTTAACATGGCTTATGTATAGTATGAAAAATTTTAATTATCAATTTTATCAGAAACATTTAAAATTCTCGTCTTAAGTTTGTAATGAGAAACAGACATTGTAAGAGGTGGTTCATCAAATGTAATTAAATGACAGTCTATTATATCGATAGAATAGTTTGCTTTGAAAATTAACGTAAGATTCAGGAACATTCTATTTAACTTTAGTTATTTGCCTATATTTTAAAATATCTTGAATGGCTAGTTCTCTTATATGTTTTCGACTGTCGTCCAATATTACAAAAAAAAAAAAAAAAATGTTTTCTAGATGACGAAAATAGACGGTTGCGTGTACTGGTCCCTCTATTATGCTTTTTAACACTTCAAGCATTACGCTGTAAATGTGTTGATTTTTATGCCAACAAGACGATTGAGTTTTATTATAATATTTGCATGCGAGTAGTTTTGATGGTAACTCGTTCAAGTAAAACTCATTAGGTTTTTCGATGAATCTCTTGTTAAAGTTTATAACTTATTTTAGGTGGTCAACGACAGGAAATATAACTCAATTTTTAAATTATTTTTATTTAGTCTATTAGATTTCTTTATTATTTCGTAATTGAATGTTGTGAATATTATTATTTCTATTATCATACTTAGAAATATCATTTGATCCGTTAAAAAATTCTACAACTACGTTTATTTTACAAGTGAAGATTACAAAACCTTTACGTTTACATCATGAAATATTAAATAATTTTTTTTCTCTGATTTTCTAAATGATCGAAGTTTTTTCGAAGAATTTGCATGCATTCTTTTTTTAAAGGCTTTTTAATAAGATATTTTTATGGCATTATCTTACCATATGTAATATTTGTTGATTCCTTACAATAACAATTGAACGTTTTACTATAAGTGTTTTGAGAATTGTTTTTAGAGAACCACATCATCTTAACCAAGATCTTATTTGATTTCACACTAACTTTTTTTGTCGTATACTTAAATAATCTCATAACCACCGCATGTTCTGTCAGCATATTATTTTTATAGGTTTCAGGCACACCAAACACTGAGCAGTCTGATCACTCCCAAGACATTACTGCATGTTTTAAGTAAAATGTGTTAGTTTTCCGATAAATAGTTTAATTTTTAAATTTTTTAAAAAATTATCAGATTTAAAAATAATTTTACTATTAATATGGTTTAACTGAGATTACGTAATATAAAGAGTCTTCGTAATAAACAAATGTCCCTCATATTTTAACGCGGAAAGCAAGCGATGAATTGTTTGAAAAATTCCTCAACCTTAATACGTAATAGATATTTCTGGGGCTAATTAGCAGCCATAAATTCTGTAGTAGGAAGTTTATTAGCTTAGTCATCTGTGTGAAATTTGAAGACAGCTTTTCCGCATCTAGGCTAATAAATTGAGATAAGTAATTTTCACTCAATCCTAATATATATCTTTAAAAACTGTTGGTAGAGTTACTATTAAAAGAATCTTATTGTTGAAATTTTGAAAGATTCGTTGGTATTAACGTCTAATTTTTATTTCAAAGGACATTAATTTATTTCTGAATGCGTATGTAAAATTTTTAATTGGCATCCATAGAAGTAAAATTTATTATTATTCCTTAAAACATAACAGTTTGCTCAAAATTGTAAAACTCGCCAAACCATATATTCGCAAATTCGGTAGGGAATTCAATTAAGTTGTGAAATTTAGAAGCTGCTAATTTCGCAAGTGCAAAGTCATTTATACAAGTGCAAACTGGTGGTATTACTACTCAAAATTTAAGTAACGCAATTCGAAGAGAGTGTTAAAAATTAATTAAATTTATGGATGGCTATTTAATCTTCCTCTACTGTTGGCCTCAGTCTACATACCACTGGAACCGAATAAACGATAAAGCAAAAATGAATAAAAAAATCAAATCAAAGTCATGGCACTCAAGTCAGCAGTGTTCCGTTATTATTTTGGATTACAAATTATTTTTGCAACAAAAAATTACTTTGGTTTAACTGAGATTTCGGGTTACAGACTGTCTTCGCAATAAACAAATGTTCCACTTATTTTAAGATAGATATTTCTGCGGCTAATTAGCAGCTATATTTTCTCTAGTAGTAAGTTTATTAGTGTAACCAACTGCGTGAAAGGCATATAACCTGTTGCATTTTAGGCATATAGGCTAATAAATTGAGAATTGTTTTTCATTCTATCCTAATATATATCTTTAAAATTCTACAAAAAGATCTGTTTACTAATAACGCAACCAACATTTTATTCTCAGATTCTGAAAGATTCGATGGCATCATAGGACACGATTTAGGAACATAAATTTTTATTAATATTTTAATTTAATAGAGACATTCATAGGATGTTATTTATATATTGCCGAATAAGTTTACTTCTAAATATGTATATAACATTTTTAATTGATATCTATAGAAGTAAAAGTTATTATGTTTTAAGAAATAATTATAACACTTTGTTCACATTTGAGCATATATTTGTAAATTGGGAAGGGAATTCAATTAACTTGTGAAATTTAGAAACTGATAATTTATGCAAGTGCAAAGTCATTTACAAAAGCGCAAACTCGTGCTAGAACTTCTCAAAATGGAAGCAATGTAATTCGAAGAGAGTGTTAATAAGTCTACAACGTTTAAATTAAATCTGATCGTTTAAAATAGGGCAAAATCGAGCCCAAAGAATCAGTTACAAACAAACATACAGGTGAAACTAATAAAATCGTATTAAAAATTAATTAAATTTATGAATTACTATTTAATCTTCTTCTATTGTTGGTCTCAGTCTACATACGACTGAAACCGAATAAACGATGAAGCAACTTGATTCTTCTATAAATGAATAAAAAAAAGGAATGAAATCAAATTCATGGCACCCACGTCAGCAGTGATTTGTTCCGGATGATCATGCGATAGAGGCAGACTTCACAGGATGGGCAAAAATGAAAGAGAGAGGTAGATGGATAGTAGAAGAGAGGGGGCGAAGCAAAACCAAATCATCTTTCTTCTACAGATGCTAGAATGAAATCAATCATAACCGAGGAATCTCTGCTCTTCTTTTTAATTCATTCTTTGTAAGTTTTTTTTTTTTCTAGCTGAATTCCCATAGATTAGGTGTTCCAGAGATAATGGAGAGAATTTGATTTGATTTTCGGCCAGACATGACATTTTTTTTTCCTTTAGATTCCTTTCATTGTTCTTTTTTTATAGTTCGATGTAGTTTCTGATGGATAGAATAAAATGCCGGAAGGGCTTTCTTTAGCATTTAAGGTTTCTATAGTTTCCTTAATCTGATATGTCACAAATTGCTTTTTATGAATTTTTGTTGTTAGCAGATAATGATTGCGAAATTTATTCTGATGCGTGTCATTCAGTCATTGATGGAATGTAACACATAATTTTCTCTCTAAGCTGCGATTTCATGAAATGTAAAACGGAACAAGTGCGAATTTAATACTCAGTCTTGTCAAATTTAGAAATAGTCAATATTTTATGAATAAGCAGATAACATAAAAATCAAACGTATTCATTCCGATAAACTTTTTGATACATAATCACAAATTAAAAAACCAATTGAGAGGTATAAATAATTTCAATAGCTTCAATACAACCGAGTGCCACAGAGCTACCCGCTCGGCCATCAGGCCAAATATATTTCTCTATAATAATTTAGGCTAATAAATGGAGATAACCGTTTTTCACTCCATCCTAATATATACCTTAAAAATTCAACAAAATGACTTGTTTAAGAATAACGCAAAAAAAAAAAAAAAAAAAAAAAAAAAAAATTCTCAGATTCTGAAACATTCGATGACATCATAGGATACAATTTAGAACATTCAGAGGACATAATTTATATATTTCCAAATAAATTTACTTCTAAATGCGAATCTAACATTTTTATTTGGTATTTTGGTATACATAGAAGTTAAATTTGTTATTAGGTTTTAAGAAATAATTATAGTTTGCTGAAACATATATTTGTAAATTAAGTGGAGAATTCAATTAAGTTGCGTAAATTAACAGCTTCGAAATTTCACAAGCGCAAGTCATTTATACAAGTGCAAACTCGTGCTATTGCTGCTAAACTTGAAGATATACAATTCGAAGAGAGTTTTAAAAATTAATTAAATTTATGGATGACTATTTAATCTTCCTCTACTGCTGGTCTCAGTCTACATACGACTGGAACCGAATAAACGATAAAGCAATTTGGTTCTTCTATAAATGAATAAAAAAAAGGAATGAAATCAAATTCATGGCACCCACGTCAGCAGTGATTTGTTCCGGATGATCATGCGATAGAGCCAGACTTCACAGAATGGGCAAAAATGAAAGAGAGAGGTAGATGGATAGTAGGAGAGAGGGGGCGAAGCAAAACCAAATCATCTTTCTTCTACAGATGCTAGAATGAAATCAATCATAACCGAGGAATCTCTGCTCTTCTTTTTAATTCATTCTTTGTAAGTTTTTTTTTTCTAGCTGAATTCCCATAGATTAGGTGTTCCAGAGATAATGGAGAGAATTTGATTTGATTTTCGGCCAGACACGCCATTTTTTTTTCTCCCTTTAGATTCCTTTCATTGTTCTTTTTTTGTCAGTGCGATGTAGTTTCTGATGGATAGAATAAAATACCGGAAGGGCTTTCTTTAGCATTTAAGGTTTTTATAGTTTCCTTAATCTGATATGTCACAAATTGCTTTTTTATGAATTTTGTTGTTAACTGATAAGGATTGCGAAATTTATTCTGATGTGTGTCATTCAGTCATTGAAGGAATGTAGCAGATAATTTTCCCTCTAAACAGCGATTTTATAAAGTACAAAACGGTAAAACATTTTTACATTTTCGAGTCCAAATTTAACAATCAATTTTGTAAAATTTATAAATAGTCAATATTTTATGAATAAGGAAATTAAGATATAAAAAAATAAACGTTAAATTATTCATTCCGACAAATACTTTAGTATATAATCACAGGTTAAAATACTATCAAGAAATTAGAAAACATATTGAGAAGTATCAATATTTTCATTAGCTTAAATATAACTTAGCCTTAGCTGGGCTTGAATTGCCGAGTGTCTGGGGCTCAGTGTTACAGATTTCGGGTTCAAGCCCGGATTTGATATGATGTTTGTAGTGGTTCGGAATCCACTTTAACCTTCGGTTCCCTGTTTAATATGACTATAGAGCTTTGGGCGTAAGCTTAACTACAACGCCTCAACTATTTTACTTAGTCAGCAATTTAGAATTGCTATACACGTAGGATATGTATCAAAATGTATGTATTGGTACTGCTAAATATTCAAAAAGACATATATTTGAGATTCTAAAGGGTGTCAGAATTTTTAATCTTTAGATACCACAAATAAAATTTAATATTTGGGACCTGATGGCCGAGTTACTAGAGCAATTGCGCTGTGTTCGAGTTCCGGCAGTGCCATAGATGATTTGCAGTTGTTCGGAATCCATTTCAAACTGTAGGTCCCTGTCTATGAGGGTAGAGCATTATCTTGAGTTTTAGTCAGTGCAGAACCACAAGGGTTGAAGACTAAAATGAAACTGCATATTAGCCTTAGCCATGAACGTCGCCCGCGACGGAGTCTCTTGAACCTTATGTAGTTTTTCCTAAACCAGGGGGATTAGTAACAACAACATAATTAAGTTACCGTTACTAAAAGTTAATTTTTACAACAGTTAGCAATATGGAAGCAAAGAATAAAGCAACTAATTTATTATAGAAAAGGAGAAAGAGCTAATTCCGCCCGTAGTATTTCACTTGTCGGAAATAATGTATGTGATGAGATGTTGTCGGTACAAATAAATTTTAACAATTAATCCAATTTTTACTCTCAAGTTTAATTATTTTTCCTCGTTGGAAAAAACAGTTTATAAGAACGAGAAGCCACCAAACTACAGTAAATTGTAGTTCTAATGCACCTGGCAATACAGATACATTTAATCTTTGTGCCATACAGCAACATTTAGCATACCCAAGGGGCACATAGCTTGAAGATATGCTACGGACACTAGTAACACTATCCTACAACGCTCTACTATCATATTAGGACGAGACCTATGATTTAAAGTGGATTCCGAACCACTGTAAACATCCATGGCAACGAAGGGACCCGAAACATGTGGTACCGAGGGTCAAAGAGCTAGCTACTAGGCCATCAGCCCCTCTGTAACTTATACACAGAGTTGCGTTAAATATATTTCCTTTCCGGATAAAAGATTGTAAACTAAACGTTTCGTATCCCACTTGGTAGATAGCAACACCTACACGAAGCCCAAGAACTCATGTAATGCCATGGAAGGAGGGAAAGGGCTTCTGTTGTGATGAAGCATCCGTAGGTAGAAGTCTGATTTAGCTCCGTGATGGTGAAGAACTTTTTACGAGGTAGGTTTTCAGCCCTGCCAGACACTTACGATCCTATTAGACCGGGAAATACGGTTTAAAGTGTATTCCGAGATTCCGAGCCACTACAAACATCCATGGCACCGCTGAAACTCGAAACCGAAACACGTAGTACCGAGCTCCAGAGCGCTATCCACTCGGCCCCTCAGGATCAAAATTTGTTCAAAATCTATCCCACCCTCTGTCCCATTTCTACATAGGTTTTTATTATTCATTTGTTTTATATTCTGGAATTTTTCATTCGCAAGAAAATCTGTAGAATAATTACAATAAGTTAAAATTAAAAAAAAAAAAAAAAAAATCCTAGTATTAATTTCTTTGTTTTCAGGGGCCGGATTGCGGAGTGACTGGCGCTCGGTACCACATATTTCGGATTGGAGTCCTGGCAGTGCTATGGATGTTTATAGTGGTTCGGAATCCACTTTGAGCCATAGGTCCCGGTCTAACATGACCGTAAAGCGTTGGGGAGGTACTGTTACTCAACATCCGTAACCTATCTGCAAGCTACAGGCACCTCCTGTGAAATGCTAAGTGAGTAACGTCGGGGCAGCGCTTGCCTTAAAACATCCAAGACAACTGTGTAAGTATTTCTAGCTGCATTAGAAAAAAACATTTATTCGTCTTCATCACTTTAAAACAGTTAATTGCAGAGTCAATTATTCTAACCACGAGACACCATCTTTAAATGATTGAAAATATTCTAATAAATTAAATTAATTACTAAAACCCAATCTTAATTATTACTAGATATGGTGGCGCGCAGACTGCAGACATTACCAAAATGACGCCGAAGTCAAGTGATGGATCCACTTACCACCCTGATGGCTTTGGAGGATATGACGAGTGGACTGCGGGCGGTGTCTTCTTCGTTCCCGATGACCGTGGTGGTCGCCGGGAATGTCCCCCTGCCGTTCTGGAAATCGATGTCGGCGTACTCGGTGGGGGCTCCAAGCGATGCCTCACGAAGGGTTGCTGGCTGTCGGGGAGGGCCAGCTCCGCGTACGTGATGTCGTCGTAGGGCTGGAACAGAAATTCATCACCTGATGAAAGGGTTCATTCACAGCTGCCCGAAAGATGAATGAGCTCATCTCTCAGTTTGGACAGATCACAAGAGAAGACTCCATGAAATTTATGATACATGTTTATAATTTTTTTTTGCATGATCTTGAATACTCATTTATTTTTAAGATAATAAAAGTGTTAATTAGATTTAATAATTGGTAAGAAACGTATTCAGTTAGAATGGTGTTCAAAATTAGAATTTTTAGTTTTAATCGATTATTTCCAAAATGTCTGAGCAGATTTTAAAGAATTTAGGTTGATATAGTAGAAAAAAACAATAATTGGGGTACACACGCAGGATCTTCCACAATGTTTATCAGTGTTGAAAGTTAAAAAACATGGTTAATAATATTGAACACAACTATGAATTAATAAGGAGTAAGTTGACCTAATAATATCGAAATTATATAGCTTTTTAAAATTTATTCACATAGGAAATCCATGGGGAATTTGGCGCCACTTCCCCAGCAGCACTGGTTTCAGGTCGTCGTCCTGACATAGTGAAAGGTCAGCCAAAACGCCTTCCAAAAGCGCCTCAGATTTGCTTCAAAGGGTTTAAGTATGGAGATCTGATGACCAGAAGGTTCTTATAAACAAGCACACTAATTAAAAAAAAACATCGTGATAAGGTGAACAAAGGGCACCAGGATTTCCAGAACCTCTCACAAATACATGCAGATCTATGTCTCCGTCCAACACGGTACCTGTCCAGGCCATTAAAACTCCACTTTTTCGGAGGGTTAGATGATAGATAGTGAATCTTGGGTCTCTCCAGAATAGCATATAAGTGGCTAGATTTACCTCAGGGGTGATTTGAATGGTTTTCCAATAAAATTTGATTTAAATTCATGTTCTCTGTAAGATGCTCTGTAGATCTTCTTGCAAATAACATGTAACACTCTTCTTCTTTATTGGCGCAAAGCTTTCATGTCGGGCCAAGGCCATCTGCCTACTAGCAGATTTCGAGATAGATATTTTCTGCTTACAGGGTAGGGTTGTCAGTAATACTTCCACGTTAACCTTCTATAAATAGTAATTCTTGAAACGGTAGTATTTGCCGCATGAAAATCATGAGAAAGCTATTAGGCTATTCAACGACTGTTACGTCTCGCTGCCATAGATAAATGTATATTTTCATTCACCATCGTGGTTCTTGTCTCTACGGATTCGGAATCTTTAAACTGTTGCCACAAGTCGGATGCTACAAAGAACGTCACATTTAGGTCTTTCCAGGTTCCATTCTTTCAACGATTTTCGACCAAAGGTTATCGTACAGACGATGATAGCTTCTTATTTTAAGTGCTTGTAAATGTTTAAAGTGAGTGAGCGAAAGAAAAGCGTGAACTTGCACATGCGCTTCTAAACCCTATTCCTCTCTTTACCACTTGCAAACTTTTATGTTTACGTATTAGATACTACCAGTTTGCATCGTTGATTAGAAATATTAGTATAACTGTTAATATACCGACATAGAAATGGGGCCGTTGGTCTACGTATACTCGTAGGACGGCCAAATGAATTAACATTAATAAAAAGCAATTAAAATAAATACTAGGACAAACAACTAATTTACTTTTACCCTTTAATGAATACGAATAAATACTATTACAATAAAATTTTGGATTTTTAACATTTGGCAGAATAAATAAAATAAAAAAAGTTTTATAGAGAATGTTTACAGAGAAATGTTTACAGAGAAGTATTCATAATATTTCGCACGCATACCTCAATCGAAAATATTCCTTTGAGTGTGTGGGCAGTGGGGTACCAGTAGCCTCATATCCTTTTTACCAAAAAAAAAATGCTCACCGACAATTCCAAAGATGGACATAACTCTCCATTACAAATTATCCCTCGAGCCATTCTCGCAGCAAAAATTGTGCACCAGGCTCACGCACTATCGTAGATCGTTCGCTCTGTTTTCAACGGGTCTTCCTTTCTGCCCGCAAAAACTCCAAAAAAGGGCTGGATCCCACCAAACCGACCGGTTCTTTTGGACCTGACCGTGTGACCGGGATGGGTTATCTACCATTCCTGGATTCATACAAAAAATAAAGGAAATACCCCTTACCCTCACACAACAGGATAATTACCAGTTACAACAATAACCTTTCTTTCACTATTTTTCAATGAATGTGTAAATTTTCATTTTGAAGACCAGTACAACAGCAACACTAACCAGTTTGGGTTCGACCACAGAAGAAATAGTCGAAAGTTAATACGCATCCATGAACAAGTAATCCAACAATGATCTTAGTTTTCCTATTTAACATTTAAAAGATGAAATCCTATTGGACAATATTGTAACAATTATCCAGATTGTATGAACGTCAGCACTGTTTTGTTATCAGAAGCAAAGTGTACAAGTTCGAACTATTAAAATATTTGAATGTTGAAATTAGTTTTTCTTTCCATGAAAAGATAAAAGAAAATTAAAGATATTCCAAGGGGCGTCTAAGTACAAAACACAATAAATAACTTTAAATGAAACCTTATTTGTTCATATAAAGAAACGCAATGCTAAATATGCCTCAGGAATTTATAGTTAGAAGAAAGTCAAGACATTAAAATAGAATGCACAATGAATGCTAATTTTATTCATTTTCTTAATGCTAAAAATCATAACTACACGTTTTATAAATGTATATGGCAAAATATTTCATTTAAAGTAATGATAATTTACTCGTTTAAAGCAACCCATATATATAATAATAAATAAAAGAATTTTACGTGACAATTAAAACTATACACAACTTGTAAAAAAAACACGTTATATTCCTAAGTATTCGAACACATAAAGTAAAATTCTTTTAAGTTGATTAAATAAATTACAAGAAAAGATTTCAGTTTCAAAAATGAAGAAAATAAATTATTTTATTCGAGATCTACTGTTGGTAAAATTAAAATCGGGCATGCACTGAAAGTAAATTACTGATCATATTTATTTATATCCACTAAAATTTCAGATTGATGACATTTTTTTGCTGGATCTCATTTTTTAATCACATTTTAATTGCATTATTGAAGATGTACAATATTATTACTTAATTTTGGAAATCTAAAAATAATTATAATTGCTCTGTTAAAAGCATCATAATCTATGAAATTTTACAAATTATTTACAAAACTTAAATTTTTAATACTTCTTAAAAATATTCTTATGAAGAACATAGTTAAAATCTAGTAATTCTGTTACAGGAATAAAAACGACGTGAATGATCTAATATGTCATTGAAACACATTTTACAAATACATAAACAATAATATAACTTTTTTTTTAACTCTAAAAGGAAATGCAATTTGAATAGCATAGAATTTTACAACCATTGTTAAACAATGCATTGTGATTTTTTTTTTTCAATATGAAATAATGCAAGTTATCAATTCGATATCGTTCTAAAAGAAATAAATACTAAAAATTAACTGAAATAACTTACCTCACTTGGAACAAAATGTACTCTGTTCATAATGTTTGCGTATGTGTGTTCTTTTTGTGACACATTTTCATATATGATTTCACTATTTGAATTGGGGGGCAAACTTGAATAATCTGTGTGAAGAAACAATGACATTATTGCAAATTTAAATAACAGATATTTAAAAACCATAATTAACTGCAGGAATTATATGTTTGGTATTAGGTAATTAAAATATTTGTGTAGATATAATATTTATTATCGTAAATTCCATACATATTTAAAAACTTTTCATCATAATGGATTTTCCAGTATTATCATCTACATGATGTTTCACTTAAAAGGCAAGTTACAACAAATATTGGAAAACTCTACGAAATTTATTTAAAATAAAACCGATTTATATTAATCAGGATCAAGATTTCTGCATTAAAAAGAAACAATAACCCTTAATTTGGATTTCATATTTTCTCTAATATCTCTTCCTACAATTACAAAGAAAAGTCGCTTAAAAAAAAAAAGAAGTCTAATAATTAAAAAAAAAAAAACAATTAAATAAAATTTTCTGGTTTGAGTTTGGATGTGTTCTTCTAATAAAGATTTCAATTTTTCAGTTATTAAATGTTAATGTCATTTCCAACTGTGATAACAGATTTATTGTTAGTCATATGTAGCCTAACACACTAAAATACGCGAGAGAAAAAAACTCTAATTTAAAAAGGAAATTGTATGTATGAAAGATTTGAACAATAAAGATTCACGTAGCTGCGATAACATTAAAGTACGTGTTTGCCAGCAATTTGAAATGAAACTAAAGCAGTGATTCGAAAAGCCAGCGTAATTATACACTATAAACAAGACATCGACAGTAATTTGGAAAATATTTTTGAAAAGGGACTGAAAACCGACATTTTTTTCTTATCCTGATTCATGATATGCAAAAGAATATGCATTTCAATACTATTCTATTAGACTATTCTGGTAATTATTATCTATTTCAAATGTATTCTTCAATAATTTTGTATTCTTCTCAATATCAGTTAAAGCCACTACTTTAAGGTATAAGAAATATCAAATAGGTATATAGGATATCGAATTATACCCAACTTTAAGAAATATTCCTTCTTAAAGTTGGATTCTCCCAAGATACTTAGACTGTACACACAGTACGCCAGCCAATCAAAATCCTGATATTCTTCCAACTTAGGATTCTGATTATCTAACTTTTTACAAAACGCAACTGATGGGTATCCATTTTTACTATTCTCACCAGTAGAACACGCTAATGCAACTATTTTAGGGCATAAGAAATATCCAGTTACTGGAAGTACATCGGAAAATACGATTTCCGTATTCATAAAAATGAACGGAATCAATAAATGTTGTAAAGAATTGTCAAGCTAGCTGGTTGCATTTTTCGTTTTTTCTTCTTAAAGTTGCATCACAGTAAGTCAGCTAATCAAAAACATGATGTCCTTTCAACCGCGGCTGCTGATTGGATGACTTTTTAAAAGGTCCAACTGGTAGGAATCTATTTTTGCGACATGCAAACGAAGATGACAAACGAGTAGAATTACTAATAAGTGTTTTTGTTGGAAAAGCCACTGAAATAACATTAACAAATCGGAATGGTATTGACAGAAATTTTTAACTTATCTAAGTGTTTTCATTGGTTATTATTGACATTGTTCAAATGAAATGCCACTCAAATCGACTTTCATTGCAACAGCTGCTACACAACGGACAGCATTCGCATTCCCAAATGATGGCTCAACCCATAAGAAATCTTAAAAAATAAAAACTCTAGGTTTTTTTTTTTTTTTTTTTTAAATGGAGTCCTAGATTATCCAAGTGATTGGGAAAACGAATTTCGTGTTAATTTCCTTAATGCAGACTTTAAACAAATTGCGCCGAATTATGAAGGGGAACGGCAAACCAAAAACGCATCAGAGGTCTCTCCGAAGCACCACCTTCGGCTTTTAATCTTCTTCCCCGGAAAAGATAATGATGGCGATTTCCATATTCTTGCAATTCAATTTTCGCAATCTACATGCATAAAACGACTGCAGGAAACAAAACAAGCTGGCCCGGGAAGATTAATTTTTTTCCAACAACCACTAGGAAAAAAAAAAGCAGCGCAGCGATTAATAGAGTAATAGGAAGACCCCGTTTCAAGCGGTTTGATGAAAAGATCCGAAGAGTACATCTTTTATGTGATTCTCATGCAAATGTAAGCTGATTGGTTGGGCCCAAAAATATTTCCCTTTCTTAATGTTTCTACAGGAGGCGTGCTTTAACTAATTATTTCCAAAATGAAGATGGATAAATGCGTATCAGGGCATTTAGGAAAGGGAGTGATCGGTTACTTAGGGATCGCATTCGGCCCCATAATATTAGGATTAATGAGCTAAATGAGTTTATAAAATTTGAAATTAATTTTCAGCTGCCCACAGCAGTGATTAGCTGATTTTTAAATGCTTTAATTCATTTTTAAGCATTAGAAGACTTATTTTTAAATTCATGAGATGGAAATTTTGGTCATGAAATCAATAATGCACCCAGCACATTAATATTTCGTTTAACTACATAAATTTAATGCTGCAATTGCTATAATGAGTTGTAGAATGTTTTCTTTAGCATTTTTAAAGCAGTTTGTGTACATAAAAAATTTGTGCACTATGTATTTTAAGCCTATGTCACGTTTATAATTAAGAAAATTTGCTTAGAAATTATGTCTAATCATCATTTTTGTAATAGGCTATAGTCATATTAATGTTTTTTTTTTTTACATAAATATAAAATCAGCTTGTTAGATAAACTGAAAATGAAAAAAAATATATTATGATTATATTACTATTCAGCTACTTTAATTTGTATCTTAATCTAATTTTTCCATAGAATTTAGGCTTAATAATCATCCGTGCATTAAATAACCGTCTAAGACATTGTTCTTCCAAGCTTTGCTCTAGATATGAAATATTGAATTCTATTAAAATGTATTTATTGTAATTTTGTACAAATTCTTTGTTCATTTTATGTATTATATAAATGGTCTTCATCGAAGAAAGAAAAAAAGCAACATATATAACATAACGATTTTTTTTTGTTTCCTTTAAATATGAAATGAATGCCGTACTTATTGTCTTGTTGCTTTCAATAATGTAAAACAAGATTACTATAATTAGAATAATCTCGAATGGTGAAATTGTCATTGAAACTGTTGAAACAAGCTGAAAACTGTCAAATATGTCTTTGCTTCAACTTATATCTTTATAAATATGTATTTGGATCTTGATGAAATAAAAGACATCGCGGAATTCGTAAAAATAAAATTATATTAAAGAAATCGAGAACAACGGGAAAGAAAGAACCAATTAAAGAGAAGTAATTATGTTGTTTTATAAATAAAATTTTCTTTATCGTGAAAATGTTAACATATTTAAAATCTATAGATATCTGTCAGATATGTAAAAGCCTACTGTCACTTTTTTGGGAAAATTATACTAATCTTAAAGTTCTTTGCTTTTATGTCATGTTATCATAGTACACATTATTTAGAAAGTAGTACATCTGCATTATGCCATCGATAAATTTGGACCAAACTGTAATTAAAATGTTTCTAATTTCGTAACCAATAATGAGATTTTCAGCCTATAGCTTCATCATGACTATTTCCAGATAGACCTGAAAACATCATTAGTGGCTTTCTTGTTTTACACTGAACTTCTAATTTAGAAATACAATCTTCCACATATCAGGCAGCTCCATTTCTTAATCCGTTGGAACACAACCTACATTGTTTTGTATTTCAAAATCTTAGATTATTTTTTAATTTCTCGAAATTATAATAGAAATTCACATTATAAATACATTGCAGCAATTTTTCCATCTGAAGTTTTGCCACATTCCATTCCCAGGAGAGATTTGGTTTGGTTTGTCACCCTACGGTCATCTTGTGCATACTTTAGGCTGAATAGACCGGGACCTACGGTTTAAAGTGGAAAAAAAAACCACTACAAACAACCATGCAAAGGAGAGAGGATATATATATTCTTTGACAGATACATAATAAGAATCCAACACTCAAATTTGACCGCTGACAAACAGTGTTGTGAGTAGTGCTATTACATGCTATTAGTATTTTGTACTAATGAGGATAATCTGTCATTTAAATCTGATAGCAGATATTCTGTGCCATGTATAATGAGACTCATGAAATTAGTGATTGTCTGTGCGACCTTCACAGGTCGAAACAATTACAGATGGAATGTAGACCACACTATGAGTTGTTACATCGTGATTGGTGATGGACCATTGAGGCAAGCTGATCCCCTCCCTCTTAACGGATTTTTATAAACGGAAGTCTTAGAGAATAAAATAGAGAGTGCTGCGACGAGTCGACAAATAATTTTGTTTTTCTCTCAAGTGGCAAAACAGATCGGAGTTCCTGTTTGTTTCCAATGTGAGTTCCTCGTGGTTTTGTGTGATAATTAAGGTCTGCCGCAAACCACATGCTTAAAATTCGTCGTAAACTCAAGATCTCTGATAATCTGCGTCCTGTATTGGTGCTCAAATTTAAACCTTTAATTTTCCTTTTTTGTAAATAGTAAATTATAATAATCCAGAGTTCTGTATATGCGTATATACTAGTATAGTGTTTATAAATAAAAATTTAAATATTCCCATGATCCTAATTGTGGTCCTCTTCTTGAAGCCGGTGTATTTCTACTATTGGCCAAGACGTTGCAACATATAAAAATTTAAATTTTATAGTTTTATTGAATACAAAACAATTTTACTGACAAAAAATAAACTAGACAACAGGAAGCTATGGCAAATGTAAGATTTCGGCATATTTACCAACACACATTTCTTTAATAATATTTTAAATTGAGAACGATAGCTAAAAAAACTCAGCATCAATTCATATACTTTTATATTTTATTTGATACGATACTCTTGTAGATAAAAACATAAAATTGTGATTTTAAGTTTCGGTCTGGCTTTCAAATGCAATTTCCTTTCATAATAATTCTCTCATGCAATACTTTTTATGACCACATACTTCCTTTCGCGTGCATCACCAATAAAAACTCTTAAGTTGATTCTGGGATCTTATTCGTTACTATTATATTTCCCAGTAAGTCTTAAAATTCAGTTTTTGAAATGAAAACGATCAAAAATGCTTTAGAAAAAAAAATACCACATAAAAAGTTGCACCGGTCGAAAAACAGTGAATAATAATAAAAAAAAAGTCTTAAAACTAAATATCTCAAAAAAACTTTTTTTTGCTGACGGAATGGACAGATATAAGAAGACAGTAACTCGAACTTCAGCAAGAAAGACATTCTAAGATTTCCCAAACATTAGAAAAACTTCGCTTAACTCTAGCACTTAAGAAAAAGGCGCGTCCACTGCATAGGAAATGGGACTTTAAAACCCAAGAAAGAAGAGTTCAAAATAGAACAAAAATAAACCGAAAAAAACGACGTATTACGACTAAATCCAATCCCAAAAGAAGGACTTTAACGTTGAATCTACGTCACGTATAAGTTTAGGGTCGAACTACTTACTTGCGGCGCAGTCGTCGGTCGTAAATAAGCCCTCCAAAACGCGAGATTTTATGCCTGAGGCGTATGAATGCCGACGCCGTTGTATCGAATGTCAGTGGCTGGTGCAAGTTCTGCGAGTCAATAAAATTTTATCGTTTATTATAAAGGACGTTATGTTGACTGTTGCAACAGCTGTTTACACACATTCGAAAGTTTGGGAAGGAGGACACATTTTTGAAATGTTATTTTATTTCATAAAAAATGAAGTTTTTTCCTACTTGAAAAATATGAAATGGGTTTTTGTGAGAATGGCACCAAATAGCAATTTTTTTTTTTTTTTTTTTTTTTTTATCACACTTATACTTCAAAGGTAGCTATAGTTTTGGAAAAATTCATCACAAGAATTTCACCTATAGATTTTGAAGTTTACGTTGAAAAGTTGTTTTTTAAAAAAATTATTACTTGTTGAATAAATAAACATGTTTTTGAAATATGTAGCAAAACTTTTGAAATTCTTGCCTTAAATTTTCATAAAAGAGAATTGAACATTCAATAAGAATTCGTTTCAATAATTTTCACTTCAAACAATAAAGTGAAAATTATTATGAAACCTCAATTTTCCAATGTTCTATTTTAATTATTTATCCTTAATGAATAATACTATTAAAGCTTGTAAATCGAATTATATTAAAAAAATTCTTGAAATTCATTAAAAAACTTTTTATTTAGAATAAAAAATTTAACTCATTTAGAATTAATATATCCTCAAAGCATTACTTCTTAAACATGTCCAAGAACTCCTTTGCCCGATGGTCAACGTTACAAAAGAAACACTAAATAGACGCTGTACCTGTGCTTCCTCCTACACATTGTCAAGAGCGCTCTTCTTTGGCGTTCAGAAGAAATTATTAGTAGTCTTCCCCCGAGAGGAAGTACAACTCAACCAAGCGCTTCGATTGAGAAACGTTAAGTTTATAGTCTCACAAACCGAGATGAAATATATTTAAAGCAACCTTGCATATTAGTTGGCCTGCAGATTCTCATTCGGAGAGGAAGTTTATTTCGCGCACTCTGCGCGTAGCTGAGTAAAGAGTCTTCGGCGTGGAAGTGGAATCCTTCGACGAATCTATTATTATCTGTATTTAAATGTGTTAAATATTGTATGTTTGTAATTGTATGTGTGTGTGTATAAATAAAATTGCGAGTTACCATACCCAACTACAAGGTTATTTTCTATAGAATAACGTTAAATTATCCACATTTACACATTCGTATGGGAGAAAACCTATCAATTCAAGAAGCAGACTTATTTGGGCGCAATGACACTGAAACTATTCATGTTTTACATCATGGGATATAACGTACACTGCTGGCGGGAAACGAACTCGTAATCTTTCTTCGACTATATGTTATCACTTGATATTCGATAGGAAAATAATTTTAAAATATAATATGCACAATGGATATACTGCATCATTTAATTTATAAAAAATATAAGTATTAATAATAACTTTTTGGTTAGCAAGACATCCAAAAATAAATACTGGATAAAATCTAAAAGATAGAAATGAAAATCCTGAAGTCATTAAGAGCAGAACAGTTTAAGAAATAAATTACCAAATTTTGTAATATGAGGCACAAATCGATTGAAAACATATTAACCAAGAAGTACTGTCTGCTATTGCAAAGTTAAATGTATTATATGATTATAAAATACTTCTCTCTCTTCAGGTAAGTTCTAAGTAATATAAAAGTATATAAATATTTCAACTGTACCTTGCAAAGATGGGGAGATTTTTATTATGCATTTTTCTTAAGGACATTTTATCCATTGAATATTACACGAAATATAAAAGTATACAAATATTATATCTAAGTATTTTTAATATTTTAATATCTTCCCTTTCAATATAACTAAAAGTCATATAATGTTCTTAGACATATCTGCTTTAGTGGTTAAGTAAACATTTTATCTCTTTAACTATTTCAATATGAAACGATTTCCTGTTATTGTATTCACATTCCAATAACAGAATCGCCCTTTAAAAATTTTCAAAGCTAGCTACTTACGAAGAAGTTCAGAGATATTATTTTTGTATTTTTGTAAATCGATTGAAAGATATATGAATTCAATATATGTATTTCAGATAACTTACCTGTACAAAATGGTTTAGAAGGTATAACGTCTGGGCTATCGTCTTCAAAATGCTTCAATTTTGGTGTCTGCATTCTGCAAGTATAACACAAAAATTCAATACGTAATGTTAAACATATTTTTATACGGTATAGATATATTTTATCAAAAAAATCTGTCTGATCCATGGTTAATATTATCTAATATTGGTATCCCTTTTTATAAAATTTTATCCTTTTTATAAATATTGTATGTAATAAATGTTATATAAGTGTAATCAATAAAAATCCTTTTCACTATTATCCATTTGAATTTGAATAGTTGGCTTGAAAACGACAGCACGTTCCAGCATTTGAAACTTTTCAGCCAAAAAGATTCTTGAATACCCAATTTTACGTATAGTCACGTGAAACCTCTTTTAATCCACGGTTATGTTATTTGTACCTTAAAATTTTAACAAATAAATACTAAAGGCCAAAAGTTGCAAATTCAAGATGGGATTAAGTCAAACCGTTGGAGAGCTGAAGATCTTTTAATAATACCAGCAATACCAACGGCATGTTGTCGCCCATTTCCGACTTCTGACTGGCCATGACTGTCTAGCAGAACATCTCCATCGCATTGAAATCTTTTTGAACCGCGGCAGTTTATGCAAGAAATAAAGGAAAAATTTGTTTAATTTGGGATTTCCTTACAATATATCACACGTGTCACCTAAAATATAACTTAGAAGCAACAATATGCAGGTACAAATACCTGTAATTGATTAAATGATTGTGTCACACTAAAGAAACAAAATGTCAACATTAAACAAATGTGCTACCTGAATATCAATTAAAAATTATATCACTATCTTTCCAACAAAAATAGACGATTAATAACAATTTTCGATAAAGTTATGTTTAGGATAGCATTGTTATTTTAGTTGTGTTGGTGGTAAATTCTATTTTTTTTCCAAATTCAGTGGCTTTTGTAGCTTAAATTTGGAGTGCCAAATGTAGAAAAAATAATAGTATTGTTAATAATTAATAATACTGTTAGTGTGGTATTAGTTATTATTAATATCAAACTATAATTACTGTGGTATTAATAATTTTGTATTAATTATTATTAATTAGTGTTAATTATATTAAATTAATAATTATTAATATTGTTAGTTAGCTTCTTAGTTCAGTAAAATCTATTTTTTTTCTAAATTCAGTGGCTTTTGTAGCTTAAATTTGTAATACAAAATTTCGAATAATTTTTTTTAAGAGTTCATCACTTTACGAAATCAATTCTCTTACTTTTCTCTAATTTTTTTTTTATTTGCAAATTTCAAAGATAATACCATAGAAAAGGAATAATTTTTCTTCAAAAAAAAAAAAAAAAAAAAAAAGGCAAAATTTTAATTTTAGTGTACTTAAAGATTAATGATTTATATATTTCGTAATTCTTTGGTGAAACAAAAGTTAAAAAATTCAAAAGAGAAACAAAATTCAACTTTTTATTTATGCATTGTACTTATGTGTGTATTATTCTCATTTATTTCGTTACTATAACCCCATTCCACACTACTACTAATTTATTTTTATATTAAGAAATCTATTTAAAACTTAAAAAAATAAATACATTGTATTCATTTATATGTATGGAATAAGAAAACGTTTTATTACAGGAAAAAAAAATCAACTTACTTTTCATTATTTTCTCCTTGTTCCACTAAAATAGAAATAAAGAAGTATGGTTATAATAAAAAACAAACACATTTTTTGTAAAAAATAAATATAGTCAAAACTAAATTAACATACTTAATTTACACCTTTTTTTGAAAGATGATTAATTGAATATTTTTAACAGAAAGTTTAATAAAAAGTCTGCTATAATTTAAACGTAAACTTTTCAATAATTTAAATCTTTTCTGTAAAACATAAATAATAACAAACTGATATGAATTAAAACTTATATTTTAAGAAAGCATTAAAAATCATTTGTTTTTTATTTAAGTGATGTATATAAACATTTTTTCATTGAACCACATATTGAATATAATGAAGCGATATTTTATTCCTTAAATACAAAATATTCATTATTTTTTCCATTATAAAAAAATTTTAAAAGCAAAATTGTTTTTCGTAGTTGATAAAGCTTTTAGAATTTATGAATATATTAAGACTCATAACATTTAAAATACTTCAACATACCTGTCAGGAAATTCTTTATTTTTAGTTTTACAGCATTTAAAATACCTTAATATATCTTTCAGAAAATTCTTAATTTTTTTTCTTATTAATATTCAAAGTAATATTACCTTTTAAAATTTTATTAGAAAAAAAACTCATTTTATAGAATACCATTTTTTTCAAATTGTAATTATGAAATAAGAATTTTTGAAGCATTCAGATTCTTTAAGTTATTAATATTTATTGTGAAAAAAATATGTTTTTAGCAGAAATTTCTAAAATCAATTTCATAAAAAAAAATCCCACAACGTTTTTAAAATAAAATTATTTGAGAAAAATTTACACTTTTCTCACAAATAATTTTATAGTGTTTCAATAAAATACAGCAATATAGTTATTATATCCGATACAAATTTCAAAATAAAATATTATGAACTGGATTGTAGAAATTTTTATTCCTAAAATAAATATGCAACTAGTTTCAGTAACATACTATATGTAAGAATTTGAATAAATATTTATTACACATACTTTAATTAGGATGTTATAAGTTTTTACAGTAAAAAATAAAAAGAATAAAATGTCGCTGAATTTGTTAAAAATAATTATTTACACTGAGAATATATTTTATGTAAGAATTTTTGAATCACGAAAGTTTAAATTTTCTCAAAAATTGTCATGGAAATATTCAGTTTTAGTAATAATATAGAAAGAAAAGACGTAGGAAATATTTTATGAACTTGCATAGCTATGAATACATTATTACATAGAAATATTTCAAATAAAGTTCACAATAAAAAGCATTCAGTTTATCTCTGATTTTTGGTGACATGTAGGATTTACACTTTCAAGATTTTCATAAATAAATAAAGAGCAAAGAATGGTTTTTATTATCTTTATGCATTTCTTGTTGGCTATTCTACAACTTTATGCACATTTTTTCTTTTGTGAATATTAAATTACTTTTCTATTCATGCATATTTTATTCTTTCTGAATTTGGAAATCTGATTAAAAATTGTAATCAGTCAAAAATTTTGGGCGTGGTAGATAAAAAAATGTATTCTATTCAAAGGCAAATATAAATGAAAATCGTGCAAAACATATTTCTAAGAAAACATAAAAGTATATCTTTATTTCTTGATAAAATATTTTAACTGATTATAGATTTGGATAAACTAAAATATGTAAATTAATTGCTTTATAAGACTTTATAATTTTGACCTTGCTTTATTATAATAATTATAAATTAAGTAAATTATTCACGTTGTATATAATGTATAGTCCTAGTAATTAAAAAAAAGCAAATAATTTATTTTAAATACTTTAAAATCTCTTTAATAATATATAAATATTATTGAAAAATATTTTGTCATCAAATATATGTAATTTATACTTAAATTAAATCTTTATTTTTCACATTATTTTTACTTAAATTATTTAAAAAATTATTTTCCTTTTTTTACAATCTTTTTTCATGGTTACTTAATTAAAAGTGTATATAGAGAATAATTATAAGCAAGTGAATTAATTAAGTTTGCATAAAAACATATGTATATTAAAATATATTATTTATTCATATCATAACGAAAAAAAATTGCATTATATATTTAAATAGATTAAAATGCAGATAGGAACATATTAAATAATTTTGAACAGGAAATATTTTAAATAGCACTGCGAACTACCATGAGCTATTAACATCAAATCTAAGTCGAATTACTAATAAATAAATGATATTAGGAGAATTTGGTTTTTAATATTTAGCTATGTTTCTGTTACCATGCTATTTGATAATAATTTAAATCAATGCATTAAATTAATTTATCTTATTTTCAATCGTAAGTAAAATGAAATTTGTATTAAACTATATTTTAAAGTAGAGTAACTGCTTTTCCTTTATGTATGGATCTGGTTTGGTTATATTAAAATTTAATGTTTATATTAAAATTTAAATTTGCATGCTCAATATGTATTAAATTTAATATTTCAAATTTGGTTCATTATAAATGTTTGGAACTCTATAAACAAGATTTCATTTAATTTATTTATAATAAATCAATTGCTCTGTCCGGTTTATTTCTTATAATAGGAAAACTATAAAATATTTTGTTATTTTAAACATATATAATATATAAGATATGCTCAAAAAACTATTTTTGATAGTAAATTATAATCATAATAGTATAAAAACTCATATAAATTTATTACTGGAAAAACTATTACAAATAGTGGATGGGAAATATAATATATTTTCATAAAAAGAAATAAATATTATAAAAACTTGCAACAGTTTTTAAATATAACAAATTTTACAACAAATTATTGACGAAAAGAAATAATTTCAAGAATTCATTTTATAATAAATAAATACTAATATTTTAATTGATAAATATTTGTATTTTCTTTCACATCTAAATTCATATTAAAATAAAAAATAAAAACTTTTCACACAATTTATTTTCATTGAATATTTAAAAAATTATATTGTTCAAAAATTGTTGTGACATTAATAACATCGGGATAATTATTTCATTTTAAATGATATCATTTAATTAAAAATTATGAAAAATTAATAGTTACTGCCTTCAAAGCGATATAATTTTTTGCTTTTTATTTATGCATTAATTTTATAAGATTGCATTAAAATACCTGAAATATTTAATTAATCAAATTATGTACTTAATAAATAAAATAAATGATAAACAAATGTTTTCACTGCGTGAGATTCCAATCTATTCTTTATTTCATAATTCTATCTCATAACTTAAGCGAATGCTCATACAACGCATGGGGTTATTTTCATCTAAATTTAAATTTATGGGCGGCTAATTCTTTTCCATAAGGTTTCACAATTCAGAACCATAAACATAATTATCCTCATTCCTTTCAGGCTATAAAATTATGAAAAGAGTGTAGGGGAAGCTTTGTTTAAAAGGAACTATTTCCTTGCGCGGCAGGTCGTAAAGGTCAATTAACCGTTTTCTCACTGGGATGTAAATGGATCACTTTTCCTCCGCTACAGCACTTTGGTTGGCCACGCTAACGCTGTAGTATAATTTAATCACAACTAATCCTAGTTTATGCCTTATGTAGACTACGAATAGAGGGAAAATACATTATCTTAAGGTTAAATGTACTCAATTATACGAATGCTTAACACTTTAACACGTATTTTTTGCATGCAGATTTTTTTGTGTGTGTGTGTGCATGTAAATAAGGTGGATGAATTCTAAACAGAATAATTTAACGTTAAGAAAAGAAGTGCTTCTATTTAATTATGCACATTCTGCTTGTTTTAATTATCACACCCAACTGTCTGGCAGCCAGCAAGCAGATTTTGCATTTCATCGTTCACTGTTATTTTCAGCAGAGAAGATTCGTAAATTACTGTCTAACTTTTCCTCGTGGAACAAAAGCAGGATTCCCATTCCTCCTGGAGCAAATGTAAGTGTTTAGCCTAATTAGCCATTAATGAAAAATACTCTGAGTAATTAGACGAAGTAGGAAAGTTTGTTTATGGCAACAATGCTTATGCAGGGCGATGAAACAATACTTGCATTCAAATGAATGATAAATAATAAATGAGGATAATGATAAAATTGGCTAATATGCCGATATTATTTTGCCATTAATTATTTTCATTCTTGATAGACAAATAGGGCAAAAGAAGACTTCTAACTGTATTAGTTAAGAACATGTTAAATTTTACAGAATGATTGATTTACTGATTAATTTTTTTTTCAATTAATCAATATTAATATATATAAGGGCGGAATAGCTGAGTGGTTAACTCTGGCTTTCGGTGCCACAAGTTTCGGGTTCGAGTCCCGGCAGTGCCATGGATGCTTGTAGTGGTTCAGAATACACTTTAAGCGGTAGGTCCCGGTCTCATATGACTGTAAGAGCGTCACGGAGCCAAATCAGACTTCAACCTACGGGTGCTTCATTTCCCTCCATCCATAAATAGATTACTCATGCGACCTGCACTACAGGACACTGAGGATTAGTCACACACACAATATTAAGATACATTCTGCATTTATTAAATTTTTCTCATAAAAGAAAGTGGCATGATGGCCAATTGGCTAGCTCTCTGGCATTTGGTACCACAGGCTTCATTTTCGATTTCTGGCAGTGGCATGGATGTTTGTTAATGGTTCAGAATCCACGTTAAACTGTAGGTCCCGGTCTAATTAGCTTAAAGTATGTATAAAATGATCGTAGAGCGACAAACCAATTATAAAAGAAACGTTTATTGTGCTTATATACTTATTTTTATTCGGTATAATATGGTATTGGTATAATAGAGGTCATATATACGACAGGTTAAAAGTTATAACTATTTGTAAAATATTTATACTGTGCTATAATTTATCTAGATCTTATCTAAATATTTTTCTTAATTTTATTACATAAATAAACAAGTACAAATAATAAGAAGGAAAATAATAATATATTTCACGAAATAAAATTAAAATATACAATAATACACTTCATATATAATTAGGTTAAAAATTTAATTTTTTATAATAAGTAATTAAAATCATTTTAATAAAACTATTAGGAACATGAATTGATTAATTTAATTATGAATAAACTTCATTATTTTACTACTGCGTAAAAAATTGGCATGGAAATTAGAATTTATAATAAATTGGTAGTGACATTATCTATAAAACCAATTAGATTCTAACAAATAAATTATATGCAATTCAAAGCATTTTATTGTATTATTATTTCTTTAAAAATTTTAACTGTTGTTAAAAGATAATGAAATTAATATTCTTTTTCGCTGCATTACTGAATCTTGTAATAATTATCGTTGGCTTTAAAATACTTTTATTGATGCGATATACATTATTAAGTTAAGTTAAATGCACTTTTAGTAATATTTATTAAAAGAATTAAGAGTTTTTTTTTAATTTTTTATTTTATTTTTCTAATGCATATCGAAATTAAAATATAATTTTAAATTTTCTATATACATTAACTTTTATAGTAAAAGCAATTGGTAAATAAAAAAATCTAAAATGTTCAATAACATTTAAATCATAATCACAGTAATAAGATAGTCTATTGAAAATAAATAAGCTATTATATGTTTTTTTATTTTTTATTTTTTATTTAGACATATATTTCCATTATAGGCTTATAATCAATCAAACACTAAATTTGGAATATTTATGTAATTTAAATTAAACAATAAATCTTAATATGCGGTAAATTATTATTATTATATTACTGTTATTGTAATTTGTATATTATTCATAAAGTTCGGCAAATGAAAATTTATTAGTAATTTTTGTAAAGTAATTATCCTTATATCAGCTAAACCACTTACCATTTGTAATTTTTATTATACTATTTTGATTACAATAATACAATAGAATATTTTATTATTCAGATAAAATACAATTAGAATCTTTAACACCACGATGGCCATATATCCGGCTCTGTGACACCTTTGGCATTGAGCTAACTGCTCACAGACTCTTGCATTTTGCTCAGCACTTTTGGTATGTTCATATAATTATTCGCCATCATTATTGTGCTATTTTTAATTATAATAATACAATTGTAGCAGCTCTATGCCTCTGCTAACTGTTCTGCAAATGGTCTCGTATTTAACCATTTTGCTATGTATGAATAATTTGGGTCTACTCCTATTCACACAATGCTTCGCCATCATAATTCTAAATATAAATTATGTCTGGTACTCATATCTATAACAGGCTACCTCCAAATTTCACTACGCCGTTACTAGTTGCAGATGCTCTTAAAGTTTGAATTTTGCCACGTGTCGAATGATATTAAAATGCAGCAGCGCTATTGTTTACATATCACATTTTCACATAGCATTACTTTTTACATATACTGCGTATTTTTTAAGAAGATTTTGGCCATTTTGCGTCCCATCTAATACAAATTGTCGATGATTAGTAAATGATTGGCTCAGCATACACCATATCTACACTCCAGATTGACTTTGGAACTGGCGCAAACAGTATGAACTCGTATACTCCAAGAAGTTATCAAAAGCCCCTTTCATATAATGCCAGGTCATTTAGCAGCATTCATTGCCACTCATGCGAGTAGCATAAAATAATTTCTTCGCATAATACATTTGGCTTATCCTTTCTGGTGCATTTTGGATTGCCAGCAATGTATTATTCTTTAAGTTACTAAATCGTTTAAGAATAGTTATTTTATTTTTAGTTTTTTCAATTAATTTTTTTATAACAAATTGACTTTCTATAAACATAGCCATCGATATTCAAAGTTGTTATATGCTATTTCTTTAGAACTATCAATTAAATTTTTTCCATAATTTTTAACTATGATAAAAAAAATGAAGCTCGTGTATTCCACATTGAGCATTTTTAAACTCGGGCAGCTAGATACGATATTCGACCCAGCGAAAGTTCAATCAAAAGCTGTTATAACTGAATGGATCCGATACGATAAATTCACAGGTTGCATAGTCCTACAGTTCAGATCAATGAAAAAAGAAAGAGCAAAATCGTGTATAATCTTGTGACTTTTAGTTCAAAGAGGTAGAATTTCGTTCAAAATTGTGGCAGCGAAATATGGATGCAGTTTTATATACTCTTCGTGATGCAAACTGAATAACTATGAACCTGTTGTATAACTGCCTTTCTTCTAATAACAAATGACTTAACTCAAAGTACGTGATATTCATCAACAATAACATTTATGTTATACACATTAAAAATTTATAACCAAATTTAAACTGCATATTCTATAGATATAAATTACAAAGTTTTATCACCATTTTGGAAGAAATGCAAAACACGCGCATCGCTGTCGCAGACGAAAAGGGAGCTATGGAACTTTATGAGCACACTCCCCTGCCATTTACACTGATAATCTCATGAGGGAGGTCATAGAAGGCCAAACATTCATTCCGCAGTCATTATGTACACACCAGAGATTACGGACAACGTCATGATAAGCTCGAAGCATCCATAAACAGTACTTATGAGCGTTAACGCATCTCACCAGCAAACCACCTCGGTGCTCTACAGAACCAATCACGGATATTTAAAGCAGCTGCAAAGTGTATTATTCGGCTGTTATGCTAAGGTTATTTAGCCATCCAAACCCCCTTGTAGACCCAAAGCATTCAAAGCGAGATGAGCACAGTGTTGTTTTTGAACTGAATTGTTAAGATAATTTAATTAAATAGCTGTGCTTCCAGCTGGAAAATGGAATGTCATGAAAGTTAATTCTGGGAAAATTTTGCACGAGGGTTTTCTTTATGGGTTAATATAATTTCATGTTTAATTTTTCATAAGGATCATGTTTTTAATGTAGATTTATTTTGGGGTAAGTTGTAAGCTTAATCATAAAAATCAGTCCTATTTACACTTGTTTTACGTTAAATTAATAAATATAAACAATATTTTAATGTATTATATAAAATAGTAAATTATATGCAATAAACATGTTCTTTATCATCACTTTTAACAGTTTATTCGATATAAATCAATTGAAATTATTTTGTGGAATAAATTGACATGAATAATTAAAATCCATAACACTTTAATCTACCATAGATGTGTATCTCAAACATAAGAGGACATTTTTAATAAATTAACCTTTAGGTTCTCTAAATTAATCAGAAAATATTTCTCTTCTAAAATCTCCAAAAATAAGCTTATTAATATCATTTGCTAACCAAGACATGGATATGCTTTATTGATAATTATAAAGTATAATTCGTTACAAAATTCTATCACGATTTTACTAAGGAAAAAAATTTAAAGTAATAGTTATAAAACCTAGCATTTTTAAGACATATAATTCTGTTGGTGACTGACTTTAAAGACAAGAAAAAGTCCTGATTAATTTAAGACTGAAAATGTCTATTTACGGTGTCTGAAAATGTCTTTTTGAATTTTAAAGACAAGAAAATATCTATTTACATTTTATGAAATAAATTCTTAAACATATTTCTGACTGTACTATTTTGTAAAAGTTGTTTTTAATATATTTTCAATCATATTATTTTAATCTTTTGCATTTGGATTCGTTTAAAATGGCGTATCATAAGTATTGGACATTCTATCAAAATTTCTATCAAATATTAATTATTATGTCATAAAATTATGACATTACTTATAATATAAGTAGACATTTTTTCATGAATTAATATTATGTTTCTATAATTTAATCAGAACTTATATATAACAGCATAATATTGAGGTCCCTAAAGTCTACGAAAATCACCATAAAAATATCACAAAATAATTATGAAACATTTTATTTGTATTTTATTTATCCTTTCAAAAGAAAATGAAATAAAATATGTTGCTTTGTAATTTGCCAATTTTATGCATGGCCATTTCATTTCTTTTTAATATTAAGAATTCTGATGAATTTATTTATGATTTAGTAATTATTCTTATGATAAATTAACATAAGGGAAATTATTTTTAAAAAATGATATTTTATATTTATTAAATAGTCTTTGATTTAAGGAACTGAAATTAAAATGGAACTGAAATAATTGTTTAAAATGTTTTTCAGATAAACTACTTTTAAATTATACTTTTTTATAAATAGCATACTTTATTTAAAAATCTTTCTTCGGATACTTAAAAATACATAATTTTTTTACTGTAACTTTAAAAATTTTCAAAATAATTATTTTTTCTACATTAATTCTTATAATTAATTTTAAAAATTATGAAAATATAAATGTTTACTTTAAGAAATTTTTTTAAAGAATATACAAGTATTCTTATAAATAGTAAATGTTTAATATATTTCACCATTATTTTAATTAAAGTCGTACAATTAATGAAATTCAAAATTAGAAAATGTAAAGCATTACTGGAAAAATATTACAAAAATAAGCTTTTTAAAATTATTTTAAATATAGGTTTTTTAATGTAATAATTTTGACACCTTCTTTGTCAATATCATTTTCTTTTAAATATGAATTTTTAATATTATGCAAATATAGTTGACATACTTTTAAAAGAATTATTAATAATGAATATTAAATTTTTGTAAATACTTATTTTGTTATCAGATTACAGAATAAATAACCAATTTCATTTCGATGAATGTATCAAAACAATAAAAAGTCAAATTAAACACATTTTAAACATATTATACATTGGTTATTTTATAATGATAGTGATAGTCTTATTAATGATAGAAATAATGTGATGTTAATAATGATAGTTTTACGTTAATTAATTTAAATATTACAATTTTAGCCCAATACCAATTAGAAAGATATCTATAAAAATCGTAAATTTAAAAAAAATTTAAATACAAAAAAAATCATTAATACAAAAATAAAAATAATAATAGTAATAGCAAATACTGGATTATGTAGGATTACAAATACTGAATTTTGTAGGATTACGAATTCTAAGATCACCATTATTAATGAAAAATATTTCTCTCTAAATCCAGCGAAATTCTTCAATTATTCAACAAGACATTGCTGAAAAAAATTGTTTTTTTCACTGAACAATCGGCATTAAGTACAAAAAAAAAAAAAAAATAAGAAAATAAGAAAGATTCATCATGACATTTCTCAGAAATAAGATCTCAGAATGTAAGGACCTGACTTTCGCTAATCGCATTCGACGGAAAATCGCTAAACACATAAAAAAAAAGACCATGATATCCAAATAAAACTTAAGGCAAAAGCCAAACCTAGCACCTCTTGTCATTCGTCTTCATTACTGGACGACGTTATTTGAGCAGCTTTATTCTTTTTTTTTTCTTTTTTTTTGTTACCTCCCCCTTTTATTCTGTCTGTCTCTCTCTTTTATTATATTTATTTTGTTCTTTTACCTCTAAAGGCGCAAAGGAATAAAGTACAGTTATAATGTCGGTTTTGTTTTTGGATTTTTCCGAGGCCATTATAAGAGGAACACCATAGCTGTTTTTATCCTCGTTATTACAAGAATCGGCTGTGCTTTATTATCAGCAGACTGTGGAACTTACATTTTCATTTGCACTAGAGAGAGTAAGAACTTAGCAATCAATTCTAGTGTTCTTAAGGCGTACGATTCCGTGGTGGACTGTCAGGTTACAAGATTTAGGGAGGCAATTCTTGGGACTATACACTGTTACCATTGGACCATCTGGTAAAACATGTCTTTATTACGTCTCCAAAGTGCATTTCGATTTGTTACAAATGGTCTGCCATGGGAATATTTAAAGAGAACTAAGAGCAATGCTGTTGCTGGAATAGCTCTCTTGTTGCAATCGTTAGCAATAGCGACACAAAACGTATTGTTATATAATGGTGGTGTAATTTCATACTTTTATTCAAGTTTTATAATTCTTGATGATTTGAACATATTTTACTGAAGTTCGTAACTAAACATTAGTCATAAAACAGCACCGTGAGTGAATGTATTTATAATAATAATAATTAAAAACCTTATATTCGTAAGCCGTGTGAATCTGTGGTGGACTATAAAAATACGAAGGCAATTCTTAGGACAATGCACTATTGTGATTGGAGAATATGGCAAAACATTTCCACATTTGATTATTACTACGACACAAATTATATAAGGAATAATAGGTTTGGATATCTCTCCAAACAAAACTTATTTGTAAGATATGCGATTCCATGGTAGACTATAAGTTACAAATTATAGGCAAACAGCTCTTGAAATTATTGCAAGTTTGGTAGATAATATATCATAATATAATATATATATATATATATATATTATATTTCTTTGTTTTTACCTCTAAAGGCACAAAGGAATAAGGGTTAATCCAGTTATAATGTCGGTTTTGTTTTTCGGTTTTCCCGAGGCCATTATAAGAGGAACACCATTGCTGTTTTTATCCTCGTTATTACAATATAGGCTGTGCTTTATTATCAGCAAGACTGTGGAACTTGCATTTTTATTTGCACCAGAGAGTAAGTACTTAGCAATCAATTCTAGTGTTCTTAAGGCGTACGATTCCGTGGTGGGCTGTCATGTTACAAGATTTAGGGAGGCAATTCTTGGGACTATACACTGTTACCATTGGACCATCTGGTAAAACATGTCTTTATTACGTCTCCAAAGTGCATTTCGATTTGTTACAAATGGTCTGCCATGGGAATATTTAAAGAGAACTAAGAGCAATACTGTTGCTGGAATAGTTCTCTTGTTGCAATCGTTAGCAATAGCGACACAAAATGTGTTGCTATATAATGGCTATGGTATAATTCCTTACTTATAATAATGATTTTGATATGATTGTTATAATTTTTGTTGATTTGAATGTTTGAGGTTTATAACTAAACATTTGTCATAACACAGCACCGTAAATGCATTTATAGAAATTCTCGGGACAATGCCCTATTGTGATTGGAGAATTTGGCAAAACGTTTCTATTTATGTTTATTATCAACACAAGAATTATATGAGGAATAATAGCATTATCTCCTAAAAAAAAGCTTATTTGTAAAACATATAATTCCATGACAGGCTGTAAGTTACAAATTATAGGCAATCATTATGGAGATTCTTAAAACTTTGATATATAATATATCATAATATATTATATATTGTTTATAAATACTACTAATAAGATGTGACCATCTGGTAAAACCTGTCTACACTACGTTGGCAAAATTAATTTTGATGAATGTTAACAAATCCTTGGGGATACGAATTTTTATAATGAGAATTAAGATTAACATTGTTAACGTAACAATTCTATTGTTATAACTTACAACATCAATAAAGCATAACAAATTAATAAATAACAATTTTTGTATTTTGATAATGCTTATGGTTACATGTTATATTTAATTTTTATATGTTCATAAGAATTACAGCTAGATATGCTTTAAGGAAAAGTACCTTGTATAATTCATTACGAAATATCATTACGATGTTGCGCGATAAAAATAATTTAAAGTAATAATTTTTAAAAATTCGCTTAATTAAATAACCTAATATTAAAGTACTTATTAAAACTCGTTTAATTATTAAAAATCATTTTAAGGTATACAATTCTGTGCAGTGTTATACGAATTTCAAAGAAAATATGATATGAAAATCTTTGGACACTACTGAGAATGTACCATCTGATAAAATTTGTTGTTATTATATGTATTATTCCAGTCCAATTCAGTGCATTCCGATTTGTTTCAAACGACATTTCTTGAATATTGAACGCTTTATTAAAGATAGACAAAGTATGAATTGAGAAAATCTTTTAACTCCACAATTCACAAATGATTTTTAATGTATTATTTGATCACTTTTAATTATATTTAAATTGCTTCCTTTAATAGTTCAATTTAATGCTTCATTCAACAATATAATTTTAAATGTTTCCTTTAAAAATATAATTTTCAATGCTTCTTTTTAAGTTAAATTTGAAAATCATCAGATATCGACAATCAACAACCACTATATGTTAATTTTGATTATTTTTAACATTCTATACAATATAGCAAATTTGGTGAACTAAATTAATTTTGTCTTAACTTTTCAAAATAAGCGTACATATTTTCAATTTACTTAAATAATAATAAAGTTTAAATAAAAAGTAACTTTGTATTATTATTTTCAATAAAGCAGAAAATTTAAATATGTTATTGCTATCTACAAGTTAGTAGCTTTATTGCTATACTTTTAGATTTAGTTTTTTTTCATAATTTTTGTAAAAAATAAATTACTCAGTACATGTCATAGACTTAAATATTCACTAGACATAAGTGATACAGATTATCAAATCATACTGATGATTTGATTATCGGTATGATTTGATATTCACTAAACATAATCATATTAATGTACAAATTACACATTAAAAAGAATCGAAAGTAAATTACAAAAAAAAGTCAATTTATTTTTGAAAAGATTTGGGCCAATAGTGTGAAACAATGTTAATGTGAACAATAACAATTTGTAATCACTCATGTCTTATATTCACCAACACTTACTGCAGGACACCAGCAGCGCCATCTGTGTACCGACCGAGCTTTCTCAGTAATATTCAAGAATTCTCCTGTGTAGTTGAATGTTGTTATATTCTTTTTATTTGTTATTATTTATTTGTTTCTGATTATTCCTTTTATTTATTTATTATAAGCTTTTGATGTTTGTTCGTATAATTAAAAATGCAATAATATAAATTCGAACCATTGGCCCACCATAATTAACTATATTTCCCCCTTTTACTCTGGCACCTAACGCTTTCGGTTTATTAAAAAAAAAATCTCTTAGCCACTGCTCTGTAATAATTCTTTTTACAGCTTGCAAATTTTTTTCTTTAACAGATCCTAGGATTGTTGTTAAATATTTACAGCAGAAAAAAAAAATCTGGTATGAGCTTATCTTGTTTATCTTGCACAAACAGTAATACTAATCTTAGTAAAAACAAATAAAAAAAATCGGAGCAGAATACAGAATAGGATACAAAACTAGGTATTAAAGTAGAAGAAGGGACACCAGGAAAAAAAAGATACCAAGACATGTCACAAATGCCATGCACACTAGAATCACAAGATTCAACTGTGAAATTGGGCAGAAATTTATATGTCTGGAGCACTCCAACGACATTGGCCCAGAATGCAACACTGCAATTCAATGACTATGAAGTCTGGTATATTTCTTTTTATATCTAAAGTTCAATTCAATGTTTATTTCTTTACTATATTTTACTTAAATGTAAATAATTCTGTAATTATATTGCCAATTTTATTACATTAATTTTCACTTAATTTATGCATTTTTTTGGACATTTAAAAGGGTTTTAATGCCTTGGATTTATATTATTTATATTATATATTAAATAAAGGTATAATATAGAAATTGGAATAGCATTTTCTTTTATTCCTTTAAATAAATTGCATTGATTATTTAAAGTATAATTTCGATAAATACATCCTTTACGTTTTTAATTTTAACACTTTTTACATTTAATTTTAACATTTTTTACATTTAATTTTAACACTTTTTACATTTAATTTTAACACTTTTTACATTTAATTTTAACATTTTTTACATTTAATTTTAACACTTTTTACATTTAATTTTAACACTTTTTACATTAAACAGTTTTTAAATAGCGTATCTAAAAAAAAACTGCGCAACCTTTCATATTGATATGGAGAGCGCTACAGCTCAGAGGTTAAAGAAAAATATATTACTACTGTTTTAATCTGTTAAAATATAAATTTAAGTCATAAATATTATTAGATCAGATAGCATTCCGAAACAAAATTTTCAAAATGGCCATCGAAACTGCGTCAGCAAGAATTTTGCTGACTTTGCAATTATCAGTGAAGTTTTTTTTTTTTTTTTGTTTATCGAAGTTGTGGACCATTGGACTCTGATTTTGTTCTTGTATAACTAGTAACTTTTATAAGTAAAACTTTTCAGAATAGATATACTTTTTTCCCTTTGATGCTTTGTGATAGAAAAATTAAAATCACTGAATCGCTCGTTTGTTATCACTGAATTTTTTTCTGATTTTCCATACATAAAAACAAAAACCCCGTCAACATATCATCCGTCCACATAAACAGAAAAACTATCACAGGATACATTGCGATTGGTATAAACTTTAATAACTTTGATGTTATTTACATAACAACAATGCAAGTACAGCTATAAAATAAATATACATTGATAAAGTTTTATTCCTGGACAAAACGTTGATAGGACATACTATTATCATATGTTATCAAGCAATGTGACCAATATATACCAGGGAATATGATTGTCATTTATAAACATATGGCAGATATGTGGTAGATTTAATGTCATCCAAGATATAACATTAGTGTAGAATGCCGCGGAAGAAAGGCATTACATTAATTATAAGAATTATATTTTGGTACTAAAATTTAAAACCACTATAATCAAAAGTGTCAACTGGTAATTTGGCAATCCTTTTTTTTGTAGACCAACCCCGGCTTTTATCGTGTATTTTTCATGTATATGGCGTACATAGATTAAAATTCATTTTGGCTTCAATTGTCGGAAACTAGAAAGGATAAATAACACAGCAATCTATCTATCAGGAAACCCCCAGATCTTATACCACACCATACTATCATATACAACTTTTTAACAATACCATATGCGTCTATGCATTGAAGTTTGCATTAAATTTTCCAATGAAGGAATATCTATTGAAATTATTATACATGAATTTAATTCTTTTAATTAGTTTTAAGTTGATTCCTGCATCCAGTTATATTTTTTTCCACGTGATATATTCCTGTAGCACAAGTAGTGCAATTTCCACTTGGGATATCCATCTCAAGTGTCTTATTAAATAGTGAATAAGAGGCATTTTAATTGTCCAAAGTGAAATGAACAGAACAATTCAAGAGATTTAAATTAGGAATGTGACACAAATTAGAGCTCTCTGGGCGAATTTGATTTCAGCTTTCTAGTGGGTGCGACTTTAATTGCATTCCTGCCTCCTCTTTAATTGTATGGAAGGCCGGTTTAAGATTCACCTAAGTATAATTTGAGCTTCATAATGCAATTCTACAATGTTATACTTCGGGAATATAACATTGAAAATAATTCAAATCAGTGGTTATTTATATTGTTTTAACTATAGGAAAATAATGCATTTAAAATTCTGGAGCCTAGAGCCTAAACACAATATTGCACCAGACAGCATGCATTTAAAATAAATTAAATTCTTCTGACAATCAGAACACTCAATTTGTAAATTAAATTATATAAATCAGTTTTAGTATCCCTAATACATTTATTTTTTAAGTCAGTATATGCTATTATTTTAATTAAAAAATTATTCAAAGGCTTTTTATGATAATGCTTAATAAAGACGAATATCAGATTATTTTATCTCAATTAATATTTGAAACTTTCATCAAAATTTATCAATCTACCACTCTTTAACTGAGAAAAGCACAAATTAAACATTTAAAACCAAATAACTCTAATATAATTAATTATCAAATATTATTAAGTATTACTTATTAAGCATGTAAATTAATTAGTGAAAATTAATTACTATTAGTGAATACTAGTTATTGAGTATATAGAATTAAATATTAACTATTAAGGTGTTAAATTAATTGTCATGTTTATATCGTCCAATATTTGCCAATATTAATAAAGAAATGTCATCAGAAAGAGATTCCTCTGTGTTTATATTTATCAGTTTGATTTGGTTTGTCGCTCTACTGTTATTGTTTAGCACACTTCAGGATAATTAGACAAGGACCTACAGTTTAACGTGGATTCCGAACCCCAAACAAACATTCATGCTACAACCAATATTCGAACTTGAAGCCAAAAGTCAGAGAGCAACCTAATAGGCCATCAGGCAGTTATATACTTGACACAAAATTGGTTATGAAAAAGAATGTACTAAAATTATTTAACTTTCTGGGAAACTAATTTTAATAACATCAAATTCTGCAAACTTATTTAATTATTATCCCATGAATGACGGATTGTATCGATTGCAGTTTTAATGGGGATCCCTATTTACAGTAAATTGCATTCCCTAATTAAAATTTCAAACAAAAAGGAATATAATATTGCAATTTCAATATTACAAAGAATACTAAAACTTTACTGCTTTCATTAAGAAGCCGGAGACTTTAATTAGGAAAACCAGGAGACTTAGTGACTATTTGTAATTTCTCAAAAATATTTCAACTTTCCACTAACATTTTTTACAATTCAATATAAAAAATAAAACAGAAATTAAATCTATATAACCTTATATTTCTTTTAAATTTTCTAGGGTAGTTTATTGAAAAATTTAATAACTTCATTATTCTACTTAACTTTGCACATTTATTTATTTCTATATAACTACTTTAAACAACTATAACAAACAACTATAGTAAATAACTAATTTTTTAAAGAGTGGTAGATTGATAAATTTATTAAAAGTTTTAAAAATTAATTCAGATTCTGTAATCTCTACTCTTCGTCTTTATTAAACATTGTCTTAAAAACGAAATACATTCTGTTAACTGCAACAATTCAACATTAATTTAAAAAAAAACATAATTTATAAATATCATAGTAGTATATAATTCTAATCTGTAAGTGAGCTCTTAAAAATTAAGTTAAAAAAATTAAATGAGTAATATAAAAAAAATATATAAAATAAAATTAAAATTACCACCAGTCATGTAAAATTATGTGCTTGATTATATTGCCAATAAATATTTTATATTGGAAACTTTTATACAGTTCAATTACGTAACCCAATAATCTAAGCTTATGTTACTATTAAACTGCAACAATATGATGTAGATATAACATTACTTCGCAACTATTACTTTACATAAAATATTATATCCATGAATAATGCATCCATGGATATGATATATTCTACATAAATCGGTTTACCTTGATTATCGCCGAATAAATACACCTAGTTTTCCCATCAAAATTTCATTTTTCTCGGATCACAGCCACGATACGCAACAAACGCGTGGCTATCGAAAGCAATTCTGTCTGTCTGTCTCTCTGCTGATGATTGAGCGAAATAAAATAAGCTTATGGTCGGAGGTAAAGTACGTAATAATTTAGTGCTTGACAAAGAACAGATGACCCTGTCGGAATTCGGGGTATGTTCATAAACATTCGCAGGACATTACCCAAGAATTTCAACTCCATTTGTTTTACCGCCCCCATTCATATCAACTAATCCGTTTAAGTGGTCTCTCGTGTCTGCTATATTTAAAACATACTGTCCTCCACTGCAAGGAATTTTGTTCCCAATGTAGGCCTATGAAATAAATTATTTTTAAAACTCTATCTTCCCTTACACGAAGAATACTCTATGAATAGTTGATGAATTAAGTCGGAAAATGCTGTAATTTCTTAAGTGACACTTGGATAAAGGTGTGAGTGAAATATGGATAATGTTGTATCCATTTGATGGTGAAAATGGTATTTGGTTGTTAAGTTAAAATCTTAATAAATGTACTTTACATATCAAAAATATTAATAAATATGATAGCATATAATATATTTCGCAATTATTATTAATTTTAAAATTAATACGTAATAGTAATATTCGTAATAATTATATAAATAGTTTGAATTTGGTCATCGCCACTTTAAACCAAAGTAAATTTTGTGTCGGCCCCTCAATAAATTTTCGCGTTGAATACGTTATAGCTTAATTACATTTTGTTTTGTCTTAAAATTTAAAAACTCACAATAATAATAATCCTCAAATATAGTTTTGAATCTAATTAGATAATTTATGTATTGCAATCTGATAGTAACTAATTAGAAACTGTTTAATTACTGAGTGCAAAAATAATTAAATATTTAATCAAATAATCGTAAATTTTATATCAGTTCGAAAAATAGTTTTTAATATTTTAAATTTAAGATAAATAAATACATTTTTAAAAAATATACTTTAAAATTATTTTTGCAATTTTTTTATTAATTTATAATGATTTAATTTTATGAGGGTAAAATATGTCGTCGTCCGCTATCTTTTAACCTATCCGAGCATTTCTGCACATGCGCTTTTAATTCTTTCATACATAAATTCAAATTGATTAACAGAAGTTAATAAAAAGACAGAAATGCACCAATTGAATATATAAACAAAATTGAAATATATGTATAAAAATTTCAAGCAGTACATATGTATTCTTAATAAAATCGTCGAATTTAAAAATAAAAATATATTTAAGCACATTAAAAAAAAGTTTGATTTAAGAAAGTGAGATAGTCAAAATTATTACTGCAGCTTCATTTAACTTGTTATTATCTGTTTCATTTAAATCGCACATCTGAATGAAACTTTTAACAACAACATACTTTAAAATTAACTTGAAATAACAACAGTATACTTGAAATTTTAGCAACAACATACATAATGAAATGCTATTTGATGGAAAAGGCAAGTAAAATTAAAGTTATTCTGACAGAAAATATCAAAATTATCAAAATAAAAACTCACCTGAATTATCGCTCGAGCTTCTAGATTTCATAATAAAGATGATGATGATAGCCAGAAGAACCAGTGCACCAACTAGGCCCATAAGAACGGCAAGAACAGCACTAATTGCTATAGGAGGTTCATCCCCTGGTGTAATAAACAGTTACAATTATATTTATGTTATAAGGATTCCCTTAGAAAACTTTTAAATACTAATTCAATGGGAAAAATATAAATTTATAAAAAAAAATTGTAAAATTTATTACAGAATAATTACTGTGATAGATTAAGACTTTAAACCATTGCAGCTTTCCAAAACATTAATCATAGGCTATGATACTAATTACAAAATATTTCAAATGAAATGTATAAAAATATAAAAACATCTATATTCTTATCCGGCCTATGAATTATATTTAGAGAAATTGTTTAATATAAAATTTGAAAATTATTTCTTTTGCATTTAAGCTTTGGTTTAAATACTTAAGTACATAACTTTAGGCATAAAAGGCTATGTATTTAATATGAAATACACATAAAATAGAATTGTCTTTAATTTTGTAATACTTTAATTTAACATAAATTTTAGTTTCTAATTATCTGAAAGCTAAGATACCACAAATTCCCTTAGACCAATAAGCAAGTGGTAATATTATGCATCATTTTATCATTTAGGAAACATCTATCTTGCATTCTAAGTCAGAATATTTTAAAATTTGATATATAAAAAAATATAATTCAATAAAAGAAAAACACATATGCTTAACACAAAAAGATACACATAAGCACAAAATTTATGTGCTTAAGGCCCATCTGTAACTTATTTTTGTATCTCATTTGTTACTAAATGATTACATTTTTTTCACATAATTTTAACGAATTTTTTTTTTAAATAACAATATTTTTTAATACCAATATATTATTTTTTTAATCTTTAACATGCTTTAGTTTTATGTTAATTATATAGTTTGTCTGTTATTGTTTTTTTTTTCATTTTCAAGACAATGATTTAGTTCATGTTAATTGTATAGTTTGTTTGTTATTATTATTTTTTTTTTTTTTCATTTTCAGACAAAGATTTAGTTTAAATGTTTTCAAGACAAAGATTTAACTTTATGTTAATTGTATAGTTTGTCTGTTATTAAATAGTATTTTTTTCGTTTTCAAGATAAAGATTTAGCTTTATGTTAACTGTATAGTTTGTCTGTTATTAAATATTTTTTTTCGTTTTGAAGATAAAGATTTAATTTATGTTAATTGTATAGTTTGTCTTTTATTAAATATTTTTTTATTTTTCACTTTCAAGACAATGATTTAAATTTATGTTAACAGTATAGTTTGTCTGTTATTAAATATTTTTTTTCGTTTTCAAGACAACAAATTTATCTGTATGTTATTGTATAGTTTGTTTGTCATTAAATAATTATTCTTCCTTTTCAAGACAACAAATTTGTTTACATAGATAGAACCAAAAACTTTTTATATCTTTTCCTCAAAATAATGTACTTTTTGATGTTCGCAACGGGTTTTTTTTTATGTGACTCGTGCAAAAAATACGAATTGCAACTTTTGTGTGCCTGAAAGCAGGCAAGGCAAATTTCATCTCTGGTCCTGAGAGTAAGTTTCCGAGGCCAGGCACAATAATGCTATTTCGGATAACGTATTCTCGGAAAAAAGCACCATATTTTTGAACAAGATTACAGTCTTGTTTACATAACGATAATACAAGAAACGCAATGCATTTCATTTCATTTTATAAGGTTCATGGAGTAAATATGAAAGGTATATACGCAAAAACATGGAAATTTTTCTGTTACGTAATGCAATAGAAAAGCCAGGATAAATATTTTAAGGGTTCAACTCGTTTCTTGTCCTGAAACCCAGAGGCCTGAGTATACAGAGAGAATAGGTTTTGTGATGAAAATATCCCGATTGTATTTTACGTAATAATATTTTCCATGCTAGAATAAAAAAAAAAAAAGGTTTTATTCTAGACCTATTGGAACTATTTAAAACATATTTAATAAATAGGATAAAAATAGGTAACTATTTAACCTCTATTTGATTATCCTCCGATTATTTTTTCAATTCCTTCTATTAGCTCACACTCCACCTATATATATCTTGTTAAAATTTTCAATCTTTAATAAAATACTTCTTATTCATCCGCTCAAGTTCAAATACATTTTTTTTAAATTTGTAGTGGATGACACTTGATGTTAATACAGTTTTTTCAAATATTAATTCATTAATTAAATTTAATTAATTAATTTTAGTTTTTTTTAGATTTAAGTAGCATGCATCTAATAATAGATGGCGCCAGATGTAAGAGGAAAATTTCAACATTATTTGTAAAGGAACTTTCTGCAATATAGAGAAAAAAAAATTGAAATTGACTTCAATTTTTTAAATTTTTTTATTATTATTATTATTTTTATTTTTTATTTTTTTATTTTTTTTTTTTTTTATATTACTTGATTTAAAATGCGGTTTATAAGAAAAATTAATGAAAAGGATAGCCCATTCTTTTTTTAAATGGCTATCGTATTATAAAAATACATATTATTTCATATATATTTACTTTCCATTTTATTTATTTAAAAATAATATTTTAAATTGCATTATAACCTCACATATGGTTAGAGTTAACTAGCTTAAAACGTGCCGAGGATTCATGTTTGTATTGATGGGCCTGCTTTGCAGTTATTGCTTTCTAAAATGAGGAGATTTTATCCTGTAAATATTATTGAAAGTAAATATTATTTGGAAAACTGAAGTAAATATTGCTATCTAAAGCAAATATTATTTCATACGCAATTACTTTAAATTTTGTTTATTAAAAAAAAATCCTATTTCAAATTGTATTAGAACCCCACACGTGGTTAGAGATAACCAGCGAAAAGTGTGCAGAGGAATCGTGTTTGAATGTATTGATGGGCCACCCTTGCAGTTACTGTTTCCTGAAATGATGAGACTTGATCAGGTAAATATTATGGGAATTAAATATTATTAAATTGTAATAATAATATAAAATTAAATAAATTATTAAATTATATAAATTTAAATTTTTAAATTGCATTATAAGCCGTCAAGTGATTAGAGTTAACTAGCGCAAAGCGTGCAGAAAAATGATGTTTGAATGTATTGATAGTCCTCCTTTGCAGTCACTGCTTTCTGAAATGAGGAAATTTGATCACGATCTAGAGAAAGCTTTCATGGGGGGGACTTTAGGGATATTTTTCCAAATGATTCTCAAATGTGGGATAATTACCCCTAAAAGTCCTCACGAAAGACAATAACTCCTTTACAAATTTAGCATCAGGCTTAAAATATACACCAAAATAGAAAAAAAATCCTGCTTCGTAAAAATGTTCTCGTCTTTGATACCATAGTCTTTAGGTTCGCATTCTGGTGGTGAATGGATGTTCGTTAGTGGTTCGGAATCCACGTTAAACTATAGGTCCCGGTCTAATTATCTTTTTATCTAAAGTGTGCACAAAATGACTGTAGAGTGGCAAACCAAGCCATGTCTTAAAATTTTCTGTCCATTTATATCTTGATCTTATTTGTCAAATTTGGCTAACACTAACGTCGTTTATGAAACTTACATTTATTTTTATTTTTATTTGATTTACAGATATATTTTAGAACAATATAATAGCCAATAATACTTTAAAAATCTCACGAAAGTCATTTGCTTATATTAAATTGACAAAATTTTCTAATAATAATAAATGTTTACTATCAGTACATAATAAATCATTAATTATTTTGAAAAAAAAAAATGAATTATTAATATACATAGAACTCAACAAAATTAATTTCAATTAATTAACTTTATATGTTGAGAAATATCGCAGATTCAATTTACATATTAAATTTACTTAACACAGCTTAATAAAGACCCATTATTAAAATTATTTTAAGTAGTTATAGCGAATTACACTTCCCAAAAATAGTATTTCTAAACAATAACGCATTCAGAAATCAGAATTCGCATTAGCAGTCGCAATTAATTTGGGAAAACTGAATGAAACATAATTAGAAAAGTAGTAGAATAATAAGAATAATTCTTTTGTAAATACATTTAGGTAAGCCAATTCAATGTTATTTGATTACTAAACTTGAATCTCAAATGAATAGAAGGCGTGTATATATGATTCTCGTCTGATAAAATCAATCTATTTTAATAGAATTTTATATCTTCCATTAGAAGATAAATTTACTAAGAAGCATGAGTTGTAAGCCCTTCAGTATTTAATTAATTAAAGTAGGCGGATTAACTTGTTTGATTGAGATTACTTGGGATAAGACATAAGTAGCTTAGAGAATTTCCGGATTAACTGTAAGAGGAGAACGCCAAAGTAAATCTTCAGTCTTTCATGCTATATCTTGTTAATAAAAATGGTACTTAAGAAACTTAAAAATACTTGTGAATTAAATAATTATTAGCTGGCATTTTTAATTAAATAAATTTATTGGAATTTAGTAATATTCTTCTTGTCCAATATGCTTTAATATAGAGGAAAATATTAATAATTTAAAATGTTGTTTGTAAATATTTAGTTTTTTTTTATTATAAACAATGCAATTTTTTTCTTCTTAATTTGTGGTATATTGAAAAGAATTGTAAGAGAAAATAATAGCTAAGACATTGCATGTAAAATCATGAACAAATTATAACTTAAATAAATGATCTTTGTTAATTATAGTTAATATTAAAACTCATTCTTCAGTTTTATTTATTGTTGGGTCTTTGGAATTTATATGTTGAAACTACTTCTTCATTGGCGCACCAGACCCATAGTGGGCGAAGATCGTCTGCCTACTGGCAGATTTCGAGACAGCAGATGTTCTCTTTTTACGATGTAGGACTGTCGTCTATTGCTCTACAATCATATTGGACCAGGGCCTATGGTTAAAATGGATTCGAACCACTACAAACATGTATGGTACCACCGGAACTCGAACCCGAAACCTGTAACACCGGGCTCCAAAAAGTCTATCATGTAAATATTGTTTGGTAAATTCTGCAATTTTTCTAAATTGAAATTGAAATTTTTAAATTTTAAATTTAATATTTTTAATTCATTTAAATCGATGAACTTTCGAGTATGTAATAATAATGAAAAAAAAATGTGGTTTTCCAATATTAAACGCTTAGTCTAAGACATTAGCTATTAGAAAAGCAAATAAATAGATGATTCATTGCTGTTACACAGGCTCTTCTACAACACTCCCACATTTTAGAATCAAAATTTTAAAACCAACAATCCCATCTACGACATTTAGGAATTAGAACCCACTTCATTTTCAATTCTAACAGATTTTATCGTGCTCATCCTAGGAGCTCTGTTCGGTTTCCCTTTTCGAATTTCGAACAAACTCCTTCAGTTTAGAAGCCCAAAATGCTACTCACCAAACAATTATCAGCCTGTTGCAATGAAACTAATATGGAGATTATTTTAATAAACAAAAACAAATCTTTCAAATTGATTAATTATCAAGCATCCGGAAAGAACTAAGCAATAATGGCTTATCTTAATTGCAATAGTTGTTTGACACCATCTCTTCTCATTCAATGCCAAATTGTCCAACAGTTGCTGTTGAAACAAATCCAAAGGACTGTTCATTCCTTAATGAGCATGTATTTCAATTGTTGGGTGTTCTACAATGTAAGACTCAGACAGGTGTCTACCTAAAGCATCCCATACATATTTTATAAGATTTAAATCAGGGGAATATGCTTCCTAATACATTCTAGTGATATATTCACTTTCTAGAAGCTCAGAAAGTGTTTGATTTGACCTGTCGTTAGCATCCGTAAAAGAAGAAGTATGTCACACCTTGGAATAGTCGTTAGTGGAGAAGATCACTCGTTGACAATAGTAAACTCCAGTAATAGTACTTAAGCAGAAAATTTGGAGGTCTGTCTGAGCCTTCCATAAAAATACCTATTCAGACGAATACATTAAGACCATCGTAAAGTAATCTTTTTCTTATGTTGTATTCTGAAGTAAAACTGTCCCTACTTTTCCCCACATCAACTGGCACTGAGAATCACTTGAGACACTGAAACGACTTAAGGAGGTGCTTCCATCGATGAGTGTGTTCCTTATAACAGTCTGAACAGTGCCACTGATGGGAAAGGGGAAGGCAGTGTTCAAGGAAGTGGTCAAATAAGGTTTCTTTACAAATGTTTCTGTCTACAACATTGTGTGATATTTGTCGTTTTTTTTTCAGTACTCAGAGCAACTGAGCAATATAGCCTGCTAACTGGTTCCGATCTCTTTTTCGCCTGCAGTACGATATGTTGGCCATCCGTCAATCAAAGAGAAACAAAAACATTGGCACTGTTTTTCTTACTCAACCTCCACCAACCCTTCACAGCTGCATTTGCGATTTGGGAGGATTTCCAAACTCCTAAAATAACACTTTTTTTCCGAGTTGAAACTCTTGGGGCACGCTTACCACGTCCTCAAGCATATCCACTGACACTCATATTAAATGTACGAACTTTCTTAAACTTGTATAAAATGATTTTAATAGCAGCTTCCGCGCCAGTGACATCTTGTTCCTGATATTTACATATGAATTACTTTCCTACTGAATTGGGTATTCAGTGTACTGATTAAAACAAGCTCTTTTCTACAATTTCATGACTGTTTGTTTTATATTGAATTGTTTATTAAGTTTTAAATACATAGACATAAATGTATAGACTGATAGATGTGATGTGATCCATCACATTTTACGTTAATGTTATTTTAATAAATTATATGATAGGTTAGAATTATTTCCTTATAAAAAAAAAATTTAGATTTTTAATAAAGATTAAAGCACGTACATAACATGGCGTTAATATAATGAAAAATAACTCTAAACTGTGGGTCCTCGTCTGTTTAACCCTCGTATGCACAAGATGACCATAGAGCGACAAATCAAACAAAATTATTGAAAAATAAGCATCTTATTATTAGAAAAATAGTTTATTTAATTTCTAATTTACTGATTAACCTGGATGAAAAGGAAAGAGATACTCTATCAAAGCCATTATTATTATTATTTAATTTTTTCTTACTAAATCACAAGAATCTGAAATCAGTTGGCTGCGAAGACATAAGCTAAATGTTAGCTTTGAGAATTTATTACTATTATACGAAGTTAATAAATCAACTCTTCCATTTTTAAAATCACGCTTTGGAAAGCAACAATATTTGTTGCTAGATAATGCTTTAAATTGCAAAGCCTACTTTGATCAAAATTTATTTCTGAAAAACATTTTTATACAGGAATTTGAATAAATTGTTTATTAAAAATGATTTACTAATCACTTTTGTGTTTGGTTATTTAAAAATGAGCCAAAATTTAAGACTTATTAAATTAATGAACATTATTCATTAAATTAAAAATTCATTAATTGTAATAAATTGCTTATATACTTTTACAACTATTTTTTTTATTATATTGGATATGTATATAAATGAAACAACGAACAGATTACAATTTTCTAGTCCGCAAAAAAGATACGGAGTACATATGAGAATCATATTCACAAATCAGTGCATCTCTGTCCTAAAGTGTGTAAGTTTTTTAATTAACTGTATTCAAATTGAGTTGTACAAATTATGGGCGAGGCGATTCTTTTGCATTGTGAAGTTTACAGTTAAATGTAAATATGATATTGTTCTGAATTGAGCTCTATGCCATCTGCAAATAATATATCGGTAGAAAATAAGTTATTATTTAAAACAGATTAATTTTTATACATCTTGAAACTTTTCTGTAAAACTTTTATTTTAGAATAAACATTCGTGTGCATAGTGAGTTCAACTATGTGTTTTAAAATGCACAGAAAATATGTACTGCAAAGAAGATAGATTTGCCATTATCAAGTCACGATCCATTTCAGTTTAGACTGTCTTCTTTCAGAATGTAAGCAGATTATTGTTTCAATTTCCTCAAATCATTAAGTATGATCATTTATGTTTTTAAACGTTAATTTAACAACCATTTGCCATGGATTATATATTCATTTCTTTTAATCAAATACAAAAAATAAGCTCACTAAATTGAGTACTTAAATTAAGTACTCTCTTTAAGAATGTAATGTCGAACATTCTTTGAGAATGTATTAGATTAAATATTTAAATACTCATAATTTATTTTATGTACAGGCAATACCAATGGTATACAGTTTAAAATTAGTAATTAAAAGGGCTTATTTAAAACGACAAATGTAAACATAATGCTTCATTACTAATGCTACATGTTCGTGTGCGGCAATGCATTACATGTATTGTCGAACATTCTTAATGAGAATGTATTAAATACTTTAATACTCATAATTTTTTTATGTACAAGCAATACCAATGGTATGGAATTTTAAATTATGAATTAAAAGGACTTATTTAAAACGACAAATGTTAATATACATTTATTCATAAAAACCTAAGATTTCACATATATAATAGTAATATTTAAGCAAAAGCACTGATGCTGAAATTGTTCCATTTGTGACTGAGTTACCAGACATTTGCAGCTGAACTAAGCGAGTTAAAGTAGGCATGTATTTCGGACCATGAAATGACCAAGTGGACACTCTTATGACACGACGAATGAAATTCACCTGCCACCTAATTAAAACCGCCGCCTTCCCTGTAGCTCCGGGAGAATTAATATTCCGTGAGGCTATAATGATGCGCAAACTTAATGGATTGTTTCTGGGATATTAATAAAATAACCGTTCATCAGAATCAACGCTACCTGCTTACGACTGCGTTAACATGTCGCCGCATTAATTATTATCTCAAATTGCCCGTGCAACTTAATTTGCCTAACGGATCGTGGCATTGCATATCGCATTCTACAGGATTTGGAATTCGCGATATATCGTTGAAGAGTCGTTTCCAATAATGTGATGCGGCACAACAAACGCAGATGTAGGACGAGACAGAGAAGGTTGATTTTGAAACCTAAATGACTGTCTGTAGTAGATGTCTGGAAGAAGTTGTGTAAGCGAATTAATCATTTGGGAGGAAAGTGATTGCGTCCCATTTCAAATTTGCATTTACTTTAAAGTGTAAATTATTGCGAAATTTGGACATTTTATATTAAATGATGTTTGAGCGGTATCTCAATTATAGAGTTGTATTTACAACAGTAATTTATTATCAAAATTTTATATGAGTTATTCTATGAATAAAAGGTCCAATTACAAGTATTGAATTTTCGAACTTTGCGGAGATCACCTGATTCGTGAACCTGTAGTAATGTGCATTATTAGTGTTCAGAAAAACACAAATTTGAATCACTTAGCGCCTCCATTGCAGTTACTGATTTCAGCAACGCGATTTGGTTTGGTTTGTTGCTCTACGGTCATTTTGTGTACACTTTAGGCTAATTCGACCGGTTCCTATAGTTTAACGTGGATTCCGAACCACTGACAAACATCCATATCACCGCCAGGTTTCTAACCTGAATCCTGTAGTACCAAAGACCAAACCGCTAGCCAATTGGCCATAAGACCGCTTTCAGAAAAGCGGATATACGTTCGCGATTGTGACAGCGCATGTATAAGCGTCTCTATAGTCAAACTAACATTTTGGATTTTTCTAGGTTTTCACTAATATGACAAGTAAATGAGGGACAGTTAAGGCTATAATTTCTTCCGGATACAGAAGAAATTATTTTTTTAGAAATCAATAAGATTTAAAATCCAATTTGTGTCACAATATTATCATATGCAGGAAATTTGAGATTCAAATCTGTTGGAAGATCCATTGTATATCTATTGAAGATATCTACTGAAGTATATCCATTGAAGATCCATTGTATTTCATATATCTATAAAAGTACTCAAACATAGCAATTTTCTCACCTATTGATAGGTTCTTTAGGGAATGCAAAAATGGAACACAACTCTCACTGATGTTCAAATAAAATGAAGACCAAGAGAAATATTTTTGGAAACAACTATTTTTAATTTTCGTAAATTTCTAAATTACTTATTTTATGTTTGACTAACAAGAAATTTTTTTTTTTAAATACAAAAAACACGCTAAATATCTTAATAAATTTAGATACTTAAAATGGTATTTTGATAATATATCACGCGAAGAAAAATACTAATGCAAATAAACCATTACGTAAATGATATAGAAAACCCATGTGATTTAAACATTTATTTTTATAGTAAGGAAATAAATATTAATTTAGTATTAATAATTTAATATTTAAATCTTTATTCTTTTAATTTATTATTAATAATTCCTTGATGTCAAGTTATAAAACTGAACCTAATATTTATAACAATTTAATTTAGATTTTAAAAATCTTCTATTTATAAATTGCCGATCCAAAATAAACTCCATAAAACTTCAGACATTTTTGAGTTTGTAATAATAAGAAAATAGTTGAGGCCCATAAATGTATTTATCATTGTTAATTGGGGAAGGAGGTGACAAACGTAAATGTTTTTTAGAATATACGGCTTAGTGTTCAAATATTTATAATTTTTAAAAGCTTTTCATACTATAAAAATTCTAATATTTAAAAAAAAAAAAAACTTTCATTATCTACAGAGTTCAAGTATTTAAAAAAATGCCGCTATTTTAAAAATTATTTAAAAAGGTACAGAGCAAAAACTACTAACTTTTGTACTTGAGTCATTACATTAAAAATTACATAAAATTACATAATATATAATTTATATAATTCAGATTAGGTCCAGGTTTATTACTTGGCATCAAGAAATTATTAATAATAAATTAAGGATTAAAATAGCAATATTTAATTCCTTGATATAAGATAATAAGTTCATTTTATAGTTAGCAGTTTTATATTTTTCCGATATTATAACCTTGCATATAATATTTGAAAAATATATAAAAACACAGATTCTAAAAAAATTACTTTTTCCCCAACTCTCCCCAATAAACAAATGTAGATCCTGGTATATTTATCCTAAAATGTGCACAAGATAACAGTAGAGGGACAAACCAATTTCCAATTAACAATGACAAATTATTGCATCAATGGAAACAAATAATATATTCCATATCCAGTAGCGAGCAATAAATTAATAGCCTATTTATTCAGAATACATATATCATAATTTTGCGTGCCATTAAATGTAGATTGTACAACAGATTAAGTAAGAATCTTTACGAAAAACAGTAGATAAATACGATTTAATCTACTGTCTCAAACCTCGCATATAAGTACTTAAAAGTTGTTTAGTATCTTCTCAAATGAGGCTATTTATTAAATATCTTTTTAAGATAAAGACAAAGACACCTCGGTCTCCAGGTACTTAAAGCTTCTTCTAATTAGATAAGGAAATCCAGTTAAGGTCGAGTGCTACAGGACCCTTTAAGGAACCTTGGAGAATTACGTCTCTCATTGGAAGGTTGGAAATTAACGCATGGGCAAACTAGTTTACCCTTTTCAAGTGCCTTTCTTTGAAGAAGGCATTTGTTGGGCTCTTTAATTGCGTTTTAGATACGGACAAGATTATTGCTTTTGTTTCAGGATTTCAAGGGATATTAGTAATTAAAACAATTATTTTTAAGAATAGATATTGCAAATGCATTGGCTTTAATTGTTCTTTTAGTGCTTGTAAGGATAATAAAACTTAAGTAGGGACTTTAAATAATATTTATAGATCTATTCACTTGTTTTATGTTTCTGGTTTCGAATACTTAACTTGTTTGAATAGATTTAAAAGTTTTATGACAAGATTTCCTCAAAGTTTTCCAAGATTTTTTCTAAGATTCCAAATTTATTTGGGTGTTTATGTTTGAATTTTGTTTCATCAATCTCTAATGTAAGTTAATTGGGTAATGTAAAATGGGGAGTTTCTTACAGTGAGGGCGATGTTTTCTAAAATGCAAAGGAGACTGTTTCGAGGTTAAAAAGTTCTTCAAGTAAATTTCAAAAAGTTCTGTAACTGCAATTACCTGTAAATACTTTCTTTATTTTATTTTATATAAATTATGTATAAATATGATTTCTTAATAAATAAAAAGTTTGAGAATAAGTTATCATTAATTGAAAATAACCTTGTAGTATAATTTTTGATTGAAAAATAAACTTTGAGAAGTAAAGGCAACTTAATATATCTAACTGAATGTATCTCAATGATTTTATGTATGAATGTATATATGATTTTTTACTCATTGTAATATTTTTGTTCAGAGGAAAAACATTAACCTTGCATAATCCATTTAATATACTCGGTGTAAATTATTTTACTTAAATAGCACTAATGAAACAATCTTAAAACACTACTCATATATTTAATAAAATAATTTTTTGGTTGGTCAACATTGACACAATCACTGTAATACCTGGAGCCTTTGCTATAGTTAACTGTGGCATTGCTACTCTCTCTTTGGCGAAGATTTGTCATAAATATTGTTATCAATCCAGAGGAAGGCAGTTGAATAAATAATTTCTGTACTGGTAGGAGCATTGTTTCGTAAGAGTTGTCATTTTGATAAAGTGATATAATTTTGTTATTTTTTTGTTATGAAGCAATTTTTACACATATGATTCATGAACCCGCTTAAGATATTTAAATAATGCCCTAATCAAAAGAAGAAATAAATCACCTTGTACATAAACAGTACGACACAAGGCTTAAGAGATGAAAGTGGTATAAGAAACTTATTAGTACAAATATTTTAGTGTGTAATTTATATAAATGGACTAAACTTTATAATTTGATACTTTGATAGGCCAACATTGACACCAACGCTTCAATATTTGGCGCCTTTGGCTAGAAAACTGTAATTTTGTCATCCTCTCTTTGGCGATAATTGCTATAAATATATCAATCTAGAGGTAGGACGCTTGAATAGAGGATTTTTTAGTCCGAGTTGTAATTTTAATAAAATGAAATAATAATTTGTTATTGCGTTAAATACAGTTCCTGGTTATTGATAAAGGAGAAACGCACAATACCTCATTTTAAATAATACATTTACAACGGACACTTTTAGGAGGAACATATAATTTACCCTTAATGGAATTTTACCGTTTCCTCTTTTTTTTATAAAATTCAATGCTAAAAAATAAAACGATAAATAAATGGCTGTAAAATTTATCCTTAACTTAAAACTTTTGCTAAGTTAAACTGAAAACAAAGTTAATCTCTAACGTATTTTTTCAAACAATCATCTAAGTATCTTCTGAGAATCATCTTTTAAACATTTATACATTATTTTCGCTACAACATAATCGAAACGTCACCTAAGACGTTTAAAAAAGGCTTCGGTGAGATTAAGATAAAATTCTCCAATAACGATTGAAATAAAAATACTGTACACCACTATTTATTTTATCCTCTGTGAAATAAAATAAATTAACGTTGACGTTTTTAAAAACCAACACAACAACAAAATTAACTCACCAAAGACAGCTAAGCACATTTTCAAACATCTTTGAAACTTCTGCTACAGCAGCTTAAAACAGATTATAATAAATTACAGAATAAAAGGCTCCAACGTTTTATCGAAAAACTTGCATCATCTTACCAAACTCCATTACGGTGAACATATTCCTTAATTAACTTACACCTATCAAGGAGTTTTATTTTTTAATTTAAACGCTCTTATCGAAGTCCCAGTCATAACACACTTAAAAGGAGGGATATGTACTTCATTAAGTTAAATTATCTGAAATCTTTTCTGGAAAATGTTTTGCATCAGCAAATTACTTTGAAATCTTGTCACCACAACCGTAACTAAACATTTTCCGAACTGATTTTATTTCTTTGCCATGAAGCATTCACAGAAAATAATGTTCGTCAGATTCTTTTAAACGACTTATTGTGTTTGAGAAAGATAAAAAGGATGCTTAACATTTCATGAGGATGGAAATGTCTCGAGTGAAATATTAGTGAGATTTAATTAAATTTCATAAGAAATAAATTCAATCAGAAATATTTTATTTACTTATTTATTTATTTAGTAATGTTTAAAATTTTATAATGATTTTTAATTCCTTATTAAGTGTTGTATTAACATTAGTTTAAACAGGTGCATTGTCTAACTAAATTGCATAAATAAATTCAGCATAGTATTTCAGTTTTATATATATATATTCAAATTGTTAAGTGAAATAATAAATTTTTTTGTTATTCTTCTTATTATTATTATCATTTTTACTGATTATTGATGAAGGAGAAAAACACATAACGACAATTTAAATAATACATTTAGAATGCAAACTCTTAGGAGAGGTATTTAAAAGTTAACATCTAACCTTAATGGAAATTTACAGTTTCCATTTTTTATAAAACACAATGCTGAAAAATAAAATGATAAATAAAAGGCTGTCAATTTTATCGTTAATTTAAAACTTTTGTTAAGTTAAACTGAAAACAAAGTTAATCCTTAATATATTTTTTCAAAGAACAATTTAAGTTACAGAATCATTTAAACATTTATTACATTATCTACAACATAATCGAAACGTCACCTAAGACGTTTAAAAAAGGCTTCGGTGAGATTAAGATAAAATTTTCCAATAACGATTGAAATAAAAATACTGTACACCACTATTTATTTTATCCTCTGTGAAATAAAATAAATTAACGTTGACGTTTTTAAAAACCAACACAACAACAAAATTAACTCACCAAAGACAGCTAAGCACATTTTCAAACATCTTCGAAACTTCTGCTACAGCAGCTTAAAACAGATTCTAATAAATTACAGAATAAAAGGCTCCAACGTTTTATCGAAAAACTTGCATCATCTTACCAAACTCCATTACGGCGAACATATTCTTTAATTAACTTACACCTATCAAGGAGTTTTATTTTTTAATTTAAACGCTCTTATCGAAGCCCCAGTCATAACACACTTAAAAGGAGGGATATGTACTTCATTAAGTTAAATTATCTGAAGAGCTTTTCTGGAAAATGTTTTGCATCAGCAAATTACTTTGAAATCTTGTCACCGCAACGAATTCATCGTAACCGTAACTAAACATTTTCCGAATTGATTTTATTTCTTTGCCATGATGCTGCACCTCAGAAAATAATGTTTATTAGATTCTTTTAAATGACTTATTGTGTTCAGAAAAAAAAAAAAAAAGGGGCTTAACATTTCATGAGGATGAAAGTATTTCGAGTGAAATATTAGTAAGATTTAATTAAATTTCATAAGAAATAAATTCAATCAGAAATATTTTATTTACTTATTTGTTTATTTAGTAATGTTAAAAATTATATAACGCTTTTTAATTTCTTATTAAGTGTTCTATGAACTGATTATATTAAATAGATGAATTGTCTAACTAAATTGCATAAAAATATTCAACATGGTCTATTCAGTTTGATACGTGAAATAATATTTTTTCTTTTGTTATTTTTGAAAATATTATTCTTACTGATTATTGATGTAGGACAGAAGCACATAATGACATTTTAAGTAAAACATTTAGAAAGAAAAATTTTATTGTTTCAAAAGTTAATGAAGTTATTTTATTGTGATAAAAAAAAATGCCTTAACATTTCATGAGGATGGAATTATTTCGAGTGAAATATTAGTAAGATTTAATTAAAATTCATAAGAAATAAATTCAATCAAAAATATTTTATTTACTTATTTAGTAATTTTGAAAATTTTATAATGCTTTTTAATTCTTTATTAAGTGTTCTATTAACTGATTAGATTAAATAGGTGCTTTGTCTAAATAAATTGCACAAATAAATTCAGCATTGTAATTCAGTTTATCTATCTATTCAGTTTGTTAAGTGAAATAATACATTTTTTGTTATTTTTCTAAATATTATTCTTACTGATTATTGATGTAAGAGAAAAGCAGATAAGGACATTTTAATTAATACATTTAGAACGAACACTTTTAGATCAACATCTGAAAGTTAACATCTACCATTAATGGAAATTTAGCGTTTCCTATTTTTTATAAGACTCAATGACGAAAAATAAAATGTTAACTAAGTGACTGTCAAATTTATCATTATTTTCAAAATGTTACTGAATTTAAATGAAAACAAAGTTAATCCTAAATATACTTTTTCAAACAATCATCTAAGTCTCAGAATCATTTCAGCATTGATTACATTCGCTACAACATAATCGAAACGTCACCTAAGACGTGTAAAAAATGCTTTGTGGAGATTAAGATAAAATTTTCAGTAATGATTGAAATAAAAATACTGTACACCACTATTTATTTTATCCTCTGTGAAATAAAATAAATTAACGTTGACGTTTTTAAAAACCAACACAACAACAAAATTAACTCACCAAAGACAGCTAAGCACATTTTCAAACATCTTCGAAACTTCTGCTACAGCAGCTTAAAACAGATTCTAATAAATTACAGAATAAAAGGCTCCAACGTTTTATTGAAAAATTTGCATCATCTTACCAAACTCCATTACGATGAACATATTCCTTAATTAACTTACACCTATCAAGGATTTTTTTTTTAAATTTAAATGCTCTTATCGAAGCCCCAGTCATAACACACTTAAAAGGAGGGATATGTACTTCATTAAGTTAAATTATCTGAAGATCTTTTCTGGAAAATGTTTTGTATCAGCAAATTACTTTGAAATCTTGTCACCGCAACGAATTCATCGTAACCGTAACTAAACATTTTCCGAATTGATTTTATTTCTTTGCCATGATGCTGCATGTCAGAAAATAATGTTCATCAGATTCTTTTAAATGACTTATTGTGTTCAGAAAAGTAAAAAAAAAGGCTTAACATTTAATGAAGATGAAAGTATTTCTAGTGAAATATTAGTAAGACTTAATTAAATTTCATAAGAAATATATTCAATCAGAAATATTTTATCTACTTATTTATATACTAACGTTGAAGATTTTATAATGCTTTTTTAATTCCTTATTAAGTGTTTTATTAACTGATTAGATTAAATAGGTGCATTGTCTAACTAAATTGCGTAAAAAAATTCAGCATGGTAATTCAGTTTATCAAGCGAAATAATACATTTTTTTGTTTGTTATTTTTCTAAATAATATTCTTACTGGTTATTGATGTAGGAGAAAAGCACATAACGACATTTTAAGTAATAACCTTTAGAACGAATACTTTTAGGAGGGTTATCTAAAAGTAAACATCTAACCTTAATGTTATATTCTCCTGTATTAGTACTCGTGCACTTGGTACTAGTATTAGTCGTATTATTAGTCCTAGTATTAGTCATCATTAATAGTGTCCACTAATACAATTAGTCTTCCCGGAAAACAATACCCACTTTCATTATCTTGCTTATGTAAATATAGATAGAGATAGATGGATGGAGAATGAAGCCTAAAATATACACCAAAATAGTCAAAAACCTACGTATTGAGACTTCTGGCGTTTATCGCTCCCTCTTTTTATAAAACTCATTGCTGAACAATAAAATGTTAACTAGCTGGCTGACAACTTTATCCTCACTTTCGAACTTATACTAAGTTAAACCGAAAACAAAGTTAATCTTTAATATATTTTTTTCAAAAGAACCATTTAAGTCTGCGAATCATTTAAACATTTATTACATTCGCTACAACATAATCGAAAAGTCACCTAAGACATTTAAAAAAGGCTTTGTGTAGATAAAGATAAAATTTTCAATAACGACTGAAATAAAAATACTGCACATCACTACTTATTTTATCCTCTGTGAAATAAAATAAATTAACGTTGACGTTTTAAAAAGCCAACACAACAACAAAATTAACTCACCGAAGACAGCTATGCACATTTTCAAACATCTTCGAAAACTTCTGCTACAGCAGCTTAAAACAGATTCTAATAAATTACAGAATAAAAGGCTCCAACGTTTTATCGAAAAACTTGCATTATCTTACCAAATTCCATTACGGTGAACATATTCCTAAATTAACTTACACCTATCAAGGAGTTTTATTTTTTAATTTAAACGCTCTTATCGAAGCCCCAGTCATAACACACTTAAAAGGAGGGATATGTACTTCATTAAGTTAAATTATCTGAAGATCTTTTCTGGAAAATGTTTTGCATCAGCAAATTACTTTGAAATCTTGTCACCGCAACGAATTCATCGTAACCGTAACTAAACATTTTCCGAATTGATTTTATTTCTTTACCATGATGCTGCATCTCAGAAAATAATGTTCATTAGATTCTTTTAAAGGACTTATTGTGTTCAGAAAAGAAAAAAAAAGTGCTTAACATTTCATGAGGATGAAAGTATTTCGAGCGAAATATTAGTAAGATTTAATTAAATTTCATAAGAAATAAATTCAATCAGAAATATTTTATTTACTTATTTGTTTAGTTAGTAATGTTGAAAATTTTATATTGCTTTTTAATTCCTTATTAAGTGTTCTATTAGTGATTAGAATAAATGGGCGTATTATCTAACTAAATTGCATAAACTGAATTATCATGCTAATTTTTTTATGTACTTCAATTTCGTCAGTTCACTACATTCTGATTTTTTATGGATAAAAGTTAGAAAAATATTCGAATGATGAGAGATTTATTTAAAAAAATATAAAATGGATTGAATATTTAATTTTATTATATTTTTAACTTTATATCTGTGAAACATTAATCCATGTCGTTTTGTAGAAAACCAGGTTATGAAATTGCAAGAATATTCGAATGGAGGGATTTTCTTTTATCTTTTTTCCTTTCCATTTAGAATATTTTTAGTTGGATTAACTCAGAAATATTTTATTTATAAAAATTAATCCTTTTATTTTGTAGGCTTTAAAATTGAACTTTACTCTTTGATATATATACGCAGGTGAATAATAAATATAAATAACAATTTAGAAAAAATTATTTTATTGATAATTTCATGCAAATATTGTCAGGAAATGGGTTTATTTTTTTATGTATGGACAGATTGTATTACAGCATGAACCTGAAGTTGAAATACTTATGTATTTACTAATAATTTTTTAGTATAGTTTAAATTGTATTGTGCAGGTTAAGCAACTAAATTTAAACTAGGTGTAGTTGGTTTGAGATACTTGAGAGCTAAGTTTGCGAACTAACAGATTTATTTATACTGAGACGAACTCTTCACACATATAATTAGAGACCTACAATATTGTAACGCATTTAAAGACGCATAATGATAGATTCGCGGCAGGACTACACTTCTAAATAGAAAAACCGAAACTCGGATACGCACAGGCTGTGAGAAATATATTTTCTCTCTGGATGAGAGCCTATAGGCCAACTAATAAATTGGTATATCATTATTTTAGGCTGTACTGTATAAAGTCATACTTTTATCATTTCTTTGGTATTACTCTTACTTGATAAGAAGTATTATAGTGAGTCAGTTATCTTCATGTTCATCCTTTGAGTATATGGTATGTAGCGAACAGATACAATATAAATCATAGATGGAGAAATGACTTCTAATTTTCCACAGAAAATTAAAATATGACTTTTAGATATTACAGAGATAACTTCCCGTATTTGTGTGCATTAAAGAAAACCAGAAGTAGGCAGATGGCCTTGGTCAATAATGGGGCTGTTGCGCAACTCATGATAATGATAATTGAAACAATGAACATGTAAAAATTATGTTCATTGTTCTTTTAAAATACAATAATGCATCTCACTGTTAGAATAAGTATAGATTGTTAACAATTGTTCACTGTTGTAGTGCAAGAATGAAAAATAAATCAAAACGTAGTTTACATTGATTGACTGTGGTATGTGATTTTTTGCTCATTTTTCTAAGCTTATTTCGTAAGTTATAAAAATGGATTCTCTATTTAAAGCGCTCGCTTGGCTCAGTCTCGCTGTTTGTTTCTTACTTTCCCCATCTAATTTTCCAATGCTTTGCGCAATTATTACTGTCTTCAATATCCTCTATATCACCAACACTGCACTCAATAAAAAAATAATCAATAAACCTTCCACTTTTGAAAATATTCACTTAATCATAATAAAAACTGGTACACCAACTATTGACGAACTATTAGTCCTCCCAACCACCGAACAAACCCGAATCACTGATAATTGCCTAAAAACTACTGTCACTTTTAACGAATATCCTGCTCCTTTTAACTATGCACCCTCTCAAACAATTCCAAACATTACTGTAGAATTCCGAAGTCCAACAGTCGATGAATTATTAACTTACCCTACTATCGAACAATTTCAACACAAACATAAAATCTTGAAACCTATCATCCTTTAAATATCTCATCATCCCTCTTCTTACAAATAGATACATCATTAAGAAAATAATAATAATAATAATAATAGATTATCACCTATAATAATAATAGAACTTAGAAAGCCACCTTTAAATAAATAAAATCACAATCATTTTAGAGGATATTGAAGAAAATAATAATAATAATACATTCAAACCCCCAACTGAGCAAAAAATACAGCCAAATAATGTAATAAACAATAACAACGAAACCATAGATCCTATGTCATCATTTCTATCTATTTATTTCCACGATTTTTCGCCATCCAATTTCTCCATAATGTAATCTTTGGTCTCTTTCTTCAATATCCTGGAATACTCTGGTCCTCTCTGCATTCTTCAAGAAAATTTCTAACAATCCAATATCTTCTGAAATAATGCGAAACAACAGGATACCTAGCCACAGAAGAATAGACTTTTGAACTGCCTCAGCCACAATCATTAGTATCATCATTCTACAATCATCTGTAATACCAATATAATTTGAAAAACCAACTCAACAGATAATGATATTTGATCAAACTGTAGAAAAGAATATTTCCAATTCATCTATTTGACAATGAATTCATCCATATAATGCGAAAGAAGCCAATCATCTATTATAGATATCCTTCATCTACAGATCTGTAAGCCTTCATCTAATACAGATATCCTTCATCTACAGATCTATATGCCTTCATCTAATACAGACATCCTTCATCTACAGATCTATAAGCCTTCATCTATCTATCCTTCATCTACAGATCAATAAGCCTTCATCTACCTACCCTTCATCTACAGATCAATACGCCTTCATCTACAGATCTATAAGCCTTCCTCTACCTGTCCATTACCTACAGATCAATAAGCCTTCATCTATCTATCCTTCATCTACAGATCAATAAGCCTTCATCTACCTACCCTTCATCTACAGATCAATAAGCCTTCATCTACAGATCTATAAGCCTTCCTCTACCTGTCCATTACCTACAGATCAATAAGCCTTCATCTACAGATCTATAAGCCTTCATCTATCTATCCTTCATCTACAGATCTATAAATCTTCATCTACAGATCAATAAGCCTTCATCTACCTATCCTTCATCTGCAGATCAATAAGCCTAAATCTACAGATCTATAAGCCTTCATCTACAGATCTATAAGCCTTCATCTGCCTATCTTTCATCTACAGATCTATAAGCCTTCATCTGCCTATCTTTCATCTACAGATCTATAAGCCTTCATCTACCTACCCATCATCTACAGATCTATCTATATCTGCCTATCAGAGAAAAATCAAGTCATCAGATAAACATTTTACAATATGTTCAATCGGTTCAGCATAAATGCATACAAACTAACATTTATTCAGCAACATTTGAACTGCTTCCAACAATTGCAAAGAACTAAAAAAATCCAGCAACAGACGAATTCTATCTTTCAAACTGCAGGAATACATCAACATTAATGCAGTATAAAAGACAAACCTCTATTGTAGATAATATCATTCCTCAATCTATATACAGATCTATCAGCCGTCATCACTTAAAATAAAAGGAGATATTTGAAAAATCATCCCAACGGATAATATATGTCGAACAGATTCCAGAAAACAATATTTTCAAGCCATTAATTGGACAATAAATCCATCAATTTTATATGACTGAACATTTCAAGCAATAGCCATAGAAAAATTCCTCCAACTGTAAAAATAGAAAAAATTTCAACTTTGCTCAATAAACTCTGTTTAGAAAGATTTCAATAAATTTCCAACATGATAATAAGAAACAGAAAAGAGACTAAATGGCGATTTTTTTATGTTCATACGTTTAAATGTTACATGTTTTATATGTTTAAATGTTATATGTTTTATATGTTTAAATGTTATATGTTTTATGTGTTTTTTATGTGTTTAAATGTTATATGTTTAAATGTTATATGTTTCATATGTTATATGTTCTATGTGTTTTATATGTTTTATGTTTTATTCCATTATATGACAGTATAAAATGTAATTTAAAAATTTATATCATTGTACATATTTCATTTTTCCTGTGTATATTTCATTTTCCCCATCTCCATTATTGTATATATTCACTGTAAATATCATTAACAAATACGTTTTTCAAACGTAAACATGTAAATATATATTAAGCGAATATGTAATAAATACATAATTAAAAAAAATTGCTTCTCATTCTTTTTGTTAATTACAATCATGCGTTTACAAGTTTGTATACATATTTTAGAAAAATAATTTTGAACAACTTCAATTTTACAAATTGTTTGTATTATTTTGAATTCTGCAGAGGATAATGGAAGGCGTAATCTTAAGAATTTGTAATTTATTTTTAAAAATAATATTACAAACGTTTTAGAATTATTTTTCTTTCCTTTAAGATCATAAAGCTGCCTATGTCTATTTAGCTTTACTAATGTAATATGTATATATATGTTAATGTAATATCCTTTTATTTAAATACTTAAACTTATAATGTTTAATGTTTTCTAATCGAAATACTCAAAATTTATATTTTCACACAGTATGACTATTTTGATTACGTATAAATATCTTCGTATAGAATACAGCCAATTTTATGCATTCCCTTTAATTTCTAATGCAAAATCAGAAATTCGTTCAGTATATTAAATTAAAAAAAATGACTAAATATCCTTAATCAGATTCATTTTTTTAAACTTTTATATTGTATCTTTTAATGTTTAATGCGTGCAAAATATTTCCAACAAAAAAAATTATAGATTTAACTCTGAAAGTATTGTCATTATCAAGTTACTGTATGCCTGATAGTTCTTTAATAACTTATTATTTTCAGAAACAAAATAAAACCTACGCAAGACAATCTCTAAAATAAAAATAAAAAAAAATTTTAATTTTCATCTGTTTCTGAGTTATGTGTTATTTAAATAAGAAGATAAGTTTTATTAGTATATCCAAATAATAAAGAATGCAGTCATTTGCTTTACAAAAATTGATTTTTTCCTACTCATAATGTTGGGGCATTTCCAATATCTGGTTGCTTAACATTAGAATATTGTTAAATATGTGTAACAGAAGCTGTTTGGATACAACATAAAGCTTTCATTAATATAAACCTTGAATATAAAGGATACCATCTACCATCCTATGAAGTATACCTACCTACCAACTATGAAGAATACCGAGACTCTTTTACAAAATATTTAAATTTTCATCTATTTCTAAATTATGTATTATTTAATAAGAAAATTAGTTTTGTTAACATATCAAAAGAATAAAGAATACAGCCATTTTTATACAAAAGGTGATTTTTTTCTACACATAATGCTGTAGCGTTTCTAATATTTGATTGCTTAACATAGATATATTGTTAAATATTAGTATGTGTAATAGAAGCTGCTTGGACACAACATAAAGCTTCAAGAAATATTAAGCTTAAATATGAACGATACCATCTACCATTCTACGAAGTATACCTACCTACTTACTGTGCATGATACTAAGATCATCTTACAAAATATTTAAATTTTCATCTGTTTCTAATTTATATATTGTTTAAATAAGACGATTTGTTTTGGTAGCATATTAAGATAGCAAAGAATATAGCCATTTTTTTTAGTAAGAAGTGATTGTTTTCTACACATAATGCTGCATATGGTTGTTTAACATGGATATATTGTTAAATATGTATAATAGAAGCTGTTTAGACAAAACATAAAGCTTCAAGAAATATCAAGCTTGCATATGAAGGTTAGTAAAAAGTTCTGAAGCATTAGAGACGACACGCTTATTTAATGCAACTGACCTGTCCTTCGTTCTGCCCTAAATAATGTAGTAGCCAAAAGCTCGATAGTCGTACTAAGCCCTTTGGTGTTCGAAGCATACATCACCAATTGATAAGTTGTACCTGGATGGAGACCTCTAATTAGAAATTGGGGTTGGTCGCTGACTACAGAGAAATTTTTAGAATCTTTGCCATCCCGAAGACTGATAGCTATGAGATGAAACTTTGGTTTCATTCCACCGTCGTCAATCCCTGGTGTACAGTTGACCATGAAACTTGTTGCAGAAAAACTGAGCAGAGTGCAATTTTGCAATGGATCAGGTGGGCCTAGAAATTGAAAGGTAAAACTCTGAATGGTAAAGTTCTATTTAATTGAGATATGTTTGGATAAAATCTTATTGATTTTGCATACAGGTAAGTTCGTTTGGACTACTATTAAAAACTTATGTAATTAATTTTAAGGTAAATTAATTAATTTTAAGGTAAATTTTAACTGAAGTAACATAAATAGAGTACAAAATCAAAGCTAAAAATAAAAAAATATATATAATTTGCATGCCAGAAAAAATAAATAACATAACATTAAATTAAATCAGAAGAAATAAAACAATAAGAAATTAAATAGAATATAATATAAAGAAATAAAGATTTGAACATAATAATAAATTTGAAATTCTGTACTTGGCATATGTTTTGGCAATGCAATGTTAATACTTTAAATAGGTTCGCATTTAAATAACAAGTACACTGATATCCATAAAACTTTCTTCAGCAGGAAGGAAAGCAATAGAAGGATCATAATTATTGTACTCATACAGTATGACTTTAAGGAGGCATGATAAAATGTACTGGTAATTTTGAAATACAGAACATGGATAAATCAATATCTATAGCAGCATACAAACTCATTATGAGGTTTTTATTCAGATAAGAACGGAATAAAACTGTTTTTATGACAAATATGACTACGGTATTCCATGGATCTCCAACTCTGCACAAGTTTTCACCAGTCGTACATTGTTTAAAGGTCTCGGAGAGGAGGCACTATATATAATGGCAATCATCCAAATTGCTATCTATGCAAACCAAAGGTAACAGAGCTGGTATGCTGTGTAACCCCATATCCTCAATCTAGATGTGTACATGTATGATGACGATGAATGCAAGTTGGTAATGGTCAACTTGCTTGTTTCTACACACGAATACGGCATCGTCATGGTTCTGCGTACAGCATGACTTTCTCTAAAAAGATGAGGTGACACCACTGATGTTTCTATGTTTATAATTGAGAGAAATCCTCAACATAAACCTGCGCCTGCATATATTGCAACATGAAGCGATGCCATAAAGATAATTACTGTACTGACAGAAGAGGTCATACAGAGATATCAACCACGAAACGGCCCAAGTTCGTAAGTTATGAGGTGGTTATATAATCTGACAACAGTAAGGCAGCATATCAATTCTCTCAAGTGTTAATAACCGAAGGCTACTCGGCATCTTGCATGCCCCTATTGGGACCATGAAATTCATATTATCATAACCGCCATGTAATCTTGATCAATGCGAACAGCAATATCGTTGAACGATAGGTATTCCTCCTTCTCACACGAAACTTAACAATACCTTTACATAAGCAGCCGAAGTGGATTAGGATCTTCGTATAAGAAATTCACTTTTTAATCTTCTGTTTTATACAAACTGTTGGTGGCCATGCCAATGATTTTCATATCCTAGAATATTATGCCTGGTACTGCCTTACTTACATGCAATCTTCAGGACCTAATATATATTTAGGTGCCAACAGAGTACTTGAAAAATTAAAACATAACAAAACAAGGATTACAAAACTAAAAATTAAAGTAATTAGGAATAAATAAACAAAAATAAAAATGATAAAATAAGTGAATCAACAATAAACAAATGATATCAATAAAAGGGGAAAATAGGGATTTTTAGAATCGTCTCAGTTTGAAAAGTATTGATTACGGAGTATAGGGAAATGGAATAATGAATATTTTAATTTAAAAATTCTTTAGAGTGAAATTAATTTCTGCAACTAACTTTATATTTCTAGGCATTTTTCTTTATTTGTCTACTAGAATAAACTTAGATTATACTATTATTTTTATTTTAAAAATAAAGGATTTAAAGGAGGAATTAAGGATTTCAAACGGCAAATCTTAATTAGTAGTTAACTTCAAATAAAAAAATTCTGTAGAACAATGCAAAACTTTTTCAAGAATTTTTAGAATAAAATGCAAGCATTTTTAATATTTCATTTGAATTCATTAAATAAATTTTTTTAATTACATTTTTCTAAATTTTGAATTTCACTTGAATATGTCCAGATACTGGTTTTAGATTGAAATTTATCAACAATATAATATTTTAATTCTAGGTGTTCCAGCTCTTAATTATGTTTAAATATATATAATATTTGGCCCCAAATATTTTCTACATAACAGTAATAGTGCAATTTCAGCTTATCAGAATGGGTTTTGGTATAATTTTTCAAATATTATTAATGATTTATTTTTTGTAAGTGTAAATGATACTTATTTTAGTGAAATTTTTATATAAACATCAGAATCGCTTATGTTTTGTCATTTTATGAGAATAATTTAACAGCTACTTGACAGTATGTTCTTTAAAAAAAATTAAGAATTGAACATAAACTATATTTCAAATTATTATAGCAAAAAATGAAATCTCCTTTTAAGTGATATTATTCAACGCTATTTCAAAATGGAATCGTTATAAATTAAATGTAAATTTAACTGTTCTTTCAAAATAGTAGATAAAATAAGATTAAGTTTTTAACTTGCCGAGTTTTTTTGTATAACAGCATATTAAAAGAATATTTTTTGACAGATAAATATTATGATCATGAACGATGAGTTTTTTTATATAGTATACAACAAAATATAGCACGCAAGAAACTTTAATGCATAATTTAAGCAGTTTCATGCTAAGGTAAAATAAATCAAACTTTGACGGCTTGCTCAAAGTATAGTTTGAATATAATTTTTTTTTCATGTTTTAATATTTAATAACGCTAGTGAGGTCGACTTTATAGGATCCATTTGCACAGAATGTTATATAATATTATATATAATTCCAATTTTCAATCTTGACATTAAAAAATTTCAAACACAAAATGTAGATACAAGAATTTTGCATTTTTTTACTAAATTACTTACTTTTATTTTGTTAAAACCTAAAAAATTATCCTTATTTAATTTTTCTAATATGATGGAAAAAAACTCAATTAAATTTAACAATTAAATTTGAGGAATTACAGTTAAAAATAAAACAACACTTGGAAATGACACATACTCTTAATTTTAAAAGACTACTTTGTCATATTTAAAAAAAAAATCAATCAATTCTTTTAACATTTTATTTCAGATAAAAGGTCAAAATATTATTGCTTATGACAAACAATTATTTTTTTCTATATATCTCATGTTACAATTATTTTTTTACCATGTATCTCATGCACTCGACTCAGTTTAATGGCAAAACAGCACACCTCAATTGGATAATACATAAAGAATTTTGCTCTCAGTCACTTTTTAATGAGGACTGCAAGTACAAAAAAATAATTTTTTTCCCTCTTTTCCAATCATTTTCTGCAGAAAAATCAATGTCATTCACAAGTAGGAACTTCTGCAAAATATCTGCAATACGCTTGTTAATCAAAGTTCAGGACTGTCAATAACCTCCCTTACAATTATTTTCTTCTGAAAAAACGTTGTTATCCAAATTGATTTTTAGATAATTATCTTAGGAAAAGTCTGCTATTGAATTTGATTGATCTTTTGGCTTGTAATTAACAAAAGGGATTTCAAGGATATGGGCTTTCTTTAACATTATGGGACTTTTTGTAGGTTGTTTTTGAAAAGAAGTGTGTGCCAGTCCAATATCGATTGCTCTTTTTTCATAAGCAGTTCATAATGCAAGAAAGTTACCTTAAGTGTCGTGATGAATAACACTGGAATTTTAATGCTTTTTAATGGAAATTGCTGATCACCTCTTTTTAGTAGCAACTATGTGAGAAGTTATTTAATTTATTAAGTCCATAGAAATTTTGATAATGACAGTTTTTTGAATAACTGAATAATAACAGTTTTCTTTAAATAACTGGTGTTGACAAAAAATCAAATAACAATTTTTTTTTAATATAATAAAGTGTAACAGAAATCAAATGAATTATTATTTATTACATTCAAATCTTTGGTTTATGCATTTATTTTCTTGTAGGTTATGGAGTCCAAGTTGAAACAAAAAATATTATTCATTATTAATGTCACTAATGCCATCATAATTGGACTATTTCAATATTTTCATTCATCTAATTTAGATTCAATTAATTTCACAATTTCAAACATTTATTAGTTTTAAGAAAAAAATAGAAATGTAATAAGAAAAAATATAGAAATTTTGATAATGACTGTTTTTGAATAAATGAATAATAACCGTTTCCTTCAAATAACTGGTATCAACAAAAAAAAATAATAATCTTGTCATTTGATTTTAATATTTTAAAGTGTAGCATAAATTAAATGAATTTTTATTTATTATATTCAAATCTTTGGTTTATGTATGTATTTTCTTGTATGGTATGTCGCTCAAGTTGGAACAAAAATCTTTATTCATTATAAATCTCACTAATGACATCATATTTGGATTATTTCGATATATCTTTAGATTATTTCAATCTTCCAATTCTATTTCAAGTTCAAAATTCCTTTTATTTAGGCTCAGTTGAAGTTACAATTTCAAATATTTATTAGCTTTGATATGCATTTTTCATTTTACTTCTACTTCAAGTAAATAAATGGAAAAAAGAAAAATAATTTATTGTCATAGTAGAAAGAAAAGAATTAATTTATTAGGAGATTTATAGTTAGTTTATTTTTAAAAGTCTAATATATAATATTTAATTTAAAATAATAAATATAATAATTTAAATTTATATATTAAATATTAATTATTTAATATTTATTGTATTTATTATTTATAATTAAATATATAATTTTTTTTTTGAAAGAATTTTTTTTTTAATTAATTTACTTAGAAGAAATCTACTTTAAGAAGGCTGGCTTACTATTAGCATCCGTGAAAAATATTTTTATGCTGCAAATAATTCCTCAAGACCGTTACTGAAATCTGCTAGTTTTTAGAACTTTTCTGAATTTTTATTTCATCCTTTTAAAAAGTATTCATAAATTTACTTTATTTGATGATAATTATTCAACCAAATCTCAGATAAATGCCATATATCTTTATAAACCATATATAAAAAAAATTAAGGAATTTTATATCTGTAAGATGCATGAGTTTTTGTTCAATTCTGTATATCAAAATAAAATTGTAATCGTATAAAAAATTCGCATACAATTTTGAAATATTATAATCCCTTCAAATTTTGATAAATAATACAATATCTCAAAAATTACAATTTCAATAATATTATATGATCTGACATTACAGAAATCCTTAAACATTTTATTTTTACATTCTTACTCTTAGTACTTAAACGCTTCTGTACCAGTTTTTTTATTCCCTAGTGTAATTTAAATGTGATTTTGTTTCCCTCCAATGCACCACTGGAAAAATATTTCACTTAGTCCCTTGACCATTCCACTAACGTTGACCACAGACGTCCTCCGATATTCCCCAGTGTAGCTACAGAAGGATGAGAATTCAACCAACCGAAAATTCCGCTACCAGTAGAAAATTCTGAAAGAACAATAAATAACTAAAAGACCAAAGAAATCCAGTGTGTTTTTTTTTTAGTTCCGTGAGATATTTGTTACTAAATAGCATCATAAATAAACATAAATTTATATATATAAACCATATATATATATATATAATCCTTGAAAAATATTTTATGCTGTAAATACTTCAAGACCGTTACTGAAATCGGTTTTGAGTACATGGAGCTTTTAGAATCTTTCTGAACTTTTATAACATCATTTTATAAATTTTATTTTTTTATAATAATTATTCACACCAAATCTCAGATAAAAGTCATGGTTTATGGCTTATGGTAATGGTTTATAAAAATGCATATCTTTTTAAACTATGTAATATAAATTTATGTTTATTTCTGCAGCTATTTAGTAACAAATATCTCACGGAACTAAAAATAAACACACTGGATTTCTTTGGTCTTTTAGTTATTTATTGTTCTTTCAGAATTTTCTACTGCTAGCTGAATTTTCGGTTGGTTGAATTCTCATCGTTCTGTAGCTACACTGGGGAATATCGGAGGACGTCTGTGGTCAACCTTAGTGGAATGGTCAAGGGACTAAGTGAAATATTTTTCCAGTGGTGCATTGGAGGGAAACAAAATCACATTTAAATTACACTAGGGAATAAAAAAACTGGTACAGAAGTGTTTAAGTACTAAGAGTACGAATGTAAAAATAAAATGTTTAAGGATTTCTATAATGTCAGATCATATAATATTATTGAAATTGTAATTTTTGAGATATTGTATTATTTATCAAAATTTGAAGAAATTATAATATTTCAAAATTGTATGCGAATTTTTTATACGATTACAATTTTATTTTGATATACAGAATTGAACAAAAGTTCATGCATCATACTGATAAAAATTTCCTTACGTTTTCCACAAGAAGAAGATATACATTCAAATGCTGGCTGCGTTTTTATTTATCTCTCTACGGTCATTTTCTGCTCACTTTAGGCTAATTAGATTAGGACCTAGAGTTTAATTAGGATTCCGAATCACTAACAAACATCCAGGTCACCACCAGAATTCGAGTCTGAAGCCTGTGGTACCAAATGCCAGAGCACTAGCCAATTGGCCATCAGGCCGCTCAAATGTTGATTGGGCGATTTTTATTTTGCATGAAAACGCAGTTCAATTTTTTAGAAATACTGGCACATAAATTATATAAACAGCTGTAGCTATATGCAAAAAGCGACATAACCAACTAGCATGTTTTTGCAAACCACAATCACATATCAATATACCTTTTGATATTTATCAATACTAAATTTGGGTTCATATACTTGTAACATGTATACCGAAATATTTCGATGATTTCCATGATTTGTTTGACTTTATTACTACATCAATATTAATCGCATATGAGGCTTATGATTTGCCTTTTTCAAATGATCAAAATATATAGCAAATCATTTACCAGTATTTTAATGCAAGCTGCCTTTTCAAACATTAAACTGATTTTTCTATTAACGCATAAAATGTGTCAGACATTTTGTATATCAATATTATAATTTCAGGTGCAATTTCTGAATTGTATCTTAATAAAAAGATATTAGGAAAATATTAATAAATGTCTTCATTTAACTTTATATATATATATATATATATATATATATATATATATATATATATATTTCTAATGTAGTTTGTTGATATAATAAAAATTTAAAAATCGCAGACTAAGCCTAATGGATAAAATTACAACTGGTTGTGTAAGAACAATAACATGAGTTTTTCATGGATGTATATAATTAATTCTTGATTAAAATTCCCAAAACATTTACGAGTATAACAGACTTGGATAAATTTTAGACAGAAGGAATGATTGAGCGTTAAAATGCGAATAGGAAAAAAAATATGAATAGTTCTTGGATATCTTTTTTGCTGTCATTTATAAATAATATATCATGTAGTAAAATTTATTAAACGCTTTATTATCAAATAACTTTTATTCCCAAACTAAATGAAATTTCTCCAGGAAACAATTACAGAATTTCTTTTTGCACGGCAATGAACTAAAATAACGTGATATAGATCGTAAAATTCCACATACAATAATAAATATGTATATATATAAATATATATTAAAGAAAGACATAAAAGTATTACCGGTAAAGATATATCGAATGTATAAAAATAAATGTTTTTCAATAAAACTAGAATGTCTGCAAACATACAAGAACTCCCTTGGTTTGCTTTATCAGTAGTGTTATTTATTTATTTTAACGTAAACATTTATTCTTGAGCCAAAAAGATGAAAATTTACTTATTTATTTTTCTATATACATATTTTAATACAAACTAATAAATTTTGAATGGAAATGTTTTAAAGAAAAATAATCTAAAATTCCTTTCTTTGCTATTTGTTAGTTTTTATCTAACATTTATTTCTTTGCTGCAGATGAAAAATTGCTCGACATGTTGTGCATAAACATTACAGAAAAAAAAAGGATCAGCCATTCAATATTGCAAAGTTAATTTGGACTAATCCAATCAAGTTTCCAAGTTTATCGCAAACCATCAAGATTCCCAAACATTTTTTGGAAGCAAAGAAAATATGTATAAATATTTTTGCATATCAGCTGCATAACCAACCTCAAAAAATGTGTTTGAGGAAATTGAATTTCTTTTGAAAGCTTTTGAAAAATATATATCCTCTTTCATTTTAAATTATGCCATCTCAAGATAGATGCAACTTACGTTTGCATATGTTGATCTCTTCTATTTTTCAGCAGCAATGCTTTCGCCCATCAAAGCTTTTAGCCCCTTCTAAAACTTTTGAATTACATTCCCACACAAAATGTAAAACATAAATATCAAATACATTTTTATGCATAGAGAAAAATCTAAATGCTTCACTTTTTTTTTGGTACCTCTAATATCTCTGGTAGCCTTAAGGTTGCATTGGTGTAACACAATGGTTTTGCTGTTCTCAAGTTAATGGCACTTTATTTTCAATTTGGGTATGAAACAGATGATGAATAATTCAACAAATCATTGCAAATGCGGGAAAAGTAAAAAAATTCCAAAAGACATCTTTAAGTAAAGTGCTTTGTGTTAAAATATAACTAAACTGACATTTCAATGCTCTTGGAAATCGCTTTAATGTGATTCCAAAAAAATTTTATTCGCGAGTATTATTTATTCTTCATTTTTCAACGCATTTTCATGCAAAGATATTCCATAAATAATAAATTAAGCTCTTCTTTTTGGACTTAAATTTATGTTATCATAAACAAAAGCATAAAGACGAGATTTAGTTTCTACTATGTATATATCAGGGTAAGGATATAAAAGTCGAGTCAAAACTATGAAAGCAATAATATATAAGTATCCTAGTACTTATAAAGCAGTATTTTTAAACTAATATAAATAAATTCTTTAATTTTTTAATTAATTAACACAAAACAATTTAATTTTAACTTAACAATATTGTTTCAATTAAAATCCAATTTTGAATTTTTTTTACACAACATAAACTTTCTAATTAAAAAGTGATATTTTTTCTCCAAATAAAATATTTACTAGCATTTAAATGTAATAATTCATGCATATTTTAAATACATTTACCATTGATTACTTTATTGTTTACTTATTTATTTACTTTATTCATTTTTACCAAGTTTAGTAAAAATGAATGATTTTACTAAACTTCGAAAACTGGTTTAGCTTATTCATTTATAATATTTGGTATATCGCTGGTGTTGTATTAAGTTATTAATTATTTATATGAATATTTAATAACTTAGTAATTACTTCACTCGTTATAAAGATATTGTTTGAATGGAAATGGAAAGAAATATATAGTTACAAGTAAATAAAGTAATACTTTCACAATCAAAATAACGAGACATAATATTAAGATACATGTATATAAGGTACATAATATATAAGATGCATGAATCAGTGATAATTTTTTTTTAAAAATTGAAAAATTTCATTATATTAGAACTTTTTATGATTAATAGTAGATCATAAAACATTTTAATGTTTTCTGGTACTATTTTTTTAATATTCTTTTACAATCTAATACACCATTTATCCCTAACCTTCCATTTTAAATAAATTCTTTTTAATTTAGGATAAAAATTGTGTAGGTTTTAAAGTAGAAAATTTAAGAGCATTAAAAACCATAAAATAACCTTTTTAATTAACGTTGTTTCATAAATAGCAATATTGGTACAGAAATCCTTACATTACAACATTTAATTGAATCAAATAACATTATGCACAGATACTGTATGTACAGTACAGTAAAAGATCTTACCTGCTGGAACGATGGAAAACACGCAAGGTTGCCTCTGCACCCCAATACTGTTTCTACCCCAGCAACTCAGAGTACCGTAATCCATTTTAGATCTGGGTACATAGGTGGCTATACTTTGTGTTGCAGTACTGGTGAATGTGATTATATCTATCGTCTCGGATGTGTTGTTGAACATCCACCGAAATTGTATGTCGTCCGGATCAGCATCCACTTCGCATGTAACGTTCACTTCCTCGTGCCTGGCCACGCCATAAGCCCGTTTCTGACCAGATATACAAACAGGAGAAACTGGAAAGAAGACATTGTTGTAAATGAAGTATTGCAATGTAGAATTTATATTTTTATTTAAAATGTTATCTTTAAAAAAGTGGTTCTTTTTTTTCAGTATGAAAAGATTTATGAACTTGTCTGCATAGAAAAAATTCAATATTAACCTATTGGGATTCAGAACATGTTATATATCAGAATAAGTTATCAGATATCGTGCAATTCAATGAATTGTGTTCAATTTATTTATTATTACAATGTATAAACATGCTCTGATATGGGCTCCGTGGCGTCCACAAAAAATTTATGGGAGGAAATAAGGTATGAACAAAAATTAAAAAAAAAAAAAAAAAGATTAATACCCTGGCGAAAACAAATTTTCTTATAAAAACGACTTCTATATAAAATAAGATTATATGACTGAGATATAAATATTTCTATATGAAATAAATATTCATTTGACACGTGATTTTAATTGTATGTGCTTTCAAATTAAAATGAAATGTGTTGCTAATACTGCAAAATTCAAATCATGTGCTTTGTATTTCGTTTTGAATTTGTCTGGCTTTCAAAATATAAACAAGATATCTATTTCTATTTTTTCAAAATATTTTCAAAGAATCAGCTATGCTTATGGTAGGTCTGACACTCCTAGCCCGTAAAAAGAAAACAATTTGCTGTCTCGAAATCTGAATACCTTGACCCCAATGAAGAAGAAGAAGCAATGCTTATAAAAATGAATTTAACCATCAATTAATATTATTCATTCAATTAAAGTAGATGAAATAAGTGATAAAACGAATTTCATCAATGATGTGTTGTTTTATTTTATAAAGAAGAAGTATTGGAAAGTTTGGAAAAAATGTGAAGTTATTTTTGTTTGTCTGTAGTTCAATGAATTCTTATTTATACACGGTTTAATATTTCACGAATATTAGAAATGTTGAACATAACAATAGCTTTGTTTTCCATTCACAGCATCATATGATTTAAGTTGTTTAACAAACTCAGTTTTCTCATAACTAGATGTATTAATTGATTTATTTATTCTGTTCGAATTATTTCTAAATTAAAAAAAAAAAAAAACTATTAAAGAATTTCTTTTAAATATTTTTTATCTCTTTTAAAGTCATTGATGGTTTATGAGGAATATTTAGTTTATTCAAATAATGCAGAAATATTAATGTTACATAATCCAACTGATTTTTCTAGAGTTTCACATAAACAACAATAATTATAATTTTTTTAATATTCAAGGAATTCATAACAAGTTATTTTTGGTAGCAAAATATTATTAAAATAATATGATAAATAGATACACAACATACGTTTTTATTTAAAAAAAAACACTCATCATTTATTCTTTTTTTATATCATCCCAGAAGGACGATTAATTTTATTTAAATTAGTATAGTAAAAGAACAACATTTAAAATTCTTTATAATTTAAATTAATGTTGTATGCATAGTTGAAAAGTGCTACGAAGAAAAAAAAAATATTTCTTGCCCATCATGTATTCCACAAACTCTCCCCAAAGAATGAACAAACAATTAAAAAAGCGTTTTAAATTCATTAAATAAAACATCTCTGGGCAGATTCACTAAACAAGGCGAGAACACGAGACGATGGTTTTAACTTGTACTTTTAAAAGGACTTAATGAGATGCTCATGGAGATAAATGACACCCGTTCCCATGAAAGTCCCTTGCTGGGATTTTACGTGCTATTTTAAGAAGCACTTAACACTCAGCGGTTCTTTGAAAAGAAGCAATAAAAAAAGTGCCTTAACCGATGAAAACTGACTTTAGTTAAACCAGATACCCAAACAAAAGATTTAAAAAAAAAACTCAAGAGCCAACAACTCTTCGATTGTTACGTCAAGGAAGTCTTATTTCGAGATTTCACATTGTACCAGGTACTACTTTGAACTTTGGATGGAATGGATGCATTATTTATGAATTTTGGTTGAATCACCAAAAGAGGGTCTTGAACTTTATTTTATGTGAGATTCTTTTTTCTATAAATACGCTTCACTATTTTCGGCCTGAAATGTTCAAACCGCCATCACAAATATTTGTTGTCCATCATATATTGCACAAACTCTCTCCAAAGAACATAAAAACCTGCTTTTTTTTCACTATATTGCAGAAAAGTCCTTTACAAATAAAGTTGGCATTTTCTTCTTACATCAGGCGCCATCTATTATTAGATACATGCAACTTAAATTTAAAAAAACTAAAATTAATTAATTAAATTTAATTGATGAATTAATATTTGAAAAAAACTATATTAACATCAAATGTCCTACACTATAAGTTTAAAAAAAAAGTATTTGAACTTGACTGGATGAATAAAATGTGCTTTATTAAAGATTGAAAATTTGAACAAGATATATATAGGGAGAGTGCGAACTAATAGTAGGAATTGAAAAAAGCGTTTTAAATTCATTAAATAAAACATCTTTGAACATATTCACTGAACAAGGCGAGATCCCGAGACGATGGTCTTCACTTGTACTTTTAAAAGGACCTAATGAGATAAATGACATCAGTTCCCATGAAAGTCCCTTGCTGGGATTTTACGTGCTATTTTAAGAAGCACTTAACACTCAGCGGTTCTTTGAAAAGAAGCAATAAAAAAAGTGCCTTAACCGATGAAAACTGACTTTAGTTAAACCAGATACCCAAACAAAAGATTTAAAAAAAAAAAAAACAGGAGCCAACAACTCTTCGATTGTTACGTCAAGAAAGTCTTATTTCGAGATTTCACATTGCACCAGGTACTACTTTGAACTTTGGATGGAATGGATGCATTATTTATGAATTTTGGTTGAAGTACTGCAGAGAAAATTTATTTTGTTGTACCAAAATAGGGCCCTGAAATTTTTTTTCTGTGTGAGATTCTTGTTTCTATAAATACACTTCACTATTTTCGGCCCTTTGCCAAAATGCTCAAACCACCACCTCCACCACCACCAGAGGAGATATTGATTGAAAGAAAAACCAGAAAGAGTTGGTGACGGGTTCTCTAATCAAAGTGACTAATCGTCCTGGTTTAATTTTAGATGGAAACTGAAAAGGCCCATTTTTTTTCTCGTATTTTTTTTTTAACGTGTCTTCCTTTATTATCTTTCCAGGATAAAATATGCTTTCCTTCATTTTCTTTAAATGAGATGTTGGAGTTTTCCAATTGGTATAGGGTTAAGAAAAGAATTTTGGGATTTGGAGAGATAAGATGAATTGAATTTTTTTGAAAAATAAGTTAATTCCTAGATTGTTAATGAATTTTTATGTTCATGTGGTGTTTAATCAAGATATAAGTGAAAAAAATATCGATTGCACGACTGTAGAAATAGTAAATGATGAATCGACAAACTGAATTTTGTTTATAAATCGAAATTTAAAAGAGTTAGAAATACTTTAAATTTCAAACTATTTAATTTATTTAAAAATATAAATACTTAAGGAATGAAATGTATACATAAAACAAAGTATATTGTGAACTTTTAAAATTTTTCTTTTTGTGAACTTTTTTTCATTCTTAAAAGTATTATCCTTTATTGAATTTTAAATTAACGAGAGAAATATTTTGATATTTAAAATAAATGGATATATGATACACTGTTAAAAATAATTTAAATTTATTTTGTAATTCAACGAAATTTTTATCTGTTTTTGCTAAATTTTTCATCCATATATAATTAAATAGTAAATAAAAATTTTCTACAACAACTCCAATGAATTATTTCATTAGTCTATTTAAATAAAATAATCATGATAAGAAAAATATGATGATAAGAAAAAAAAATATTAGATACAATTTATGTAAAAAAATCTGTAACTTAAAGATAAATATTGAAGACAGTGATCTGAACAGTTGGATCAAAATCACCAAAAACCAGTTAATATTTCCTGGACAAAATTAATAAAAGGTTTTTATGAAATCATGGTAATAAAGTTTTATTTTATATCTAAATTTATCTAAATAAATATTTGTGACAGTTAATGAAATTTTATCTATTTTTCAATGGTTTGGTTTGTCGCTCTAAGGTCATTTTTTGCACAATTTGGGCTAATTAAACCATGACCTACATTTTAACCTAGATTGCGAATCCCTAACAAACATCTATATCACCGCCATAATTTGAACCTGATGCCGTGGGTACCAAAGATCAGAGCGCTAGTCAATTGATTTGCTTGCTATTATTTTCTAAGCAATAATAGCAAGCAAAAATAGAAAATGAATATAAATAGCAAAATGAAAGAAATATAATGTGTTCCTAAATTATTCATAATATATATGATACATTTATTCAAGCCAAGAATAAACTATTCAAGAAAGTTAATGCAATAAATCGGCGTGATCACAGCCTGCGAAATATACATATATTGATAACATGCAGTATCCTGGGAGTTTCCTACACATTCCTTCACTTCCACTTTATCCTTGAAGAGTCCTGACAGCCTCAGGGCTTAAGAGTATATCAAATCCAACCCTCTTTCATTGTTCTTATCCTGCGGTATGGCGTCCAGGGAATGTCACCAGGTCATATATCGCATGATTGATATCATCCAAGAACTAGTAATATAGCTTTTGTAAGCTTTAGCTTTATGGCTTTAGTTGTTCCCTTGTGAATGCTTATATTTAAAAAGGATACATTGATTAATACAAAAGGATATCATTTTCATAGACTTAAAGGAATGTAAATTGGGCAATGTAATACTAAATAATTATGTTGTGGTTATCTCATATTCTCACTAAATATTATATTGATGTTGTCACTAAATATTAAATTCGCTGCTAAAATTGCTTTAATAATTATTGATAATTTTCCTTTCATACTTAATATTGTGTTTTTAAATGCAATTTAGTATAATAGAAATGAATAAATTATTTTATAACACGCATGGTTTTAAAGTTTATTCCTATATTAATAAATGGATTAAAATTTTACCTTATTAAATTTATGCTTAATTTAAAAATACAATCATATGATCCGTTTCAAAAGATGAAAACTATTAGCATTAATTCATCAATACAGTATATAAAGCTGATCAACTCAATGTATGTTACCTAAATTATAAAAGGAATTCTATATATTAGATAAATGTAGATAGCAATTTGTTGGCTCCCTTTTAAGATATATCGCAGACTTCCTATTTTCCTGCGTATATAAAAGCTTGATTATTATATACAAGACTTCCTAATTTAATAATTAATGTTTACTTAAAACCTTTGATAAAATTAGTTAAAAATATGTATAGTCTTTGTGATATGTTAAATTCAAACCCAGCCGCTTCTAGTGAATTAACAAATATTTTGAAATAAATTCATTTAGAGGATAAAACTTTTCAATATCAGTCAATATTTTCTCGGAATTCCTTTGACTGAATAATAATAATCTGCTTGTGCATTTTCTACAAGACATCGGATATGGAGATTTTAAGATACTGTAAAGTGTACTAGAGAGGAAATTAATCTTTATACTTTCCAACCTGTTTGCTATATATTGAAAGTTATTATTATATTCAATCTAATGATTTCTAAAATACAATGGAGCAATTTTCCTACCTGCTGCTTCAGTGACTATTTCAGAAGTAGACACAAGAATATTCGATTTTCCTCGCTTGTCGAGTTTTGTTGTCAGTTCCTCTAATTAGGAAGAACACCAGAAAGCTCCAGACCCAGAACATATTACTTTATATTTGAAATATGTTTCAAATAGTATAGTAACAATTCTTATAACGATATGTATAATAATATTCAGGAGCAATTCTTTTACTGCAAAAATTTCCTAAAAATTGTTGTACTTAGAAAAGTTAGCAAATACTATATGTGACTCACTCGTGGCTCAAAAATTTATGTAACTAGCGCACAAGTGGGCCAAGTTTGAATCTGCAGATATCATCCGTTGCAATCACAGCTTTCATAAACGAAAAGCATCGATGACAATTTTGACAATATGTATTAGTGTCTGTCATCGAGAATCTGGCTAAGTTACAGCTCCACTTCTTTCTCCATATCTGCCCGCATACCTGAGTTATGTAGCCTCCACCAGTTATAATAGTTAAGTGGTAAATAGGGTTCCTTATGTATATCATGAATAAACCACAGCCGAGGTATGTGGGAAGGACAGTGCCTTCTTGGAACATTTTTTGAAGTAATTGCTCACTTATGTGTCGTAAGCCCAGATAACACTGAATAGGCAGCTTAAATAGGGAATTAAGACGCTTTATATGCATTGTCACAATCGCCATCGAGTATCCTCGTTTCTGAAATCAGTAGTAACAACAATGCCACCAGCGGATTTAAACATCGGCTCATCTGCATGCTAACTGCTCATCTTGCCACAGACCAAAGCGTAGGCAGCCTGTGTGTGTGAAGTTTCTTCTATACAATAAATAAATGTGGGGCGGTTAACTATAAACATGCTCCTTGAAGACAATGACAACCCGTTACTCCCCACCTTTGAGCTGTTCGTGGTATATATCAGTGGAATAGTGGTCCATTGGTATACAACAATAGCAAAAATATACGTAATATATGTTATACTATATAGTGATATAAGTTAAAGCTTTATCACATTTCCCCTATCAAAGATAATTACAACTGAAAGGTATTTCGTGCTGCCCAAAACCAACGTCTTTTTAATCGTATTCCTAATACTCACATTGCACCATCAACTCAGCTTCCTCGCTAATGCCTTCCCCTTCCGAGTTGGTTGCCAGACAGCGGTACCTCCCCCGGTGTCGTCTCCCCACGCTCTGCAGCAGCAAGGAGTGGTTCCTGATGATGATGCCGGCAGCTGGCTGGTGCTCCAGGGCTCGAGAGTGGAATTTCCAAGTGACGCTGGTCACAGGTGGGTTGGCCTGGATGTTGCAGTCGAAATAGACATCGCTGCCTTCGCGGATGTGCTCGTACTGCTGGCTTGCACCGAGGGCCAGAGATAGTTGAGGGGAAACTGAAAAGAACAATCACGTTGAATGAAACAGCTATTGGTTTTAAAACAAATACAAATTATTTTGCACAGTAATTTACAGGAATCAATAAATTGAATAAAGAAAGAAGAATAAAAAGAAACTGGTCTTGACTTGACGTGACTTTGAGATTTATGCTCGCGTTAGCTGCTTTATCTCAATTTATCCAATTACTCTTGAGAAGAAATCAGAAACATGTAATATAAAAAAAAAAAAAT